>JAOBSW010000444.1:0-600000 GCA_026214975.1 Gentiana macrophylla
TTGAGGGGGTTGTCTTTACTCCTAAAAGATACACATTGTGTTGTGTAATTTGAAACAAGAAAGTTGAATAAAGATATTCAAAGTGTTCTCTTCCTCAAAAGTATTATTCTTCTTCTTTCAAACAAAGTAGTATCAGAGCCATAGTTATCTGGAGTGGAAAAATGGCAAATACTGGTTTGACAGCTTTCCATTTCCTCGTTTAACGAAAGAAAATTATGAGAAAAGGTGGCTAAGAATGAAAGCATTACATGGCTCTCAAGATGTTTGGGAGATTGTAGAGCAAGGATATAAAAGGGTTGAAAATGAAGTCACACTATCTCCAGATGAAAGGGAGGTTTTGTCAAGGACAAAAAAGAAGGATCAACAAGCGCTCACCCTCATCCATCAATGTTTGGATTATACAATGTTTGAGAATGTGGCCGATGCCTCCCCTTCAAGGAAAGCTTGGGAGATTTTGGCTATAACTTATTGAGGCGTCGATAAAGTGATGAAAGTAAGGCTTCAATCATTAAGGGGGTGATTTTGAAGCTTTGAATACAAATGAGTCCGAATTTGTTTAGGATTATTGTTTGAGAGTGAAGACGGTGGTAAATCAATTGAGCATATATGGAAAAACATTGAAGATGTACGTGTGGTGGATAAAATACTACGTTCTTCGACACCAAAATTTGATTATCTTGTATGTGTTATTGAAGAGACAGAAGAGCTAAGCTCTATGAGTCTTGAAGAATTGGAAGGTTTTCTTCAATCTCATGAAGAAAAACTCAAGAGGAGAAATGAAGAGCCACTGGAGCACGTTCTCAAGGCTAAATCTACTTTGAGAACTGACGGAGAAAAGAAAAGCAATTTTAGAGGATGAGGACGTAGTGGCCAAAATAATTCTAGAAAAATGATTGGAGAAACTTCTAATAATGAAGAGAGGAGTCAACTATCCCAAAGAGGTCATGGAAGATCGAGAGGAAGATGACGAGGTATTTTTCAGACTACAAATGAATGCATGTACGATAAGTCTAAAGTTGAATGTTATTCTTGTCATAAACTCGGTCATTATGCTTGGCAATGTCGAGAAACTAATGATAATGTTAAAGAAGAGGCTAATCTTCCCAAGAATAGCTCGATGGTAAAAAAAATATATGTGTTGTAGTGACACGTGCCTACGAATTTGGGTGTGAGAGTTCGACATCCTAGATCGACTTCTTTTAACAAAAAAAAAAAAAAAAAAGATGTACATACACCACGAAAATCATCGATTTATATCCACCACGAAAAAATTTAAGACCAAACGAGTGAGGATTTTTGAGTTAATGATCAAGGTTTTTCTACACCACCATTGAAGATTATCTGAGAGATGACTCATAGTCTTTCATGAAAAGAGAAAGACCATTTGAGTCGGCAACTCACACCATCACTTACAGTACTTACCACAAAAAGTTGCTAAACCTCCACAAACCAAACCCCAATAATTTAGAGCATGTGTTTAATAGAAAAAACAAGGAAAGCTGCCTCCCCTTTCTTTTATTTTTAATTTTATTTACTTTTTCTATTTTTAAATACTGCCTTCCCTGACTTTGAGTTGAAGTTCAAAATTTTCATTTCATTGCACTTTTGTCTTTATCCGCTAGTAGCCAGCAGGAGCTCTTTCTCAAAATGCATACCCAGTTCAAATCTAGGGTTTGTTTTTCATTTTCATGTTATTCTTTTTATCTACCTCTACACTTTTCCTATGAAGATCGAACTTTGAGCCAAAGTTTGATTGCCTGAATAGTTATGAATTTTCTACATTTGGTAGTACTTAGTTACAATCTGTTGTGGTAGATGTGATCTCCAGTGTTGAATAGCTAATATTCGCTTTTTCTGAGATCTCTATATCCCTTGTTGAAGTTTTAGCTCCAGAAGTTCTCTCAAGCTTTGATGCCTCTGCTTCATAAATTCTGCAAAGCGAATAATAGTACTCTTAATAAAATGCTTGTTTTGAAATTTTCATCTTCAGCTGTTTGATGTATGTATGAGCTTTTGATCAGATTCGTTTTGTCTGGTAAAAGTTCGAGCTTTAGCATTTAAATTGAAGAAATATACATAGAGGTAGTAACTGTTGTTTGAGGTCTGAAGTCTTGCTGAGTAAATGAATGGATGGAAGAGAAGGAATGGCTCTGACTGGGTCATCTTCATTTTACCTCAATAGGGGTGGGGTTAGTGGCCCTGGTTCACATTCAGTTTCTGTTGCTGGTGGCTCTGTGATCCCAGCTGGGATTTCTACTCAAACTAGTTATAGGCCTTTTTCAAACCCCAGCATACCAGTTCAGTCAAATGTTGGAGGGGGCATCCCTGGTGGTATCACTTTCCAAGTAGAGAACCCATCACAAAGTTTTTCTTATGGCATGAACATGTCTGTTCCCCCTAGTGTCCCACCAGGTGATCAGGTGAAGAAGAAGCGTGGTAGGCCACGGAAATATGGTCGAACAGGCGCCAACATGTCGTTGGGGTTGTCCACCATGTCCTCTTCCATGGGGTCAATCACACCAGGCAGATCACCAAAGATCAGGGCAGGCCACGTGGGAGTGGCTGGAAGCAGCGATTGGCTCCTCTTGGTAAGCTATATATTCTTTTAAATTCCTAGTTAAGTTTGTTAGAACCATGTCTTGTATATGAATATAGATCTGGACAATGTCAGTTTAGTGATTATTTTGTTCAAAGTTCAAGTCTTTACTCTTTAGGTGGGGATATTATATTGCTATGCTGCTTCATTGTTTTCTGCCTAGTGGTAGTTCATCATTCAAGCCTTTATGTTTTTTTTTTTTGTGGGGGGTGGGGAGTGGCAGGGTGGGAGGGGGAGAAGGGGAAGGGTTTTACCTTATTTTATTAGGGGAGGGGATGGGGATTTGAACCCTGGTCGTTTATATGATAGACATAGGTCATTGTTTTCATTGATGTTCATTTTGAATACAGTTGCTCTGAATATAGTTTAAGTTTCCAGACCTAGATTTTCACAGACAGCTCTGTGTATTGGAGGTGAAAGAGTGAGGAACCCTCCAATTTTTCGGTAGCAAACTCTTCTTTTTCCAGCTGGTTCTTTTGGACCAAAGTGCCAGCTGCTTATGTGGGCATTGTCATAAAGTTTATTTCCCGCATGTTTTGTCTTGCCTCCATTTGAGACATATTGTGTGTCCTTCCCTCTCTTCTGGCATTGAAATTTTAATTGCTGACAGCAATACAATCTTCATTCAAATTAAATAATTTGACAAGTTCTTGTTCCTCGTTTGTCGACTGCTGGCTGATTTTTTTTTCCTGAGTTAGTGGAGATGTAACACTCTTTACTTTCTATCTTTTGAAGACTAATGGGTAGGCTTCTTACTCAGGTGACTGGATGAATAAAACTGCTGGACTAGCATTTACGCCACATGTCCTCCACGTCAGAGTTGGTGAAGTATGTACAAAACAACCACTCAGAAACTATGTGCTCTTTACGTTTGTTGTATACCATTAACCATGCACCAAGGAAAATGGTTATCAAATGTTGAACAATTTTTTTTTAAAATTTGTCTTGTATGTTATGGTGCAAAGGCAGCAATTTCGGACACTCGAGGTCCTACAAACCTTCATTAAATTTTGTTTGACCTCATATTTTCTTGCATTGGTAGCTAGAGTAATTTTATACTTTGATATGCTATGGCTAGGGTATTTTTTTTCCCGAGTCTTTAACATGCTATGCAGTATGTGTTTAGTGACGTCGGTGATGCATTGGTACTGATAAGTACTGTAAGAGATTTTGGATAAACACTATACTTGATTGCCTGAAATTAAGATTGTGCTCCCCAGGATGTTGCGGCAAAGGTATTGTCTTTTGCACAACAAAGGCCAAGGGCTTTGTGCATTATGTCAGCAAGTGGTGCAGTCTCTCTGGTAACACTACGTCAGCCAACAACTTCTGGTGGCATTGTATCATACGAGGTCAAATCTCTTGCTCTGTTTCTAACTTTCTGTTGTAGTATTTAGAAATCTTGTCAGCATGTAATATTTTGGTACTATCTTTAGTCTGGATATCTGCATTCAGCTTAATAGGTTGCATATAATGTAGTATCTCTTGAATGATTTTTGGCCTATGGATTACGCTTTTTTGGCGTATTTAATAATCTGCTATCTATATTTTGAAGTATGGTCCTCTTGATTCTGGTCCGATTTTCAAGTAATGGATTTATGATCTTGGTTCCTCTCTGTTAAAGTACCTAGTTATGAGGTCATTAGTGGCTAATTATGTAATTAATGTGATTGGTCTATAATGTGCCATGTGTCAAACTGTTTGTACTAGGAGATCTATTTTCTGTTTGATTATTCCCTGCTCTGTACTATCAAGAATCTATTTTGGATATATATGAAATCCTCCAAGCACCATAGCTGTTAAGCTGGTGCAATCTCCTCCAATGTTGTGTTACTTGGTATCAAAGCCAATAATGGGCGATTCCACAGCTTCCTGTACAGCTCTGGTCACCGGTGCTCCGGCAAACTCCATTACCTTCTCTCTTGGAAGTTTCTCCTCCCTTTTCCTACCTGAATTCACTTCACCCTCACTTCTTACTACCAATATTCCACAAATTACTTCTAACTTCCTCAAATTCCATTGATCCTCACAATAAATCCGACTACGACTAGCCCAGTTCAATTCGGCACACCGTTTGGAAGAAATCTCACTCAGTCCTGTGCTGTGAAGTTCGACCGATCAAACTATCTACTCTGGAAATTGCTCATTCTACCAGTGGTTCGTGGGCACAAACTTGATGGCTTTCTCCTTGGAACCAAAGCTTCACCACCACGCTTTCTTCAATCAGGTACCACCACCACGTCTACCCTGCAACCAAATTCAGCTCATGATTCTTGGGTTGCCACTGATCAGCTCCTAATGGGCTGGCTAGAGGGCTCAATGACTAAGCAAGCATTAGTTGAAGTTGTTGGATGCTCCTCGAATCAAGTCTGGAACACACTTGAAGTGTTGTTCAATAACATATCTGAATCTAGAATGCTTGAGTACAAATCAGCCTTGACCAAAACAGAGAAGGGATCTAAACCTATGATCGATTATCTAGCCTTAATGAAGTCATATTTTGATGGATGAACAACTATTGTTGACCCTATTTCGAAATCTAAGCTAATTTGGCTACTTTAGGAGGTCTTGGAAAAGACTATGAATCCATTACAGTCAACATTACCTCTAGGATTGGATCATTTTCTTGGCAGGAAATCCAATCTCAGTTGATTACTCATGAGAGACTTCTATCTAGATTCATTCCAACCCTAGTTCTTGACTTAATAACCCCTCGGCTCATCTGGTCACCAATAGAACCGGAACTGGCAAGAGGTTCATATAGACCTCAGATGTTTGGAGGATCACCTAATTCTCGTAGAGGATGAGGTTCAGGGGAGGAAGAGGTTTCAGAGGCCGTGGTGGAAGAGGTTATGTGAACCAGGGACAAGGTAGACCAATTTGTCAAGTGTGCAATAAGGTTGGACACACTGACATTGAGTGCTATCACAGGTTTAACTCAAGCTATTCCAACAACAACACAACAAGAACCACCAGTAACTTTAGCAGACCTAGCTCAAGACTTGCTTCAAACTACAAGTCTCAACCTGGTGCCTACTTTACCTGACCAGATACAGTCACTGATGTAAGCTGGTATGCTACCGTGGTGCCACCAGTCATATTACATCTGATCTCAACAGTCAACAACAGAGTCATGCCTATGATGGATCCGACACTTTAACTGTTGGAAATGGTGAGTCTCTCCCCATTATATACATTGGCCATTATGTCTTTCAAACTAATAGCTCCAATTTAACTCTTAGAAATATGTTGCATGTTCGTAATATAACTACGAACTTATTGAGTGTTTTTAGACTTACCTTAGACAAGACAACCAAGTAATTATGGAAATTCATTCTGATTGTTGTTTTGTGAAGAACAAGATTACCGGGAAAATCTTGTTGGAAGGAACCCTTAGACAAGACAACCAAGTAATTATGAGTCCAATGACATTGCCAACTTGTGGCATAGAAGGTTAGGGCACCCGTCTTCTTGGGTTCTGAGTCACGTTTTGAAACTATGTAATTTTTCCTGCAATAAAAATTATGATATCTGTGAAGCTTGCCAATTTGTCTAACAACATGCTATACCCTACCCTACATCCATTTCTAAAACTAGTTCATGTCTTGAAACTGTGCGTTATGATCTCTGGGGCCTGCTCCAATGACCTCTGTTAGAGGATATTAGTATTATATAAGATTTGTTGATGATTTAACTAGATATGTCTGGATTTATCCATTAGTTCATAAATCTGATGCCTTGAAAGCCTTCATTCAGTTCAAATGTCTTGTTGAAAAACAACTTGACAAACATATAAAGTGTTTGCAAATTGACTGGGGGCATGAGTTCAGATCTTTTGAGTCCTATCGTACTGAACAAGGGATCTCCTTTAGATATCCTTGTTTTTATGCCCATGGCCAAATGGTAGGGTTGTGAGGAAACATAGGCACGTTGTGGAGGTTGGCCTAACCCTGTTAGCTTAATTTGAACTTCCCTTCAAGTTATGGTGGGACAATTTTCAATATTTTGCACACCTTATAAACAGATTGCATGCCCCTGTTCTTCAATTAAAATCACCATATGAAAAGATCCACAAGACGAAACCTGACTAGTGACTACAATCATCTTAAAATTTTTGGTTGTGCCTGTGTTATCCTTACCTAAGGCCCTTTCAGAAACAAAAGTTTCAGTTTCACACCAAGAAAAGTGTTTTTTAGGTGTTAGTCCAAGTCATCATGCAGAGTGTATATCTCTAAAGGTGTCATGAGGAGTTTCCTTATAAGTTCCTGTTTCACTCTACTACAAAGTCGAGGTCTGTCCAGTCCTTGATGTTTGAGTTAAGACCCTCTCTGTCCCTCCAAGAAGCAAGACATGTAGCTGCAATTGATGAAGAGATTTTTAAAGGTTCTTCTAGCAAGGATCCCATCAGTCCAACTCCCGGGACTGACACCTCTGACATTCATACACCTCCTAGATCTTCACCTCCCAAACTCACTACAACTTTTGTTCCATCTCAGTGTACAACTCCTTCCATTGTCACCGGTTCAAAGTTCAAACACCCAAACCAACTCAACAAGAACCTTACCTCTCGGTTCAGGAAGCACATCCCACTCACTCACACCAAATCCTTCATCTGTATCCACTGCCCCTCTCATTTCCACTCTTAACAAGCATCCTATGCAAACTAGAGCCAAAAGTGGTATCACCAAACCTAAAACCTATTCATACTTAGCATCTAAGGAGACTACCATTTGTCCAACTGAACCAACAAAAATGTTAGATGCTCTTAGCTCACCTCGGGCATGCATCAGAATGAAGGAAAAATTCTGTGCTCATGAACAATTGTACTGCGATCTAGTACCACCAAAACCCAATCAACACTTGGTGGGAAACAATTGGGTGTTTAAGCTCAAATTGAGACCAGATGGGTTAATTCTGAAACATAAAGCTCGTTTAGTGGCAAAGGGTTTTCATCAAACCCTAGGGCTAGACTATAATGAGACTTTAGTCCAGTGGTAAAGGCCTCAACCATCAGAGTGGTTCGCGCAATTCCAATGTCATTAAATTGGGTGATCAACCAAATAAACATCAACAATGCTTTTTGAATGGCACCTTCATGATTCTGTGTTCATGCCACAACCTGAAGGTTTTGTGGATCTTACAAGACCTCGTCATGTCTATCACTTGAAGAAAGCCTATATGGGTTCAAACAAGCTCACAGGCCTGGTTTGAAGAATTGAGAGTTCAACTTCTAAACTGGGATTCTATCACCTAAATCGGATAGTTCATTGTTCATTTTTCACTCTAAGTCCACTCTAATGTATGTCTTGGTATATGTAGATGAAATCTCGATCACATGGAAGGAGTTAATCAAATCCTTGAATTCCAAGTTTGCTCTTGAAGATCTTGGACCTCTCAACACACTTTTTAGGTCTGCAAGCATTCAGTGCAAAGATCAAGCGCTTACCGTTGTACTAAAACCAATTGGTGGTAGTAAAGGTGCTACTAATTTCTTATACACTTTAACACGTCCCTCAAGTATGGGCCCATATCAAGGCTATGCCAACTAGGCACACAACAAGCCCGAGCCAACTAGGCCCACAATTGCACATTATAAATGGGGGATATTAATAATGTTCACATTCAGAGATCAAACTGGTTTGTACCTCAATCAGCAGCAATATGCATCTCAAATCCTAAATAAATTGAACTTACAACACTTGAAGCATGTGCCTACTCCTATGACCACTAATGCAGATCTCACTTCAACTCAATCTCCATTTTTGGATAATCCTACCCAGTAAAGGAGCATTTTTGGTGGACTTCAGTACTTGAGTTATACCAGACCGGATATCAACTATGATGTAAACCAGCTCAGCCAGTATATGCAAGCTCCAAGACTAGTTCATTGGTATGCCCTAAAAAGAATTCTTAGGTACATCAAAGGCACTCTGCATCATGGCCTACATTTTTAACCTAGTCAGTCTCTCATGATTACTGGATTTAGTGATGCTGACTGGGCTTGTAATGAAGTAGACATGAGGTCCATGGCTGGCTATTGTGTGTTTTTAGGAGGTTCCTGGTTTCCTAGAGTTCCACGAAACAACGAGTGGTGGCAAGGTCCGACGCAGTCTGAATACAGGGTTTTTCAAATGTTGCAACTGAAATTCAATGGCTAAAGTCCTTGTTGTCTGAGTTGCACATCAACTTACCAACTAAACCTGTTACTTGGTGTGACAATCTTGGTGCAAGTTCACTTGCTTATAACCCCATATCTCATTCTAGAACAATGCACATTAAGATAGATGTGTATTTTGTTAGTGATGAAGTGCTGAAGAACAGACTTGCAATTGCTTATGTCCCATCTTGTGATCAAAGTTGCAGATTGATTCACCAAACCTCTTCCCAGCTCCAAGTATTTAGCTAATCGTGACAAACTGAATGTTGCCACCTTTAGGCTTTAGTTTGAGGGGATGTTAAAGTACCTAGTTATGAGGTCATTAGTGGCTAATTATGTAATTAGTGTGATTGGTCTAGAGTGTGCCATGTGTCAAACTGATTGTACTAGTAAATCTATTTTCTGTTTGATTATTCCCTCCTCTGTACCATCAAGAATCTATTTTGGCTATATATGAAATCATCCAAGCACCATAGCTGTTAAGCTTGCGCAATCTTCTCCAACGTTGTGTTTGTAACTCTCTTTGTTATGGCTGTGTTTTTTTGTTGTCCGCTCCTTTATGGTGCTGAAGTGGAATGTTCAGTGTAATTATTTGCAGTCTCAAGGTTTCTTTTTCAAACAGTATTTGAAAGATGATATAACAAAGTGTCTGACAAATGAAATGCCCAAAGCGACTTATCTTAAGTGGATAAGGCCATGCATTGGTTCATTTGGTTGGATGGTTGAGGTTTTTGAAACTCCTCTCTGAATCTGCCAAGTGTCATTAATCACTTCTGGTCTTGGATTCTGGTTGTGTGAATTTAAGCCAGACTTCAGCAAACTTCTTTGTGGTTAATAAAGTTTAATGGTCAGCTCTACTGTTAACATTTTTTTTTTTTGTCATGTCGATACTTAATAGTGGCTGCTGATCTTTTATCCTCTCCTTTTGCAGGGCCGTTTTGAGATATTATGCTTATCAGGCTCTTACCTGGTTTCTGAAACAGGTGGCCCTCGTGACAGAGATGGGGGTCTAAGTATCTCTGTATGTAGTCCTGATGGTCATTGCATTGGAGGTGCTATAGGTGGCAGGCTTATTGCATCAACTCCTGTTCAGGTAACTTCTTTTCACTTAATGGACTATGAATCCATTAAGTAATACATCTTTGTCAATCTAATGTGGACTATGAATCCCGATGCAGGTGGTAGTATGCAGTTTTGTATATGATTCAAAGGCAAAAGAGAAAACAGAAACAAGTGATAGTAAAGCTGACAACTTTGATGACAAATCATCAATTCCACTTATTGCTGTCCCTTTTCAAAAGGATGCTCCTCATTCATCATCATCATCGAGAGCAGTTGCGCGGCCTCCTGTCATTCGGCCAGAACTGAGATATCCCCATACAGAGCTTGAATTGAAGCGCGAATGATACGGTTTGTATGACAATTTGACACACTTGGCAACTTGTGTAGATATATGTATTATTGTTGTAAATGAAATGTGCCAGGAGATGAGCCAACTGATGGAAGGCTCATACATAGCTGGTGTTGTATTATTTTGTGCTAACAAAGAAACAATGATGTAAGAAAGCTTCCTTTTTAGTGATTTTACTTGTTATTTCTTTCTTGTAGAGGGGATTGTGTTTGGGAATAATGACAGATGGTGTAAAATTAAAGTTCACTTGAGAGAATTGATGAATTTACTCGTGTTGATTCGCTTTGCCCCTCTTGTTATTATGATCTTTGTGTTGTAAAACTCGTGACGGTGTGATGATATAATAAAATTATATGTTCTTTTTCTTCAGATTTCCTATAATCTTCTAGAATCGGAGTTTTTTTCCCATTAGTTGCTGGTAGGGTGGTGGCTGATGCAAAGATATTACAGGGTTAGGGTTTTTAGATGAACTACGGGTTAGGGCTTGATGATGAACTAATTAAGGTTGTCGTTCTTTGTCTCTATGATGCAGAAGACAAGTTAAAATTCAGGTTTGAGGTAGAGGGAAGAAGGGGATAGATTATGTGGCTTTGATACCATGTTGTGACATAAACATGAACATAGTAATGAAACAAATTTTGGGATCGAACTCGGTATTCCCTTCTTTATTCTTTATGTTAAATTATTATCATCTCTCTTAAAAACTTAAGGTGATGGAGATGTAGATAATTCACATTTTTATATAGTCTACTTCTATCGGCATCATATTTTTGCTTTTGGCACCATGTTTACTCCTGATACTCTTAAAATTACTTTTGGCACCACCATAATATTTTTATTGTTTTTTACCTCAAACACCACCCAAAAAATAAAATAAAAATTACTTCTTATACCATAAATTTTAAAAAATACTTTGATTATTAAAATGAAACATTATAATTCACGATTATTAACCTACATCCATAACAATCCACAAACTTAATCTTCATCCAAATGATCATCAAAATTCGTTTCTTCATCTTCATTTTTCTCAACCTTCTTCATCATCAAAATTCATTTTCATCTTCTCCAACCTTATTCATCATCAAAAGTCTTCTTCATCTTCATTTTTCTCAACCTTCTTTATCATCAAAATTTATTTTCATCTTCTCCAACCTTTTTCATTATCAAAATTCTTCTTCATCTTCTTCAACCTTCTACTACAACCTTTCTCATCACATCAAAATCATCACCCAAATATCATTTTCAAGTGTTAGAAATGTGACTTGACCTCTTATTTAGAGATGAGTACTAAACTGAGTTTAGTACTAAGCTGAGCAAAGTCAGCTGAGTAAAGTCAGCTGAGCAAAAGTGAGCTTTGAGCAAAAGTCACTTTAGGGGCGTATGCGCTTTTGCCAAAAGATCACTTTACTAAGTCACCTTGGGAAAGTCGGGTTTTGGGCAAATGTCAAGATGGTTACATTATGGTGGATAACAAACTGAGCTGGGATCCACATCTGGGGTATTTTAGTCATTCTGCTAGTATGTCTTTATGGCGGGTAGGTCTAGTTTTTTGTCTATAAATACACATCTGTTGTAGCCTAGAACATTTGCAGCAGTCAAGCACTAGAAGCAGAGCAATTGCCTTAGGCAATTGCAGAGTCTGTAAAATCTTCAGTGATAATATATTCTCATCTTTCTACCCGTGGAGTAGTCGGCATTTGCCGGAAACCACGTTAAATCACCGTGTTCTCTTTGTTTCTGTGTTTTATCAATTTCCGCCTTATTTTTTACTGTTAGATTGCATCTGTTTTATCTTTCTTCAAGTGCAATTTATGCTTTCTTGTTTGCATCTTGATTATTGCAATTCGTTTTTGTAGAAATATTACGAAATATTACGTTACATTTAGTGTAACATATTAATTGTGAGACATATTAATTGTAAGACATATTAATTGTATAGTATAAACAATTAATATGTTATAAAGTCATAAAGTCACTCTATTTTGTCTTATTAGGTAATAGACAACTCTACAGCAATTAATACTAGCCGACTTCAGTAATTAATTGCTCTCCCTAGCTTATACTCTACTAGGACCTTTCTCACTTACTTGTACCTATTTATACTCACTCTTTTATGATGAATAAAGTTAAGTTGAAGTTTACTCAAGTATTATTACTTTCTCAAACTCTCTTCATGGTATCAGAGACTTAAACTCCTGAATCATTTGCAAATCCTCAAGACCTCTTTGAATCAAGAATGTCTTCATTATCCAAGCTTCCTCACCCTCAGTTGAGCCAAACTACCTCAAGCAGATGGGGTCACCAAAACCATTCTTTTACAAATCACAGACTTGATGGCAACAACTACCTGCTGTGGTCAAGATCTATGAAAATGTATATCTCAGGCCAGAGCAAGATGGGATACTTATCTGGCTCCAAACCTGCCCCTGCTGAAACTGACCCCAAGTTTGAAGCATGGGATACAGAAAATAACCAAGTCATGACCATCCTCACGAGGTCAATGACAAAAGAGATCAGTGAGAACTTCATGATGTATGATACTGCAAAGGAAATCTGGGACAGTGCCAGAGACCTTTACTCAAAAAAGGACAATACATCTGAGGTCTATGATCTTGAAGCTCAAATCCAAAATTGCAGGCAAGGGATGCATCTCTGTAACTCAATACTTCAACCAACTATCTAAGGCATGGAAACACCTAGATATGTTGGAAATTCACCCATGGAAGGATGTAGAGGATGCTGCCTTATACAAGAATATCATTGAGAAGAAGAGGGTATTCAAGTTCCTCACAGGGCTGAACTCATCCCTTGATGATGTTAGAGGCAGAGTTCTTGCTACTAAACCTCTCCCCAGCCTCAAATCTGTGTTTGCTGAAGTCAAACATGAGGAAAGCAGGAGGAAAGTAATCTTCGCAAAGCAACCATGTCGATCACCCTACCGATAGCTCTCAAAGAATGTTGGTGATCGGGAAGCCTCGCTTGAGGTCACCGATACTTACAGAACCCTACCGAGAAGACAGAAAGTTGTTTGCGTGACCACCGCAAACGCACAAATCACACCAAGGACAATTGTTGGAAACTACATGGTAAGCCTAATTCCTTTTAAACCTCCAAACCAACCAGGGAGAGTCGAGGCGGGCATGTTAGTGAAGAAGGAACAAAGATACCATGTTGAATGCCCGCTTTGCTTTGCTTTCAAAGCCTTCATTGCTCAACAAAGGAAGGTAGTTCTATCACCGACATAGCTACTCATGCTAAAACAAGTATATTCCACTCACCTCTCAAGTAATGATACTTGGATTGTTGATTCGGGGCTTCATCCCATATGACTGGTAACAAGAGTCTCATATCTCGTTTAGGCCTCGTCATCAAACCCACAATATTAAGATTGTTGATGGATCTATCTCATGTGCACAGGGGTTTGGAAATGTTAAACTTATTGATAAGATATACCTTCAGTGATGTCCTATTTGTTCCTAAATTAGATCAGAATTTGATATCTCACAAGAGACTCACTAAAGACCTAAATTGGACAAATCTTGTTTAATGACAATCAATGTATTTTCCAGATCTTTCTTCACAGGAAGTGATTGGGAGAGCTAAAGCACGCTTTCAGGATTGTTTATGGTCAACCTCGCCAAGACAGTAAGATTGAAGATCGAACTCGCCTCAAAGATCCTCGCAGCCAAACCTTAGACAATATCATGTTATGGCATTATAGGCTAGGTCATCCAAGTTTTGGTTATTTAAAGTCTTTAATTCTGAATTGTTTAAAGGATGTAACCTCGGTGACCTTCAATGTGATATTTGTCGGCTTGCTAAACTTACTAAATCTGTGTATACTAAAATACCTTATTTACCTTCCACACCTTTCACTCGATTCATAGTGATGTACTGGGACCTCAAGAGTTAAAAGTATAACAGGAAAGAGGTGGTTTGTCACTTTCATAGATGACCACACCAGGATCACATGGTCATTCTCGATGAAAGATAAATCAAGTTGGAACCATCTTCCAAGAGTTCTATAACATGGTATCCACTCAATTTGACACTAAGATTAAAATCTTAAAAGCAGATAATGCCTTGGAATACTATGAGTCCAATCTCAAGACCTTCTTCGAATGATAAGGGATTATTCACACCAAATAGTTGTGTAGAGACACCTCAAAGAAATGGGGTTCTTTGAGAGGAAGAACAGCACTTACCGGAAATGGCCAGATCGGTCATGTTCACCACACGTGTGCCTAAATATATGTGGGGTGAAGCTATATTAATCGCCACATACACGATCAACAAGCTACCCAAATAGAGTGTTAGGATTCAAGACTCCCATTCAAACCCTGCTGACAACTCATCCTTGCCCTCATCTCTTTGCTGACTTGCCTCCAAAGATCTTTGGATGTACTGTGTTTGTCTATATTCACGCCCAACATAGAAGCAAACTTGATCCCAAAGCTCATAAGTGCATCTTCCTTGGCTATGCCAAAGACAGGAAAGGTTACAAGTGTTATTCTCCCATTGACAAAAGATTTTACAATTCTATGGATGTAAAATTCTTTGAAAAAACCCTTACTACAACAAACCCTCGAGACAGGCCCAGATGGCAACCTTATTGAGATTGAGATCACTCCAATCCCTCAACCAACTCCTCAGCAGACACCTGATACTCATCACCTCATCGAACCTCAATGACTCATCTGAGCCCCAAAGACCTCATCGAACCCCTCGAACCTCAAGAACTTCCTCGAGCCTACTGGACTCTGTTCATTCCACTCGATATTGATGATGACAGCCCATTGTTGTCCGGAAGGGAAAGAGATCATGCACTAATCACTCTATCCATACTTATGTGTCTTATGACCACTTGTCACTTTCTTTTGCTATGTTTACACAGGACTTGGACTCTCACTCTATTCCTAAGAATATACAGGAGGCTCTCCAACATGATAAGTGGAAGGCGGTATCAAAGCGAAATGATCGCTCTCCTTGACAACCATACGTGGGACCTCACCACTCTCCCAAATGGAAAGAAGACAGTCATTTTGTAAATGGTCATTCACTATCAAGTACAATGCCGATGGTACTATTGACAAATACAAAGCTGGGATCAAGTTGCAAGAGGATTCACTCAAACATATGGACTTGACTACAAAGAGACCTTTGCACTGTGGGCAAAGCTAAACACCTGTCAGAGTCTTGATCTCACTTGTCATCCAACTTGACTGGCCTCTCCACCAACTGGATATCAAGAATGCGTTCTAAATGGTGACCTCATTGAGGAAGTCTATATGAATGTACCTCCTGGTTTTGCCAACACTCACACTCAAGCGGAAAGTTTGCAAGTTGAGAAAATCTATATGGCCTAAAACAGTCTCCAGAGCCTGGTTTGGCAAACTTACCATCGTGGTTAAAGCCGCTGGATATCATCAATGCAACTCAGATCACACCATGTTTATCAAAACAACCAAACAGAAAAGATCCATTCTTATTGTATATGTGGATGATATCATCCTTACTGGTGATGACCATGCTGAGATCCAACAATTGAAGACCCTTCTGGCAAAAGTGTTTCAAGCTAAAGATCTGGGATATCTCAAGTACTTCCTTGGCATGGAAATAGCCAGAAACAACCAGGGTATCTCTATCTCTCAAAGGAAATATGTGTTGGACCTGCTGAAGGAAACTGGTATGCTGGGATGCAAACCTGTTGTATCCCCAGTAGACCCCAGTAATACCCTGTTGCATGGTGACATTGCTGTCAGGAAGGATCAATATCAAAGACTTGTAGGGAAACTCATTTATCTCATCCCATACAAGACTCGATATTGCATATGGAGTCGATTTAGTTAGCTTGATTCATGCATTGCCCTACTTGAGCAACATTGGGATGCTATGAACAGAGATCTCGAGGTACCAAGTCCACTCTGGCCAAGGCTTACATTTCACCAAGTCTGTGAGAGATCTATCAAGGTTTACAATCGATGTCGATTGGGTGGGTCATCACACCGATGTAAGGTCTACTACAAAGCATTGTTCTTATGTATGGGAAATCTTGTCACCTGAGAGGAGCAAGAAACAACCCACTGTCTCTCAGAAGCGATCTTGAAGTCGAACTCAGGCACTTGTTTTGGGTATTTGTGAAGCTACATGGATAAAAAGGATCCTTATCGAACTTCAAAGCAGACTATTCAACAACCTATCACACTCTGCTATGACAATAATTCAGCCTCATGCATGGCAGAGGATCCAGTCCATCATGATAAAACCAAACATGTGGACATTGACTGACACTTCCTGAAGGAGAAGATTGATGCCAAGATTATTCAACTCCAGTATGTTCCTCAAAGACCGACTGAATCGCCGATATTCTCACCAAGGCCATTCCGCCACTTATGTTCAGCTGACTGAGTAGCAAACTTGGCTGTATATGAGGTGTAGAAATATTACGAAATATTACGTTACATTTAGTGTAACATATTAATTGTGAGACATATTAATTGTAAGACATATTAATTGTATAGTATAAACAATTAATATGTCATAAAGTCATAAAGTCACTCTATTTTGTCTTATTAGGTAATAGACAACTCTAGCAATTAATACTAGCCGACTCTAGTAATTAATTGCTCTCTCCTAGTTTATACTCTACTAGGACCTTTCTCACTTACTTGTACCTATTTATACTCACTCTTTTATGATGAATAAAGTTAAGTTGAAGTTTACTCAAGTATTATTACTTTCTCAAACTCTCTTCAGTTTTTGATCCCTGAGGGTCCTATTCTAACAAATTGGTATCAGAGTGTTCAGGTTATCATCAGGGATTCTGAGATTCTATTTAGGAATCATCTGTTTGAACAAAAATTTATCTTCACCAAGACCTTCACCGGTGCTCGGATTTTGTGATAAAAATTCCGTTCTTTTGGCAAGATAAAGATGTCTGGGTTAAATGTAGAGATTGATAAATTCACGGGAAGGAACAATTTCAATCTGTGGCAAATCAAGATGCGTGCTCTGTTGAAGAAATTGGGGCTCTGGCCTCCGTTGTCAAATGCTGTGGATGCCGGAAACGCTGAGATGGCGAGAAAGCACATTCAATGATTTTGTTGTGCTTGTCTGATGATGTTATCACTGAAGTTGCTGAAGAGGATTCAGCAGCAGGGCTGTGGCTGAAGCTTGAGAGTCTATGTATGACAAAGTCGTTGACCAACAAGTTGTTTATGAAGCAACGTCTGTTCAGTTTAAAGATGCATGAAGGAATGCCTCTCAGAGATCACCTTGAAAAGCTAAACACGCCAGCATCATATGAGAATTTTGTGCAGTCTTTTGTTGTTGGGAGAGACACAGTGTCATTAGAGGATGTTAGAGCATCTCTCCATAATCGAGAGCTGAGGCGTAATTCAAACTTACAGTGCATGAGATAATCAAGTTCTTTGGTTTATTTGCTAGTACCAGTTGCAAAGGGAATGGAAGTCCTGTAAAGAAGACATTCTAGAAGGGTGATTCCAAAGACCCTATTGTAAATCTGGTCTGAATCTGAATCTGGAGTGTTGACAAGCAGGTGGAGCTTCAAGTCCACACTCAGCTGAGTTTGCAGAACACAGCTTAAAACAGTCGACACTAATCTAGCACTTAGTTGTGCATCTGAACCTGAAGAATCAAGAGTTGAATCTGAGTGGAACCAAAATCTGGGATTGGCTGAGTAAGGCTCAGCTGATCTAGTACAAGCTGAGTAAAAGTCAGTTTTGTAGAGTGGAGTGTTCAAGTATGGGAAGTAAGCTGAATGATGAGTCAGCTGAGTCCATCTGTCAGTGGAGTGGCGTCTGCTTGAGTCTCATTGAACATGTATGCGCTGGTTTCTGCATCAGTGTTCAGAAGCCTCAACTAAGTGAAGTCGATTGGAGTAAGGCAAGTCGATATGTTTGGTGAGTGAAGTCAGCTAAGCATCTGGTGAACATGTCTGAGGTAGAGTTCTCATCTGGAAAAGTCTAACTTGGAGTCAGTTGTGTTCACATCTGGTCAGCTCAGAATCTGAAACTGAATCTGCAATCTGTTTGGTTGAAGTTGAATCTGAAGAACTCAGTTGAGTGTGCTCAACTGAGATGATTACATCTAAATATGGTAGTCACATCTTGTCTGGTGATCAAGTTGATCACATCTGTTCTCAACTCAATCAAGTCTGAAGAAGAGGAGGAATCTGGTACAATACATCTGGCATTGACAAATGCATCCGTACAAAGACATCCGGTTATACATCTGCTTGAACGAGTTCAAGTCAAGGTGGAGATTTGTTAGGAAATGTGACTTGACCTCTTATTTAGACACGAGTACTAAATCGAGTTTAGTATTGTCGAGCAAAGTCGGTGAGTAAAGTCGGTGAGCAAAAGTGAGCTTTGAGCAATAGTCAGCTTTGGGCGGAAATAAGCTTTGGGCGTAAGTCGGTTTGCCGTAAGATCGCTTTTTACTAAGTCGACTTTGGAAAGTCAGCTTTAGCAGAAGTCAGCCTTGGGCAAATGTCAGCATGGTTACATTTTGGTGGATAACAGCTGGAGCTGGGATCCACATCTGGGGTATTTTAGTCATTCTGCTAGTATATCTTTATGACGGCTAGGTCTAGTTTTTTTGTCTATAAATACACATCTGTTGTAGCCTATAACATTTGCAGCAGTCAAGCAGTAGAAGCAGAGCAATTGCCTTAGGCAATTGCAGAGTCTGTAAAATCTCCAGTGATAATATATTCTCCTCTTTCTGCCCGTGGAGTAGTCGGCATTTGCCGGAAACCACGTTAAATCATGTGTTATTGTTCTTGTGTGATTTATGCTTTCTTGTTTGCATCTTGATTATTGCAATCCGTTTTTGATCTTTGAGGGTCCTAATTCTAACATCAAGCTATATGTAACCACAAATGGAATCAAAATTGATAATCTTGAGGATGTAATAAGATAACACTGAAACACCATACTCAATGGCTTGAAACACAATGAAGTTTTTTTTTAAGTTTTCCAATCGGCTTTTGGATTCTCCGGCCGGCATCCCAGCAAACGTCAGTACGGCTGACGTTCGTTTACATGATTAACGTCAGCAGTGGTGACGTTTTGAACTCCAGAACTGAATATACTTGTGTTTTTAAAACGCCAGCAACTCTGACGTTGGTCATGGAAAAGAAACGTCAAGTAGGGTGACGTTACAAAACGCCACCGACTGGACGTTGGTCTTGCAACAAACACGTCAGCCATGGTGACGTTTTTGCCAGCAGAACTGAATATGCTCCTGTTTTCAAAACGTCAGCATGCCTGACATTGGTCTGGCTATATGAACGTCACATTTGATGACGTTTTGGACCACAGTACTGAAGATACTCGTGTTAGTGTATTTTCATTATCCAAACATGATTCAAACAATGAACCAAACATGATGCAAACAATGATAACGACAAATATCCAAACACAATAAATACAACGGTCATACAAACAACGATAACGACAAATATCCAAACCTTTTGATAAATAAAACGTTTCAAAATGATCCAAGCAAAAATGATCCACAAGTACTCCGAACGTAATTCAAACATGATAAATACAATGGTGAGGGCATATGGTGATGTACTCTTTCCTACGATGACGAATTTTCCCACACTGGATTTTCCGTTTTAAGGTTTTCAAGAGACGAGGCCATGTCCTGATTCATAATTTGGTACAAGGGGAAGGCCAAGATATGCATTGTATTGAACTTTTTGTTTTTCACCTCAATAAAATAAAAGAAGTTTTACTATATATATATATATATATATATTATAGTAAAAGAAACAAAAATTTCTAAAAAGAAAATCTCAAGTGAAAAAAAGGTATCATTTATTTCACCACTCTCTCAAAGAGAAAGATGTAGTACGGATTCATTAGCCATTATTAAATGCAATACAACACCAGTCAATGAACTGAAACTAAAGCAGAAGCATTTGAATACAACAGATTGGTCTCTAACAGTTCAAAGCTTAAAAAGTTACAAACAGTTCCAAAGCTTAAAAAGTTTAGCAGCAATGACTGCAAAAACTCATAATACAATTACAACAAACAGACAGTTCTAACATGCAAAGGAAAATCTTCGTTGCATGCACGGGTCCTGCAAAAGCTTATGAGGAGTTATTACAACAAACAATCAGTTCTAGCAGGCAATCTCCTGAAGAAGTTAACCGGAACAGAAGGTATACGAAGCCGGAATCTCGGGTGTCTCATAGTATATATCCCTGCCAAAGCTGCAATCACCTGAAATGGAGTCACATACATTACAACTGCAAATACAACACAGAATATAAGGAAAATCGACGTTGCACGCGGGTCCCGCCAGCTTAAAAGCGAATGGAACCGCTCTCCTTGACTTGCTATATCACCAACTACTGTCTGAATCCGACCTGCAACGCTTCTCAGCCTGTCATACCTCATCCTCACCAAATCAGGGTTTCTGCTTGTAGGAAATGTGTCAAACTCTTCATCAAGTTCATCTGGATGCACGTTTTCCGCTTGGGAAATCCTTGTATTCATGTGGGGTGGATACCTAGGACGATACCTGAAATTCCATATTCCTATCAAGAACATGTATAGGAAAACTGTTGGCAGAATCAGCTCGGGAAATGATACAAGCATAAGATACAAGACATGTACGAGCCCAGTTGTTATCGGGTTCTTCCACATACAAACATCTCCAAACCATTTCCCAGCAGCAAATAATCCAGAGAAAACCGACATTAGACGAAAGAAATTTGCCTTGCTTCTACGCATACTCCATAAATGGGAATCTATATCAGACATGTATTCTACTACTTCCTTTCTCAGAGGCGGTTCTGCACGGCTAAGCCTAGCCGCGACTATGGTCACAGCTTGATGCCTTAACATGTCAAGCTGCATTATAGTAAATGGCCTAACATAATGCATCTTTGGCAACAATGGTTTCGAGTAGATATACATCATGTTCATAAACGACGTGCAAGAAAATCGAATAGCTAAATGCAATTCTCCCATTTTCTTGATTCCAGTTGGGTGAAGAACTAATAATGGATAACAATGAGTATATACTCTGCCAGCTTCAAGCGTAGAGATTCGTATACTGAACCTTTCCAATCTTTAAGTCCTTGTTATTATTATTATTAGCAGTTGGGCCCTTGTGATCACCTAATTGGCTGTTGTCAAATACACCAACAGTAAGCACTGTGGCATTATCAAACACCTCCCATGTATATTGTTCATTGTACTTTGGAGAAAAGTTGTCCTAACGGTTCTTGTTCGAACCCACTTGTGCCCGTATTTTGCAACACAGTAGGTATCTGATGTGCCTTTTCCATCCCTTGTTTTCATTGGATGGAGTCCTACAGCGTTAAGAATACCAAGTTCAAGAACACCAATTGATGGCTTCCATAGCTGCTTTGCTGTAGGACGAAGATCACTGCTGTAATGCGTGGACTCGTCAAGAACATGGTAGCCACCGTCTAAACAGACCCGAAGATGAAGCCTGCTTGCGAATTTTTCTTTCTTTAGCTGATCAACATCTATGGCTACAGGCTTTTCAAGATTAAACCAACGGGAAGGAACAACACGATCATCAGCACGTTTTTCTACCATGGTCAAAGGTATTATGACCCTCCCAAGGATCTCGTCTTTCCCAGGAGCAACACGATCCTCGACCGTGAGGATTAGATGATCTTCAAGTGGTTCAGCTGCAACAAACAAGAGATCTTCATTCCATAAGGGATTCATGTTTCGAGATTGAATAGGTTTTGTTCTTAGAACTTGGTTTCCAATCTGTGCTTTCACATATGCATCAGGATATCTAGTCTTCTCTGTAGGAACCAAATCCTGTGCCTCCACGACATTAACACGAACATACCATAACCGAGGTGCATGATAAACTTTTGAACGAATTGCAGTCAATGAAGCTGCTGAGCTGTCAATAGGCGTTGCTGCATCAGAAAGCCATGCATCAGGAAAAGCCTCGTCTGCTTGTGTGCCGATCCAGACAGCAAGCATCAGTTCACCTTTTATTTTCTCACCCTTCTTGTTCTCAAGCCTGTACCACTCAGGAGCCAGAGGACTATCTGGCGGGACCCGCATTGGAATCTCGTTGAGGTCGAATCTTGCAAGGCCAACAAAGTCATCTTTAATAAGATCCTTGTCCTTGACAACAACTTCAAGTAAAGACGCTTGCATTCGTTCCCTCGAAAACGCAAACACCACATTCCATGTTGGATTTTGCTGTTTCTCTATGTGCTTGGTAATTCCCCTATAGTTTCCTATTCTCACCTCAACATACGGGTCTAAACTACCCGTAACATCCATTGCAGGAAGATCACGAGCTTTCACGACCCTAACAAAAAGGAAATGCATTTGCTCAACAAGATCATACGTACATGATGCTGTTTTATTTGTACGGATAACACGCCCACCCACAACTCTACCCCCTCCAAGAAACGGACTAGTCTCTTTTAGTGCATATTCACCACTTTGAGCTGATGTCACTGAGTGCATATGAACTAGTTTCGAAGGCTGTGGCTCGGGCGTCTTCATCTCATCAGCAAGATATATCGTTCGTTGCTGGGGTTCTGGAACCGAAGTTGACTGATGCTGCTGTGTTTGACTTTGCCCAGTAGTTGATTTAGGAAGGTGATGAAAACTATGTCTTGCCTCGTTTTTCTGAACAGCCCGACTTCCAAGCTGCAAAGGATCATCTCCCATGGCTGCTGGTATATTTTCAGCAGCTGAAACTAAGGTAGAGGACTTAACGGATTGATCATCAGTAATATAGACTCTAAGGCCAAGTTCGCCACTTACACGAGAAAAAATACCGCGCTTTTCTAAAGGAAAATGTAAGATAACAGCATCAGAGCAAGGTACAAAAGAAGTCCCACTGATCCTAACCTTCCCAAGGAAAGATTTGGTTGAAAAGCCGCCATTGTTATTGTAAATGTAAGCATCAAGGAATAGATTATGGAGATTATAAGGATCGGAAACATTGAAGTAGAAACACTCATTCCATACGGGATTCAAATCCTTTTCTTTTATAGTCGTTCGAAATTTTTGACCATCAAAATGGAGTTCCACAAAAGGATTTGATGAACCCTGTCCATCTTTGGGAAGAAGGTCATGAGCACTCACCACATCAACACCTAACTTCAGGTTGTTCAAAGTCATTTTGTCGAATACTATTATCAAGCGTTTTTTTTTTTAAATCTTCTCAAGATGACTCACAAGATCCTGAAACAAGATCAATGAATAATTAGCAGAGCTGAAAGCAACATTCAACATCAGAAAACAAATGAATCAAAAAGTAAACGTGATTTCACATTCAAAGAATGCAATTCAGAAGTGAAGCAATAACAGGAAGCCACAAGACAACCAACCACACGTTTGAATATCAACATCACTGCAAGTACACAATTACGAAATGCAGGAAGAAGAAAAGACAATAATATTAAGATATCTTCTATGCCATTTATATATAACAATCCGTTCGTTGCATCCTTATTTCAATTCGGATTTCGGCAAGCAATACTCCTACCTTTGGAAAACAGAATCATACATTGTTTCTTTTAGGCCTAAAGAATAAGGACAAGAGGACCACCTTCTTAAAATAAAACTTACTGACCACAATTCCTCTTACTAGAGACAAAAGTTAAGATTCTTATAATAAAATACTAACCTACCAAGATCAAGATTTATTCCAAAATTACAGAACCTCCACTTTTAGTAATCCTACATTTTCCTTCATAATGAGACAAATAAAGAGAAATATGTAGATGATTTAAAATAACCAATTTTTTCTTCTTTATTTTCCTGTAAGCAATGTAAGGAAACAAAGTGAGCCCACATGTCAATGAGATTCAAATTGCAAAAAGGTCAACACTTTTTAATAACCATGTTACTCCATAGTCCATGCATCGAACTATAAAAGATAAAATAGACAACAAATGGAAATTCACACATTTTTAACATAAAATTGAAGATAAAGTACCTTAAATATAGTTAAGGTCGCTTAAAGTTATTAATTAATCATTTATTAAACACGTCAAATCACCTTGTTTCTACTAGTTCCAGCTATTCACTGAACCTCCAAAAAGCGAAAATTCAGCAAAAAGAAAGGCTGCAACCCTTTAAACGAAATTGAAAAAAAGAGACCAACTTTGAAACAGTGCAGAAAAGTAAAAGTAGAAGGAAAAAAAATCGCTCTCTTTACTTCTATGTTTGCAAATCTCCAGCATTATTCTCCAAATAAATCAGGAAAAAAAAATCCCTTTTGTTTGTGTACCAAAAGATGGCAGATTTGTCGAATATATGAGCAGAACCGTCGTTCTAAGCTCCAATTAATGTCTTCAACTACAAAAATCATGCTTGTACACCCACCCCACAGTTACACACACAGAGGAAATGAGCATTAAAGAATTAAATACACCAAACACAAAACAAAGAAACGGAAAAGGGTACATTGTTCTGCACCTGCTTGTTCTCAACTAAAGCCTCAAGTTTTCTTTTCTGCAACAAAAGTAAATGCAAAAAGCTTCAACAAAGCCTTACATTTGCTATTTGGGATAGCCAACAAGAAGGTAAGGCAGAAAAAGAGGAGAGCTAAGTAACAGCTGAGCTAAAATGGTGAGTGGAGGGGGAAGAAGACAAGAGAAGAGGACAGACACTGCTTATTTGTATCGAAAAGGTTGCAGCTGATGCAAATGCAGACGGTGGGAGGGGGTTATATTTTCAAGGAAAATGATTTGGTGACCCCAGGACAATAATAAAGATAAATAAATTAAAATAATCATCAAAGCGAGTTATCGGTATCAGATACTTCTAATTACTTTCGACACCTATTAAATAACTACTACGTATTTTTTATTACTTTTAGATACCACATTATTATTCAATATACAACATTAAAAAAACAAAAATTACATAACTACACTCTAGTCCCTTAACCTTTTAAAATATTAATACCTAATTAACTACCAAAATCATTTCATCTCCATTAATTCAATAATACTCTCTCTTCTTCCCCAAACCAAAACCCTAATTCATCTTCACCCCACTCCTTCTTCTGGCCGCCGCCGCCCCCTTTCAGCCACCGCCGCCGTTGCAAATTGGCTCCCCACTGTATCGAGCAACCCACATCCTTGAAATTTGAGCAACCCCTCCCATATCTCGAAATTCGAGCAACCCATATCTCCAAATTTGAAAATCATGGCAGTTGCCTCCCACCCCCACTTGAAAAACGCGAAATTGAAAAGGTGATTTTGTGGTGGTTTGATTTCGCCATTTTTCCCTCATTTTGAAAGTCCGTCGTTTTTTTTTTTTTGCGAAGCTCGAAGTCAGGGTTAAAGGAAATGGGTGACCGGGCGGTCGGAGGCTTGGGAGATGGTAATCGCCTCCTCTCTCTCGCATTTCGCCGGGAAAAATGGTGGTTGGAGCTGGGATTTTTTTATTTTATTTTTGATATTAGTAGTTGTGATTCTTGTAGTTGAGTTTGTAAGCACAAAATAATGGATTTTATAGAGCTTTAAAATGGTATATAGGGTGGCAGGTTTGGTGGTTTAAGGTGGCGGGTTGTGGTGCTGGTGGTGGGAAGAAGATGATGATGGGAAGAAGATGGTGATGGTGGGAAGAAGATGATAGTTATTTATTGTTTTTTTAAAGTATTGGATTAAAAGAGAGTTTTAGAAAATGGTGGTGTAAGAAGTAAATTTTTTTTTGTGGTGAAGTAGGAAAATAATAAAAATATTCTTGTGGTGCTAAAAGTAACATTTAGTGGTGTCAAGGGTAAAAGGGTGTCAGTAGTAAAAGCGGCGGTGCCAATAGTAGTACTTATAAATATTTTTGAAAATAGATATTCCCTCCGTTTTAAAATATGATAGATTTTATAGTGCAACGGTTATATGAATGTTGTATCAAATGCTACACATTAGAGTCTTTTATATTTTTATTCTCTTTCATATAATACACTTTTTCAAAGCATTGGCATCAAAGTCTCTATCCCAAAAATATTATTAAAAAATGCATATCTCTACTTTACAACAAATTTAAATTGTGAAAGATTTCTACATTAGCATCCATATCTCTATTTTACACCATTAAAATATTTATTCTTTATCTGTAAACAATTTATTCAAAATTAATTTTTGTGAGAAAGAGGGAGAAAGAATGAATAAAAAATATGTAAGGTGAACTACAGTACCCCTACATTTGGGGTGGCATTGTTCATAGTCTCTATTGTAGGGAAAAGATGAGGAGGTTGGTGGAGAGTATTTTTTGTTGCATCCCTACATTTTAGCCCTATTGTGGAGATAAAAGATGGTGTAAGGACTTTGATTCTAATATTCTTATCGCATGTGAGAGATTAGTAATAAAATGTTGTAATGTATGTCACTTGATACAACCTTCATACAACGGTTGTATTGTAAAATTTGTCTTAAAATATAAGGCAATCCGAATTTTTCACACATTTAAGAAAGTTGTTAAGTTGGTTATGTGACATTAATTTAGTGATTAAATTCTCAAATGACCTTTGACTTGTCATTAATGCAATAGCTGTAAAGTTGCGAAAGTAGGTAAATATATAATAAATTATGGATTAAATGAAGGAAGATGTAACAAAGGTTGGTCGGATGGGAAGGAACTCTGGTCGCTTAAGCAAAATGTCTAGGGTTCGAGCCATTGTCGATGCAGCTAACCTTGTTGGGAGAGGTTCACACCTTTGGTGCCCGACAGTGACTCGAAGGATTAGTATCAGACAATTGTCTTGGGACACCTTGCGAAAGTAAAAAGAAGACTTAAATTATAGGATAAAACCGAAAATCTATATTAACTTATATTGTTGGACGGAGTCACGGAGGGAGTATATTACACTGCCTCGTCCCCAAATGTAAGTCCGTTTGACTTTTTTCACACAGATTAAGAAAGTTGGTTAAATTGGTTATGTGTCTTAAATTTTAATGAAAAAAAAGTCTAAATTGACCTTTGACTAATATTAATGTAAAGTAGTGAAAACTTGATGAGTATATAATAAATGAGGGTAAAATGAGAAGAATATAACAAATATTTCATTGGTAATCTAAATGGATTTACATTTTGGAAGCATCAAAAGCATCGTCAAAAGCGCAAGCATTCAATACATGGGGTGGAGGATTGTGGATCCCCAGTCCTTGAACGAAGAAAAAGAAAATTATTTTTGAGCTAAAAGATGAGCCGACACATTTTCGGTTCTTTTGACAAAGGAGAAATATAAAGAAGTATAATAGGAGAAAAGCTCATTACAAGCATCTAAAATGGCTACTAGATAAGACTTAATGCTTAAGGGGTGATCGACACGCTGTATGAGCTGCTGTAAACAATTTCTTTCAAAGACAAAGCACTAAAAGCCTAAGGAAAAGGTATTGTAACTTGTAAGAGAGTGATAGTACGTATAAAGCTAATGCTTCGCCCCTAATCACATTATTGCGAGGCTCTTGTAGGGTTAAAATAAATGCTTCTCCAAACACATGAAGCATTCGTACCGTAAGTAGCATGCATATATAGGAAAAGCTTTGAGCGAAAGTATTTAAGCTTGTAGAAAACGGGCTGATCGAGTTTCCAAGCTGCTTGCTTAGTTAACATTGCTAAGTTAAAGCTCGCCAAATCACGAAAGCCCAAACCACCTCGACTCTTTTTGGCAGCAGATCAGATATCCCAACTTTTCTAGTGATTTTTCTTTTCTTTCACCTTCTTTAGATTCCCAAACGAATTTATGTATCATACTTTCAATGGAGTTGAGAAGTTTTTAGGGCAGTAAAATACATTAATTGTATGGAGGCAGGGAATGGGCTTGGTTCACTACTCTAATTAAAATTTCATTACTTGATGGGTGGGATATTGTTCTTTTTCCAATTTCCATTGTCAAGGATACTCTAAAAATAGTTTAAATAATTATCTTATATTTTATACTATTGGTATTTATCTATTATATATTTGAAGCAAGTAGGAAATTCGCTTATATATTTGTCTTTCTTCCCATCAGTTGAATCAATAAAAATACATTTAAATCATGTTATGGTATCGGAGCGACTTGAATTTCTCTCTCTCGTTATGTCAATTTTTCCCTAACCTTAACCTTTTTCTTTTCAAAAAAAAAAAAAAAAAATACCCGCTGCTTCTTCTTCTGTTCAAGCCTACCATCTTCTCCGTTAAATCCTCACGGCCGCCAAAGCTTCTAGTGTTTGTACACAACGGAATCCAATCTGCTATTCTCTTCTTGTCAGCTGCTGCTACAGTTCTGCTTTGATTTTAAGTTCCCGTCCAAACCACATATATATCCCTGCAATCAGTCAGTTCTTCTCCGCCACTCCGTTCAATTTCAGAAGCTTTGATAGGTGACGATACCCGACCCGAACTACGCCACGTGTCATTTTTGTAGGGCATGTAATAAATGATATGTCCTTGAACATAGGGCAAAATGGGCCAAGAGCCCCGTAAAGCGAGGCGGACTGTTGGTGATTATATCACCAATGTGATTTAGTGTAATTGGACTTAGTTTGAGGTTTGGTAAGCTTGAAACAATCGATATGAGTTAGGAGATGCGGGTGCATGCTTACAATTGATATTTACAAGCTTACGGGAGTGTTAGATCAAGTGTTGAACAAAACCGATTCTCGCCGCTTATTGGACGGGCGCCCATTTCATATGGATTTAGCGTCGCATTGACGGGCGCCTAAATTCACTAAACGGGCGTCTGAAGTGTGGATTTACATACGAGGATGCATCTCCTGGGTCGGATGGACGAGCGTCTTAAGAATCTGGACGGGGCGCCCAAGACTCGCGCCCATGATTCCAAACGGGCGCCCAAGATGCAAAATTTTCGGGAGTTGTAAGCGATTTTTGGCGGTTTTGGTTGGTACTTTCGGTTAAAACACCCTCTTAACTGGTTTTTGAAGGGTTGGAAGGGAGATATATATCTTGGTTTTCTTGCAGTATAACTGAAGATAGAGATATAGAACACTTGGAACTACATTTGAAAAACAAGAAGAACACTTGAAAGCAAGATACATGTTCTTTGTATGATTGCTTGAAACCTCTAGTTCGATACACACAAAATATCACCAAACTCCTGTAGCTTTCTTTCTGTCTATATTGTCTAGACTGAAAGTGGAACGTAGTTTTATCTCGTGAAATAATTCGTGTTTACCCGGAGACAATCATTTGGGGGCGAATAGTTTTCGCAGGAAAGATTCTCAAATCTACTCTACGTGTATATCCGGTTATTTTCATTGCAGCACATTCATTTCTGGTTCGTCATTGTTCGTTCCCCTTTGAATTTCCCCAACAATCTGCGAAAACTATTTTGAATTTTTAGAACAATGTCGGTTTCAAAATGAAGAGTTGCATTTTTGCAGAATTTTATCAAAGGTTGTGTCATAGTGTTTTGGGCATAACTCTTGATTCAGGAATCGGTTTGAAAATCCGGAGATACCGTTAGAATCGTGGCGAGACGAGGATCACAGTGATATCAAGTTTACGGTCTGGTTCGATGTTGACAGTTGTCAGAAATTCTGAGGAAGTTGCTGCGGGTTTTGATTGATGCAAAGTCGATTATAATCTTTTGGTAAGTAAAAGTTCATTGGAATGACTTTGTGAAAAATTGCTATGACTACGGATGAATGGTATGTATGTTTATTTACATTATTTCATGAAAGTTTGTGGTGTCTAAGAACAGTAACTACAATCAATATAAAATTTGATTGTAGTGTCTAAGGAAGTGACTTTGTCCTTTGATGTATGTTGAATACATGTTTGGTGTTTTGCTTTGGTTTATATCTATTCATGATACTAAAAGTGAAACATGCTCGATCTACAAAGATTGGATTTGCCTTGGAATATAAGGTGATGTAGTAGTTTACATTGTTGACGTGTTGATTTTGGTATTAACCAAATCATGTTGTTCATAATTGGGACGGTATTGTCATCAAGGTTTTAAACTACTGATCATGGGGAGGTTTAAACTCTATAGTAAAGTTATATGAGATTCCTTCGGTTTAGACGAATCCTCGGTTAACTAGTAATTTGTGCTAGGATGAAGTATCATGTATGAGCTTCTAAGTGCATAAATTTCTGGTTGGACTATGGAATTGGATTTCTTTGTTGATAACTTAGAAGTTCGGAATTCCCTTGTAATTAATAACCAAGTTCATCCCAGTTATCCAATGTGTTTGGCTGGAAAATTGTCAAATATTACTATGGTGATCTAGACACCAATGTATTAATGAAAAGTTGGATTGTGAGTTTATAACTCAAAGGATGATGGTGGTTGTTCAAAGAGTACTCATGATTTAGTCAATCTTGTTTAACCAAATATAGATTGACTTGAAACTTGGTAAAAGTTTGTTATCGGGATGTGTAGAACCCATTAAATCTTTGGGGTGGGATACCCAATTCCCTTATGGTACAACGCCATAGGCAGAATTCAATGTGGAAGGCCCATTCTCGAAGATTTGGCACATGAAAAAGTCCCGAAAGTATGTGCATTACCTGTTGTGTAGGTGATATCTTTTGGAAAAGTGTTTCAGGTACATGATTAGAAAGATTCACCTATATGAGTATGAAGTTTGGCCGCTTCAAGAAAGTGGGGTTGACTTTCTATATACTCATGAAATGGATATGGACACAAGGCCTGGATAATTGGTGTCAAGTAGCTATAGAAGTTGTATCTTGGTTCATTTGTGTATTATCTTTGAAGTATTCAAATGGATAGAGGGGTTCAATGCTTAGACACACCCCAATACTCGAATATTTTGGAATGTGTAATATACTAGATGGTAATTCAATCTACGTGACATTATCATTGAAAGATGAACTGTTGTGTGTTGATAAGTTTTAACTAAGTCAAGGGTTACACTAAATGGGGGAGGATTGTTGGTGATTATATCACTAATGTGATTTAGTGTAATTGGACTTAGTTTGAGGTTTGGTAAGCTTGAAACAATCGATATGAGTTAGGAGATGCGGGGTGCATGCTTACAATTGATATTTACAAGCTTACGGGAGTGTTAGATCAAGTGTTGAACAAAACCAGATTCTGCCGCTTATTGGACGGGCGTCCATTTCATATGGACGAAGGCGTCGATTCGAGACGGGCGTCTAGATTCACTAAGCGGGCGTCTGGTGTGGATTTACATACGAGATGCATCTGGTCGGATGGACGAAGCGTCTTAAGAATGCGGACGGGCGCCCGCACTCGCGTCCATGATTCCAAACGGGCGCGTCAGTATGCAAAATTTTCGATTGTAGAGAGCGCTTTTTGGCGGTTTTGGTTGGTACCCTTTCGGTTAAAACACCCTCTTAACTGGTTTTTGAAGGGTTGGAAGGGAGATATATATCTTGGTTTTCTTGCAGTATAACTGAAGATAGAGATATAGAACACTTGGAGCTACATTTGAAAAACAAGAAGAACACTTGAAAGCAAGATACATGTTCTTTGTATGATTGCTTGAAACCTCTAGTTCGATACACACAAAATATCACCAAACTCCTGTAGCTTTCTTTCTGTCTATATTGTCTAGACTGAAAGTGGAACGTAGTTTTATCTCGTGAAAATATTCGTGTTTACCCGGAGACAATCATTTGGGGGCGAATAGTTTTCGCAGGAAAGATTCTCAAATCGACTCTACGTGTATATCCGGTTATTTTCATTGCAGCACATTCATTTCTGGTTCGTCATTGTTCGTTCCCCTTTGAATTTCCCCAACAGGACCCACGTACCCCAGGGGAGGGGCACGTGACCCCACTGGAATTTAAAAAAAAATAAAAAATTTAGTATTAAAACTATGTAGTTTTGTTGTTAAAAAGTGTCATTTTGTAGATAAAAATTGATGTTTTAGACCCCAGTGACCCTACTGAAATTTTTTTTGGATAAAATATGTAGTTTTAGACTCCGGTGACCCCACTGGAATTTATTCCTGGATCCGCCACTGCCCAGAAACACACCTGACAAGTCCCATACCCCAAGTGGGAGGTCGGCAGAAGTTCCTCCTCCAGCCACCGCAGGTCGGGTAAGGTCTGGCGAAGAGGAACAGCCCAGGTCGGCCATAGTGGCCTTGGGGGCTGAGCGCAGTACGCTCAGAGCCACCCGGCTGTTATTCCACATAGAGGATAGCCGAACCTAATTAAGGAAAGAATACTTAGTCTTAATGACTGTGATATTGACTTTAAATATGGCCATAATTATCCCTAAATTAGAGGGATTAATGCGTGTATATCTTTAGGGAATAATAGTAAATCATAAATACTTGCAAAGCAAGAAATAGGGGCTAGACACCTCCTATATAAACTACCCTAAGGAACTACGAATGACTTGATTTCAATTCAACTATTGGATACGTAAACAACTCTTGAGAAACAACTTGAGAGTTCAGTCTAAAACAAATAACAAAACACGTCTCACTTTATGCAAATTAGGGTTCTTAGGGTTTAAGATCCTTATCTTAGAGGAAATTGGCCCGCATTGATTCTTGGACGGTTTCCAGCATCACCAATCGGCCTTAACAAACTACTAGCAATTAGATGAAGATCATGTTTTTGCTAGTATCCCAATATTATTGATTGGAATAGATCAGCGTTGCCCAAAATCTTGTTACAACAACAAAAAAAAAGCATCAGACGCTTGAAACACCGATCATTTTGGTATCGTCCGTCTGAATTTAGGAGCAAACAAGAATTTATGAATTTTCGTTCCTCCCTCGAAAGAATAGTGGGACGGACGACGTCTCCCTGTCTTTGACCATAGTTCTTTGACCGTAGGTCCCGATCGATCCTTTTCTCTGTTTCAAAAAATATATACACAAAAAAAGGGCCGAAGCAGCAAGTTCACAAAAAAAAAATTACAGCCTTCCTCTCCGGCAATCATGGCCGACGTAGCCACCAATTCAGCGTACTCGCCGGCTTCTACAATCTCCTACCAAGGCTATCGTGCGACTTCTTCTTGATGCCGGGGGTGAGGCTGTGATAATGGCCCTCCTCGTCCTTCATCCTTCGACGACTTCTATGGTCCCCAATCCTCCACATGCCAGATTTGGCCACACAGGACATACGGCCCCGCCTGTTCAAAACGATATCAGTACTCCCACCCTGCTCAATCATATGCGGTGTCCACACGTACCGGCTCTAATTGGATCACGGATACCGGTGCCACTCACCATATCGCTCATGATCCTCGAAATCTCAACATATCCTCTGCCCTTTATGCTGGACCCGACAAAGTGCATGTAGGCGACGGTACATGTTTATCTATTACTCATTACGGCTCTTCTTCTGTTAATCCCCTTCCCAGTAATTTTACTTATCTAATATTCTTGTTACCCCTTCTATTACCAGAAACCTCTTATCTGTGCAAAAATTTGCCTCTGACAATTCCGTTTATTTTGAATTTCATGGGTCTTACTTTCTTGTAAAAGATTACTCCGGTCACGTCCATCTTAGGGGATTTGTAAAGGACGGACTCTATCACTTCTCCACTCCGCTCTACCAACCCTCTGCTCCTGCTCACGCTCTTGCCTCCTCTCTCACCTCTTTCACCACGTGGCATCAACGTCTCGGGCATTGCTCTTACTCTGTGCTTCGTCAAGCCTTAAAATCCCTTCCTACTTTTACTCCTACTAAAACACCCCATGCTGTGTGCGCCCCGTGTCAGTTAGCTAAAAGTCACCGATTCCCGCTATATACTTCTGACTTCACCTCTACTTCTCCCCTAGACTTGATTTACTCCGATGTTTGGGGCCCCTGCTCTGAACCCTCCATTTACGGTTCTCGTTACTATGTCAGTTTTCTAGATGACTTCACTAAATACCTCTGGCTTTATCCATTGAAAAGTAAATCTGACGTTGATCTATTTTCCCTGACTTTCTTGCTATGATTGAACGTCAGTTTAATTACCAAACTAAAATCCATTCAAACTGACTGGGGTGGTGAGTATCGTCGCGTTTCCACTCTTCTTACCTCTCTTGGCATTCGGCATCGCCTTTCCAGTCCCCACATCCATGAACAAGTTGGTGTCGTTGAGCGCCGCCTCCGTCAAATTGTTGAAGTTGGCCTTCATCTTCTTGCCCAATCCAACCTTCCGCTTCCCTTTTGGGAGGATGCCTTTATCACTGTCACTTATATCATCAACCGTCTTCCCACCAAAGCCCTCCATGATAAGACTCCCTTTGAAATGGTCTACCATCGAACCCCTGACTATACCTTCCTTCGAGTCTTTGACTGTGTATGCTGGCCCTTGAAGGATGCAGGTTCTTAGATCTAACCAAGTTAGATCTATACGCAGCGGACGGATCACGATTTACATATCATAAAACATAGTTAAAGGACTTAAAAACTACAAGGGGGTTAAAATCAAGTTACCAATATTAGGAAGAGACGCCTTGATCTTCCGATGTGTTCTCCAAACGGCGGTTGGTGGACACCCTTCTTGACACTCGAACCTCCTCGATATGCAACACTCAAGAAAAACTTATAGTTTTTCTTTTACAAAACCCTAGCAAGAAAACTAATTTTCTCCCCTTTTCAAGTGATGGTCGAAATTTTGCTTGTCCAATTTCCCTTGGAATAACTCTCCTTTTATAGGAGAGTAAATCCTTGGCCTCCAAGTTTTAATTAATTAAATAAATAATTAATTAATCCAAATAAAAAGATATTTTCCTTAATGATTAATTGTGACATGTATTGACCAATAGGAAATCAAATAACAAGTCATCCAACCAATCATATAACAAGAATATCTTTTATTTTCCACATCACAAAAATTAATTCTTGTGATAAATAAATACCTAGAGGCGCCACTTTTAGGGTATAAAAGCCCACATAAAATGTCTTTTATGTGTATAATATTATTTAGTCCAACTAAATAATATCCATGCATATCAATTAATTAGCCCGACCAATTAATTATTTCTCGAGGCCCAAATATCAAGATTATTTGTCCGAATTACGAAGCCACATCGGGGACCATGGACCTATAACCGATAGCTCCAATAATTAATTATTCATCGAATGAATAAGCACATTAATTATTAATTCCGGGATTACGCCACCATAAACCCAAACCGAACTCTACCGATTATAGATGTATACTTATACTCAACCCATGAGCTTAATAAATGTCCATCGATATAATCACTACATACGGATTAACCCTCCATAGATCGCCCATTACGGTAGGAAGTCTCCGTGAACTGATTTCGTAATATCTTATCCTTATTTACCATTAACCCCCTAATGATCAATTAGTGCACATATCTGACTAGTAGCTAATTAGTCAAATGTGAACTCGGCCGATCGATCACTTTCTTAAGGCTAACAAATAAGGGATCTGTCTCTCTACTTCCCGAGGAAGGAATGGATTCCATGTCTGTGAAAATCGTAACTACTCACTCATCGAGGAGATAATGCCAATGAGAAGTGGCTTGGAACACATATTCAAGTGAACCGTAACTAACACATCAAACACTACCCCGAGACAAACAAAGACCTCGTGATCACCTCAGATTAAGGTTGATCCATATATGATCATCTAATGATTTAATAATATTCCTCGATTACGGAATTATATCGGGAAATTCAGATTAAATCGGTCCAAATTCTATATGAATGCCATCATATATAAATGCCCCACGTAGGTACCCTCTCACCGATAGTCCGGATAAGACTATCATACCCTAAGGTGTTAGGCGCATTATTGGTGTTTTAATCACGAGACCCTAAACTCGATTAAGTTCACCACGGACTAACAGATTTAAGTATATCACCACTAACTCAATCCTCACGTGCATTCCATACACCAGAGCTAAGTGGTTACATCTGAGATATACTTAGGGTTTGCAAGCAGATGTATACTATATAAGCACAAAGAAAATAAGATGAATAATAAAATCTGTCATTTATTAATATAAAACAATTACATAAATTGTCTTTCGGGCACTACATCTAACAATCTCCCACTTGCACGAATGACAAGTAATAATTGTTTTAGAGCACACCCATTAACTATTACAACAAGAACTACAGCCCTATCTCCATCCCTACAACCATCACAAGACTGATTTCCGCCCCAAAACTTGTATCTTTCTCGGGTATAGTCCTTACCACCACGGTTATAAATGTCTGGACCTTGCCTCTGGCCGTATCTGTATTGCTCGCCACGTGGTTTTCAATGAATCCATCTTCCTTTATACCCCTTCTCCTTCCAAGCCCACACTTGATAATATCACTGTCCCGCTTCCTGTCTTCCTGCCAAAACCTCCACCAAATCCGCCTTCCATGCCGGCTCCCTCCAACCCGGCCCCACCCCCACGGCTCCCCCTCCCAGCCTTTGCCACCCACCACTCCTAAGTCCATTTCAGCCTCGGCCTCTCTAGCCTCGTCTCCTGACCAACCTGCTCCCACTCATACCATGGTTACTCGAACCAAAACCAATTCCCTTAAACCTATCTATCGGCCCGACTTTATCCGTTAGCCACTTCCTAAAGCACTTGTTGCTTCTATCGACTCCCTTGACCCTACTTCCTACACCGAAGCCTCCAAACACTCGAATTGACGTAATGCTATGAGAGGAAATCGATGCGTTGTTGCGTAACCATACCTGGGATTTTGTTCCTCCACATCCTCGTATGAATATTGTTGGAAATAAATGGGTTTATCGCACTAAGAATCATGAAGATGGCCGTTTTGAGCATCGGCCAAGGGTTTTCATCAGGCCGAAGGGGTTGATTTCACTGACACATTTAGTCCGGTCGTTAAACCGGTCACTATTCGTCTTCTTCTATCTCTTGCTGTTTCAAAGGGTTGGTCTCTTCGCCGGGTGGACATTCAGAATGCATTTCTTCATGGGTATTTATCTGAGCCTGTTTATATGCAGCAGCCACAGGGGTTTGTTCACCCTGATATCCTGATTATGTTTGCCGTCTTCGTTGGAGTTTTTTTGGCCTTCGTCAGGCTTCCCGTGCTTAGTTCTCTCGCTTCACTGATGTCTTGACTCAGTTTGGGTTTGTTGGCTCCAAAGCCAACACCTCCGTATATATTTATTCTCGTGATGGTGCTCGCGTTTATATTCTGATTTATGTGTATGATATTATTATTACTAGCTCGTCGTCTTCTCTTGTTGAGCAGGTTGTCTCTTATCTTGGTCGGCACTTTCCGGTTAAGGACCTTGGTTCTCTGTCTTATTTTCTTGGTAATTGAGGTGCTTCCGACCTCTGATAGGCTATTTCTCACTCAGCGCAAGTATATCTTTCAGCTTCTGCAGCGTGCCTCTCTAGACAAGGCCAAGCCTTGTCAACCACCTATGTCGGCCTCTACCCGACTTATGCTTGACGCCGGCCCTCCCTGTGCCGATCCGTCGTTATATCGCACTATCGTTGGCAGTCTACAGTATCTCAGTTTCACTCGTCTTGATATTGCCTTCGCGGTCCATAAGGTTACTAAGTATATGCATTCGCCTACTGAAGCTCACTGCGTTGCGGTTACACGTATTCTTCGTTATCTTAAGCACACTATCTCTGATGGTCTCTTCTTCTCTCGCCGGTCCCCTGTTTCTCTCCGGGCTTATTCTAACTCTGATTGGGCCGCTGACACTGATTCCTTGGTGATAATTTCATTAGTTGGCGTAGTAAGCAACACTTGATAGTTTCAAAGAGTAGCACTGAGGCCGAGTATAAGACTCTTTCTAATACTGCCGCAGAACTCCAGTGGCTTTGTAGCCTTCTTCGTGAGTACAGGTTCCGTTGTCTTCCCCGCCTACTCTTTAGTGTGATAATATTGGTGCCACCTACCTTGCTCACAATCCAGTGTTTCATGTCCGCACAAAGCACATATAGATCGACTTCCACCATGTTCGCGAATTATTAATTTGCTGCCCGCAAGCTCGGTATCTCTTTTATCTCCTCAAAGGATCAGTTAGCCGATGTCCTCACCAAACCGTTGGCTCAGCCTCGTTTTTCCAGTTTAAAGTCCAATCTCCATGTTCAGCAACTTCCTACGGGATTGCGGGGGCGTGTCGAGGATACTCTAGAAATAGTTTAAATATTTATCTTATATTTTATATTATTGGTATTTATCTATTATATATTTGGAGGCCAAGTTACCGATGCCTATATATTTGTACTATTCTCATTCAGTTGAATCAATAAAAATACAATGCAATTTGAATCATGTTATCCATCCATTGTGCTTACTTCTTCCACGCCTTTTATTTTAAATAATAACTGAAGATTTCAGCTTTGGATCTTCCAATGGGGAAATGAAGTCCTAAATACTTGTCGTTGTTGGTAATTTAAGTGTTACCATGTACATTTATTGTAATCGGGGTTTGGTACAAAGATGGGTGAACTCGGAATGCTATAAATGAGTTTGGAGATACTGAGTGTATGCTCATATAAGTATTTACTGAGTTTACTGGATTTAAATGATCAAGTATAGTTCGGGAAAATCGCTTAAATGACTGAAAATCCACTTAAAGGACCAAAATGTGTTTGGGAAAAGCAGTGTGACAGCGTGTTTGTCACCACCACAGCGCTCCCTTTGTGGGTTTTTCTGTGTATAAATTTGAGCAGAGAGTTTGGTCGGTTTTGGCTTTCACACGAGTGGCCACAGCGCCCGCTGTGGGCCCAAATCTGAAGTGATGTGTTTTTTCACTCTTTTCAACTGTTTTTTGTATGCACCTTGTTTCCAAAGGTTGCATACATAAAATAGGTCATTTTTCCACCAATATAAATGATCATTTAAAGTGCTTTAAACTGTAGAGATTACAAGAAAGATAGCACATTCATCTTTGAGAGTTCAAACACTTATATACTATCTCCAAGAGCATTCTTCATATTTTTGGTGCCTAAATATGAAGGGAAAACGTAGTCTTATCTCACAAAAGTATTTGTGACACCCTAGGCATTCTGTAAGGGGCAAATAACTTTTGTAGGAAAGTGTTCATCACGATTCTATGTTCATATCAAGTTATCAAATTTATGCAAAAAAAAATTTTCCTGCGTTTTGTTATCGTTTTTGACATTGTGATCCCTTGTAAGCCATATTTTTACAACAATCTACAAAAGTTATTAAGTTTACAATGTCGGTTTCGAAAGGAAGAGTTCGAGGGAGTGAACTTTAGAAGATGGCAGATTTGATCAAAGGTTGTGTCCTAGTATTTTGGGCATAACTCTTGATTCAGGAATCGGTTTGAAAATCCGGAGATACCGTTAGAATCGTGGCGAGACGAGGATCGCAGTGATATCAAGTTTGCGGTCTGGTTCGATGTTGACAGTTGTCAGAAATTCTGAGAAGTTACTGCGGTTTTTTTTTGATTGATGCAAAGTCGATTATAATCTTTTGGTAAGTAAAAGTTCATTGGAATGACTTTGTAAAAATTGCTGTGATGTTGCTATGACTACGGATGAATGGTATGTATGTTTATTTACATTATTTCATGAAATTTTGTGGTGTCCAAGAACAGTAACTACAATCAATATAAAATTTGATTGTAGTGTCTAGTTTTGTTCTTGGATGTTATTTGATTATTCATATATGTTGTTTGGCTTGATTTTTCTAGACATGATTGAATCAATGATGAAACTTGCTGCGTGTTTAATGTTTAATGTTCATTGATCTTGGTGATAAAATCATGTTAATGTTTAGAAATTTTAAGTGTTTGTGTATAACTAATGTTGGGATGAATCAAGTGTTATCTCTTGAAAGCTTGATGTCTATTGTAGTTAGATGTTTTCTAATGGTACAATAGATGGAAATCATGTTGAAGAGATAATGATTTTAAATGTCTATCTTTGATAGAACACTTGTAATGAAGAATTTGCAAATCTAAAGAAATTTAGATTTCTGGAAAACTTGTTTTACTAGGTTGAATGCCTAGTATGTAAGATCAAACAAAGGATAGAATAATGTGATAAACTAAGTTTTGGTGAAACAACTAATAAAATGTTGTTTTGAGTTTTGACTCCGGTTTGGAAAATTGTGAGTGTAAGGATCAACTCGGTTTTGAAGTTTTGAACCGGTGGATTGTTGATCCGTGACATTCATGAAAAGGAGTCAAGGTTGTCATTGTTAAGAGATTTAAGTATATCCTTTGGTTCTTGGAAGTATATAGTTTAAACATTAGTTGTACATGGTTTGTATGATTTGAAATAATTTTACATGTATGTTTATTGGTATGCTTAAGTGATACTTATATGTATATAAGATATGTTGCTATGCTATAGGAGTGTATATGCTATTTTGGTTCAAGGTGCTAATTAAACTTGATAGACATCTTAGCTTGAAGATTAGTTTAATTTAAAGTTGTTTGTAATACCTTGTTCGTAACTATTCAAATCTTACATATGTTTTATACTTTATATGTCTTATATATGTTTGATGTCTAAGGAAGTGACTTTGTCCTTTGATGTATGTTGAATACATGTTTGGTGTTTTGTTTTGGTTTAGTATCTATTCATGATACTAAAAGTGAAACATGCTCGATCTACAAAGATTGGATTTGCCTTGGAATATAAGGTGATGTAGTAGTTTACATTGTTGACATGTTGATTTTGGTATTAACCAAATCATGTTGTTCATAATTGGACGGTATTGTCATTAAGGCTTTAAACTCTGAGACATGGGGAGGTTTAAACTCTATAGTAAAATGAGATTCCTTCGGTTTAGAAGAATCCTCGGTTAACTAGTAATTTGTGCTAGGATGAAGTATCATTTATGAGCTTCTAAGTGCATAAATTTACGGTTGGACTATGGAGTTGGATTTCTTTGTTGATGACTTAGAAGTTCGAATTCCTTGCAATTAATAACCAAGTTCATCCTAGTTATCCAATGTGTTTGGATTGTGAGTTTATAACTCAAAGGATGATGGTTGTTGTTCAAAGAGTACTCATGATTTAGTCAATCTTGTTTGACCAAATATAGATTGACTTGAAACTTGGTAAAAAGTTTGTTATCGGGATGTGTGTAACCCATTAAATCTTTGGGGTGGGATACCCAATTCCACTTATGGTACAACGCCATAGGCGAGAATTCAATGTGGAAGGCCCATTCTCGAAGATTTGGCACATGAAAAAGTCCCGAAAATATGTGCATTACCTGTTGTGTAGGTGATATCTTTTGGAAAAGTGTTTCAGGTACATGATTAGAAAGATTCACATATATGAGTATGAAGTTTGGCCGCTTCAAGAAAGTTCTAGGGTTGGCTTTCTATATGCTCATGAATGGATATGGACACAAGGCTGAACAATTAGTGTCAAGAATAAGCTTTTGGAGTTACATTAACTCATGTGTATGTTATCTTCATGTATTCAAAACGTGTAAAGGGGTTCAATGCTTAGACACACCCCGATACTCGAATATTTGAAATGTGTAACATTACTAGGTGATAATTCAATCTTCGTGACATTATCATTGATGCATGAGTTGTTATGTTTGATTTGTTTTTCAACTAAACCAAGGATTACACTTAAATGGGGAGGATTGTTGGTAATTTAAGTGTTACCATGTACATTTATTGTAATCGGGTTTGGTACAAAGATGGGTGAACTCGGAATGCTATAAATGAGTTTGGAGACTGGAGTGTATGCTCATATAAGTATTTACGAGTTACTGATTTAAATGATCAAGTATAGTTGGAAAATCGCTTAAATGACTGAAAATCCACTTAAAGGACCAAAATCTGTGTTTGGGAAAAGCAGTGACAAAGTGACCGTTGTCACCACCTGGCGCCCTTTGTGGGGTTTCTGTGTATAAATTTGAAGCAGAGAGTTTGGTCGGTTTTTGCTTTCAGGTAGCCACAGCGCCACTGTGGCCCGAAATTCTGAAGTGATGTGTTTTTTCACTCTTTTCAACTGTTTTTTGTATGCACCTTGTTTCCAAAGGTTGCATACATAAAATAGGTCGTTTTTCCACCAATATAAATGATCATTTAAAGTGCTTTAAACTGTAGAGATTACAAGAAAGATAGCACATTCATCTTTGAGAGTTCAAACACTTATATACTATCTCCAAGAGCATTCTTCATATTTTTGGTGCCTAAATATGAAGGGAAAACGTAGTCTTATCTCACAAAAGTATTTGTGACACCCTAGGCATTCTGTAAGGGGCAAATAACTTTTGTAGGAAAGTGTTCATCACGATTCTACGTTCATATCAAGTTATCAAATTTCTGCAAAAAAAAATTTTCCTGCGTTTTGTTATCGTTTTTGACATTGTTGATCCCTTGTAAGCCATATTTTTACAACAGTCGTTCCCTTCGTTTCTAACATTGCTGGAGACCATCACAGATTGGCGCATTGAGGGAATTAAGTTGGAACTTTCTTAAAGCAAAGAAGACTAAGCTCTTATTATAATTTATCATATTCTGACCAGAAAAGCTTTCACAAATTGAGAGGATATGTTGAATGGAGTTGATCACCCCCTTTGTTTGCTTTTAAGAACAACAGAACAGACTGTCGTCTGTGATAAGTAAGTGATTTATAGTGAGAGATCCCCGGCCAAAAGATACTCCCTCGAAAAGGCCACCTTCCTACGCTTTATTAATAAAAACGCTTTATATATATAAACGTGGACGATGAATCTATTTGGCGAATTCCTCTTGTATTGAGGAACCAATTAACAGCACCTGGAAAGAAATGTAATACCCCGAGTCAATTTTACTTTTGACCCGAGTTCGAACCGAAACCGAACCCGAAGTTTTGTTTTAACTCAAAATAACTTGACATATATTTATCTAGTTATATATTGATAAAGTATAATAATAATACTATTATATAATTGTTTTTTTTTAAAATAATATTAATCAGTTAATTTATGTGCAGAGTTAGTGTGCATGGGTGTTAATAGATTGGGGGTTACATATAATTAAAACATGCTTTAATTGAATAAGTTACACAAAATAAATAAGAATAAAGAAATGGGAAGTTGGGAAGATTTGGTCAATATATATCGACACCTTGAGAAAAATAGGGGAAAGGAGATGCTGTGAGGTGAGGGACGATTCAGTAACAAAGAGGAAAGGGAAAAAAAAAATGAAGGGATGGGAAGAATAAAATATAAGAAAGAACGGAGAGAAGCTTTGAAACACCATCTTCATGGCAAATTGATCCGGTGCGAGTCGTAGAACAATTCAACGATTGTTTTGATAGAATGGCAGGGCCGGCCCAGGCCGCGGGCGGGATGGGCGACCGCCCGGGCCCACGATACAAGGAGGTCCTACACTTACATGTCTCACTATTGTCTTGGTTTATATATATATATATATATATATATATATATATATATATATATATATATATATATATATATATATATATTTCAATACTTTTGTATTTTATTGAATAGAGCAAAAGATACAAAATGTTTGGGCCCTCCGGCCTCCTCCATAAAAACGCCATCAATGCGTTTCCCACCTCCTTAAAACCAAAGTCTCAAAACGTCAACGGGAAAAACTAATAAACCGACAGCTTCCGGCAATTGTTGGCAGTTAAGTAGTTTAGATTCTTGAGTTGAGCTAGCAACATTTGCTAAATGGTCTGCAACTGAATTCCCTTCCCTATATATGTGAGAGATTCGCATATGATATTGTTGAATCAACATCTGAAGTTGATGAATATCATGCATGTGCCTTCAAGGAATCTGTGCTTTGTTTGTTAAAATATTAAGAAGAATCTCTGAATCAGTCTTCAACCCATATATTGTCTTGGTTTATATAAGAAGTCAAAAAACAAGACATTTTAATGTCCATGTATGTTGTCATAGTGGTGGAGAAGTTGTTATTGCATCATGGAGATGCAAGTTCGAATGACGCACGAAGAATTTTTTTTCTTGATTAGTTTGTTTGCTTGTCACTTCAGTTGTGTTGTCCATAAGTGTTTGCAATCCGTTGATGTTTTTAATTACATGTGCGCTATTTTGTCTCTGCTGTTGCTATATCTCGTTACTGATTTAATAATTATGTTGTTTTGACATTTATAGTATATTGTTAGATACAATTATTATATTAATATAATTTCGTCTTAGTTTTTTCTTATATGCGAATTGATTCATTTCATTTATATATGTATATTAATTTTGTTAATAAAAAAGGCCATTGTTTTAATCTCGCTCCGGGCCTCCAAAAAGTCAGGAACGGCCCTGTAGAATGGTAAGCATTTTAAGATTTGAATTCATTTTATAAAGTTTGATATATAGTAGTTTATAGGAGAAAATATTGATATAAATATGATGGCTGGATTATAGGAATGAGAAATCAAGTTATGGCGTGTTTGTTCACGGGTTCGTGGCTTGGAATTTGAGGTAAGGAGTGTAGTATCAAGAGTGTTTTTTTTTTTAGCATTTCATGTTTTCTAGCATTTCGTTGTTGAATGATTTGTTTAAACGATCTCTACGATTTTAGAATATTTAAATAAATGACTGAACATCATTACAAGATACATAATATATCAGAGCAGAAAAGCTAACACCGCATGATGGCGGTGGCTTTCAGTAAAAGCAGAGATAAATTTGTATAGTTATAGATAACAACATGTTGGCTAGTGTTTTAAGTGGCTTTATGAATATGTTATGTGTTAAAACGAAGTATCATTCTATTTTTATTTAACTTGCGAATTTGTCAAATACAAGGTTTTGAATATATTCAATATATATACACGTATATTATGTTATAGATATTTTTTTAAGTATATAAGTATATATGCATATATAAATACCATATTTTCAAATGGTAAGAAAATGTTCAAAAGATTGAACGGTATTTATACTAATAAGTTTAAAAGTAATTTTTACTTTGAAGTGACAACTCTATTTTTAAAGTATATATTTTTAAAAGGAGGGATGCAAATCCTATCTTAAGAAGTTCAAAATCAGTTTTCAGAATTCGGGCAGTGTTCTAGAAAATAATAGATTTTTAGACGGAAAAATTATAAACGAAGTTGTACAGTTTTCAGAAAGTTTGTCTCTCTACAGTAGTCGTATTACATAATAAAAGACACTACATGCAGATAAGTACAGAAAATAGAAATAAAAGATAATTATGGTAATGTTATGGTTCATCAGACAGTTATACCTGACTCCCGGGTCAGTAGGGAGAAACCAGTCTCAGATTCAGTACAGTGAGTTCTCGAGAATCCCCGGCATCAGGCCCTACTCCCGGGCTATAATAGGGAGTACAGATTTTATATGCGGAGCGGTCAGAAATCCGGTCTGCAACCTTAGACAGTTTCAGAGTTCCTTCTAGGAACACAGATAAATTAGAACCGTATCATTATTATCAGTACAATTACTATTAATTTCAGTTAAGCTGCAAGTTGTGCTTTTAGTACATAATTAATTATATTTGCATTCTTTATTTTCATTACATATTTTCAGAACACACAGCTTGCATTATTAGCGATACAAATATTTACAATATGCATATCACAGGTTCCAAATTTACAGTAAGGAACTCTGGAGCCTTGCTCAGTGGCTTCCTTAGTTCCATCTTGATGCTTAAACACTGCTTACGGGGCATTCGTGCTCACTCCTTTAGTTGATATGTTTTTCAGATAAGATCCATAGTATCAGGAAGGTGTACAAGCACTGCCTAGCCACTACCCTAGCTAGACTGTCGGAGGAGACGTGTGGACTAACCTAGAGAGAGTAATGATTATGATCTTCCACAATAGAGTGTCGGTGGGATTAAGTCAAGGTTTTTCAGGAAAGGGGAACATATATTTTATGTCTTTTGATATTTTTTAAGATGATGTAATAATTATGGTTGAATCCTAACAGTCGTATTTATATATTCTCAAGACGTTGGGGTATTATTACAATTGTGGAATAAACTTTTGTATGGATTTAGTTTCTGATTTCCAACAGTAGAAGGCTTCGTGATTCGAATTTTTCTAGTTCGGGTCATGGTCGAGCGATTCGGATCCGGGTAATTGGTAAATTCGGGTCGGGTCGTTACAAGAAACAATAAACAAGCAGATCATCACATAATTACAAATAAAAAGAGGGAAACTCCATGGCATTCATAATGACTTCAATGAATCTCCACTAAACTCGATCAAAAGCCTTAACCGTGTCTAGCTTCAGAGCTATATGGTCACAACATCATGATGCACCCATTTGCATTGAGTGGAAAATTTCAAATGTTTTGATAGTTGTTACAATATATGGATCAAGGAGAGATAGATGTAAAAAGATGTGCATGCACTCAAGTCATATATGCCTGACTGATCAGCATATTTACTCAGCTCAACTGACTGCAGAGCTCAGCTCAACTGACTATATAAATGTTGTAACTTCCATTATGTTATAACTTAATGTAACTGCTGCATGTGACTGTTGTAGTGAAGTATAGCCTACAAATACTTCAAGATCAACACATGTAACTTAACTTGTTCATTATATTTGATCAATAAGAATTCCGCATTTTATTTTCTCTTGTGTTCTTTCAATTTCATCAATTTCAACATGGTTTCAGAGAGTTTGTTGCTTAGATTATGCTAATTCTGATGATTAGCATAAGAAACTTGAGAGTTATCTTCAAGATTGTTGTTGCAATAATTGATTCTTGAGAGATTTCTATGATTTTCTTCTTTGTTTTAGAGTTGGAATCCAGTTCTTGATTAATTCATGATCGTTTTTCTATATATTTTTTGTAAATTTATGTGATAAGAGGTTGTTCTTGATAACCATGGAAGCTAATAAACATAAACTGAGTCATTCTAGTCCTTTTTAGGTTCATCCCAATGAGAATCCTTCATGCTGATTTTCAAGTTTGGAGGTAATGTGACACAATGGTCAGAACTTGGATCTTGAATTCACATGAGAATAGAATTGCTCAGAGTTTGATGTATTTCAAGAGTGCTGAATATATATGGAAAAATCCGGTTCAAGGTTTGCAACGGTTGATGCCTTCATATTATGAGGCATTTTTAATTAGATGAATTCACTGAAGCAATGAGATGATTCAGTGAATCCGCATTTCACAACGCTTATGGTACTTTGGGAAGAGATGAAGACTAGCTATTGTTGGAGATATATGAGGATAAAAGGAAAAAATGTTTTATAACATTTTAAAATGATTTTTGAATCATTTATTGTAACCACTTTGAGAGCCGATTTTGATATAACTCTTATCTAGATTATCAAGAGTTAGTGATGACGTTGAAAGCTACGTGAGACGTAGTTGAAAATAAGGTTTTGAATCATTCAATTCGGATGCCGGGTGAATGAGAAATTAAGGCTTAAAGTGGGTAGTTGGAAATGTGTGAAAAGGAAGTTGAAAAGACAAACTTCTTAATCCCACATTGGGAAATGTGCTAACATTTCCTCAATATTTAAGTGGTGGAAGTTTTGTTGTTGGTATAATCTCTTAGATAGGGAGAGAACTCGGAGTGGTTTTAGTGAAATTTGGCGTTTACTAAAATGCCACACGCTGTGTGTGTCGCCGCGCCGCCTGCGCCGATGCGATGCCATTGCCATTGACCATTGACCATGGCTTTGGGGAATGGGGAATGGGCCTTCTGGGCCTGAGGCAGTATTATATTTTTTGGACAAAGTTTATCTGGATATTATCCAAGTCCAATAAATCAGATTCGAGCTGAGAGTATGAGTCACAGGTTCAGTTCGAGTTCGATTCAGCTCATATGGCTTTAATACAAGAGTTCAGCTCATATGGCTTTAATACAAGAGTTGTTTCAACCTGATGGTTTAGTGGCCATCAATCCACACACTTATGGCTGCTCCTTACTCCTATATATAGGGTCCTCTCTTGCAATGGGAAGGTACAACAGAAAGACAACACAAATCACTTAAACACTTGCATTTTTTGTTGAAGAGATTCTGAAGTACCAAGAGTTTGTTGAGTTCAGAAGCTGAAGTACCTCAATTCTGAACAGGTAATTGGGTTATCCTGGGAATCAAGTGCTAAACCGTGGGTACTGCCGGAGCATAATTGTCTTAAGGACAGAGATTAGCTCGTCCTGGTTACATATCCTTCTTGTTTTTCCTTTCTGTTTTCCTTTCCGTTTCTTGTTGATTCAGAATATAATAAATTGTTCTTCATCTTTTTTGTTCTTTATTTTTATTTACACATTGTAATACTTTTGGTATAACAATCTTAAGACAATTCTTTTCAGAGCCTCTTTGCTCTAAAAAGTATATCTTTGCGAAATGAAAATAAATTTGATCACCGCTTCTTTGAACCTTTTATTTTTTTCAGACGTTCGAGTATCTTCTGTGATACTCAGTTGGTCGGTGTCTCCTTTTTGGTATCGGTTTCTGGTAAAACCGGTCATTTTTCATTTTTTTTGGTATTGGTTTTTAGTAAAATCCGGTCCATCTTCCTTTTTTTTATCGTTTTCTGGCAAAAACGATTTTCTCATTTTTTTGTCTCGTTTTTTTTTGGCAAAAACGACTCAGTTGTGTTGTTGATCTTCTGTTTTTTGTTCTGAACAGAAATGACTGGAGTCACTGATGCGTCTGTGACAACTACTATTGGAACCACATCAACCACAAGTCTGAATCCACTTTTGGATGCTAATGTGTCTGCTGTGACACAACCTGTTGTTACCATTGCTGGTGCTTCTCATACTTCTCATGGAGAAAAACCAGAAAAATTCAATGGCCTAAATTTCAATCGTTGGCAGCAGAAGATGTTGTTCTATCTCACTACACTTGGACTAGCAAGGATGCTCACTGAAGAGAAACCAGTTGTGCCTCCTGAAAACACTGAGCACAGTGGTGTTCTTTGGTCAGAAAGAGTTGGAAGCATAGTGATTTTCTATGCAAAAATTATATTTTGCATTGCGTAGATAATAGTCTGTATGGTGTTTATTCTATGTATAAAAGTGCAAAAACACTTTGGCTTGCATTAGCGAAAAAATATAAAACTGAAGATGCAGGCGCTAAGAAATTTATAGTAGGTAAATTTTTGGACTATAAGATGGTCGATTCCAAAACTGTTATTAAACAAGTTGAGGAATTACAAATCATTATATCCGAAATTTTATAAGAAGATATGATGATAAGTGAGAATTTTCAAGTAGCATGTGTGATTGAGAAACTTCCTGAATCTTGGAGGGAGTATAAGAGTTATCTCAAACACAAGCGAAAGCAAATGTCAATGAAAGATCTGATTGTCCGACTCCGTATAGAGGAGGACAATAAGGGCTCCGAAAGAAAATCTGTTGTGCAGGTTGGATAGGCCAAAGCTCATGTTGCTGAGGTCAAGAATCAGAAAAGGAAGAAATTTGGTCAATCTTCCAAGAAAAATGCTGAATCTTCCAAGAAACCACATACTATGTACCATTTCAATGGCAACTGCAACAACTGTGGAAAGTTTTGGCACCGTGTTGCTGAGTGTCATTCAAAGAAGCCAATTCAGCCAAGGGCACATCTGGCTGAAACGGATGGTGATGAGGAAATGTTCTGCCCTGTGGTGTCAGAATGTAACTTTGTGGGGAATCCAAGGCAATGGTTTGTGAACACTGGAGCCACAAGACATGTTTGTCTTGACCGGTGTGTTTTCAACTTACAAGGCGCACAGGGACAAAGCGTGGATGGGGAATTCATCAACTTCTCCAATTCTTTGGATCGGGGGACGGTGATTCTCGAAGATGACTTCAGGAAAGAAGTCGACTCTAAATGATGTGTTTGATGTTCACGAGATTCGTAGGAATCTCATTTTTCGTGACAAATTGAACAAAATTTGGTTTCAATTTGAATTTTGGTTACGATAAGGTCATTTTGACCAAGAATGGTGTGTTTCTTGGTAGGGGTTATTCCACCGAGGGTATGTTTAAGCTTAATGTAATGGCAATTATGCCAAAGACTGTTGTGCCCGATGAGGCTAATAAAATTGCATCCTCTTCTACTTAATAAATCAATTCGACGAATGATGAACTTAGATTTATTACCTATTTTAAAATTTAATAAAAATGAAAAATGCCATATATGTGTCGAAGCTAAAATGACTAAGGCACCTTTTCCTTCCGTGGAAAGAAACACCGAACCGTTAGATTTAATTCATGCAGACTTGTGTGATTTAAAATTTGTACAAACGAGAGGCGGTAAAAAATACTTTGTAACTTTTATCGATGATTGTACAAGATACTGTTATGTCTATTTGCTAAGTAGCACAGATGAGACACTTGAGGCTTTTAAAAACTATAAGAATGAAGTCGAGAATCAACTTAGCAAACGAATCAAGAAGGTTCGTAGTGATAGAGGTGGTGAATATGATGCACCGTTTAATGAATTATGTTCAGACTCTGGCATTATCCATCAAACGACTGCACCTTATGCACCTCAATCAAACGGTATTGTTGAATGCAAAAATCGTACTCTTAAGGAGATGATGAATGCTATGTTGATAAGTTCGGGTTTACCTCAGAACTTGTGGGGGGAAGCGATACTTTCCGCCAATGTCATTCTTAATAGAGTTTTGTCTAAAAGATGGATAAAACACCTACGAGTTATGGAAAGGCTACAAGCCTAGCTACAAATACTTGAAAGTGTGGGGTGTTTAGCAAAGGTCGAAGTGCCTAAACCTAAACAAATAAAAATTGGGCCTAAAGCGATAGATTGTATATTTATCGGTTATGCAAATAATGATAGTGCACATAGATTTCTAGTGCATAAATCGACAATCCGGATGTTCACGTGAATACAATCATGGAATCAAGAAATTCTGTATTTTTGAGGATGTATTTCCATGTAAAGAAAGTAGTCAAGAAAACATAAGCTTAAATAAGCGGGCACATGAACCAACAAGTGAAATTACTCCAGAAACTGAGGAACCAGAACCTCGTAAGAGTAAGCGGGCAAGGACTTCAACGTCCTTCGGTCTGATTTTTCACCTATATGGTAGAAAAGCGAACCAAGTACATATGCTCGAGCTATGTCAAATCCGAAGCGCCGTTACGGAAAGAAGCAGTCAATAGTGAAATCAATTCCATTATGCAAAATCATACTTGGGAATTAGTAAATATCCCACCGTGACATAAACCTCTCGGTTGTAAGTGGATTTTAAGAAAAATTCAAGGTGATGGATCGATCGATAAATATAAGGCGGTGGTATTGAAGGTTATCGTCAAAAGAACGCGTCTTGACTTCTTCGATACATATTCACGGTTACTTGGATCACGTCCGAACGAGTTCTTATCGCAATTCTTTGCGGTAAATAATCTAGAAATACATCAAATGGATGTAAAGACTGCTTCTTAAATGGTGAATTGGAAGAAGAAATCTATATGGAACAACCCGAGGGTTATGTGGTTCCAGGTCAAGAACACAAAGTATGTCGACCCGTTAAGTCATTGTATGGGCTTAAGCAAGCGCCAAAACAATGGCACCAAAATTTGATCAAGCGATGTTATCAAATGGGTTTAAAATTAACGAGTGCGATAAATGTGTTTATGTCAATAACACTTCTAATTCCTTTGTGATAGTATGTCTATATGTTGATGACATTTTAATCTTGGGAAGTACTCATGATATAATCATGAATACTAAGAAGATGTTAACAAGAAACTTCGATATGAAGGATATGGGAGTTGCAGATGTAATTTTGGGGATTAAAATCTCTAGGTCGGATGGACTTGCATTTTCACAGTCGCATTATGTTGAGTCTGTTCTAAAAAGATTTAACGCCTTTAATGAAAGTCCGATAAAAACTACTATTGACTTGACTATACACTTAGTCAAAAATAAAGGAGAACCTGTGTCTCAGTTAAAATAGTCACAAATCATAGGCTGTCTGATGTACATAACCAACTGTACTAGACCAGACTTAGCATGTGCTGTAAATAAACTGAGCATATTTACAAGTAATCCAAGTGAGGATCATTGGAAAGCATTGAATATAGTACTGAGGTACTTAAAATTCACACACGAGATATCTAGCAGTATTAGAAGGATACTGTGATGCAAATTGGATATCTGACTCGAAAGAATCAAAGTCCACAAGAGGATATGTATTCACTATTGGTGGTGCTGTTGTGTCATGGAAATCCACAAAGAAAACTTGCATTTCTCGTTCCACTATGGAAGCTGAGTTCATCGCATTGGACAAGGCAGGAGAAGAAGCAGAATGGCTGCGTAATTTCTTCGAGGATATTCCATGCTGGACTAAGCCTATTGCTCCTATAAGCATACATAGCGATAGTCAGTCGGCTATAAGCCGGGCACAAAATAGTATGTACAATGGTAAGTCTCGACATATTCGTCGTAGACATAATACCATTAAACAACTGATCTCTAACAGCGTGATTTCCGTCGATTTTGTTAAATCGAAGGACAATCTTGCTGATCCGCTAACAAAAGGTTTACCTAGAGATCAAATGTCAAAATTGACAGATGGAATGGGACTGAAGCCAATTACGACATAAACTTTGTCATCGTAACCCCACCATGTTGACTGGAGATCCCAAGATCATGGTTCAAAGGGACAACTAAGTTATGAAGGTTCATTGAACACTTACCCATTCTATGAATAAAACATTATATGTCGGATGTGTAAGGATAAGTGAAAACTTTTAATGATTCCTATAGCTTGATTAAATTCGAGTAGGTATGTATGAGAATACTCTTGATAGGAAGTCACCTATGTAAGTGTGAAGTGGGGCGCTTCGTGAGAATTCGGTGGCTTGAAATCTCTAACGCACTTTCGAAACCAGGGTGTTTCATGGCCAAAATGAGCACAACCATGAGAACCAATACGTGTTAAGGAAATATTGTGTGAGTACTATTGTTTGGTTTTACATTAAAGGTGAGCGGTTCAAGACATAGTTCAGCGATTAGCCGAGTAGATCCGATAGTATTTCACTAAGGCGGAGTTCAAAGCCGTAAACTACCTCTCCTGATGCAATATTTTCTGTCAGAATCTCTTCTGGGTCTGCATTTGCATTAATTTCCATTCATGTGGGGGATTGTTGGAGATATATGAGGATAAAAGGAAAAAATGTTTTATAACATTTTAAAATGATTTTTGAATCATTTATTGTAACCACTTTGAGAGCCGATTTTGATATAACTCTTATATAGATTATCAAGAGTTAGTGATGACTTTGAAAACTACGTGAGACGTAGTTGAAAATAAGGTTTTGAATCATTCAATTCGGATGTCGGGTGAATGAGAAATTAAGGCTTAAAGTGGGTAGTTGGAAATGTGTGAAAAGGAAGTTGAAAAGACAAACTTCTTAATCCCACATTGGGAAATGTGCTAACATTTCCTCAATATTTAAGTGGTGGAAGTTTTGTTGTTGGTATAATCTCTTAGAAAGGGAGAGAACTCGGAGTGGTTTTAGTGGGTTGAGTGTTTACTAAAAATACCACACGCGCCTTGCCGCATCGCCAAATCGTGCCGTGCCGTGCCGCCGTGCCATTGCCATTGACCATTGACCATGGCTTTGGGGAATGGGGAATGGGCCTTCTGGGCCTGAGGCAGTATTATATTTTTTGGACAAAATTTATCTGGATATTATCCAAGTCCAATAAATCAGATTCGAGCTGAGAGTATGAGTCACAGGTTCAGTTCGAGTTCGAGTTCGATTCAGCTCATATGGCTTTAATACAAGAGTTCAGCTCATATGGCTTTAATACAAGAGCTGTTTCAACCTGATGGTTTAGTGGCCATCAATTCACACACTTAAGGCTGCTCCTTACTCCTATATATAGGGTCCTCTCTTGCAATGGGAAGGTACAACAGAAAGACAACACAAATCACTTAAACACTTGCATTTTTTTGTTGAAGAGGTTCTGAAGCACCAAGAGTTCGTTGAGTTCAGAAGTTGAAGTACCTCAATTCTGAACAGGTAATTGGGTTATCCTGGGAGACAAGTGCTAAACCGTGGGTACTTCCGGAGCATAATTGTCTTAAGGACAGAGATTAGCTCGTCCCGGTTAAATATCCTTCTTGTTTTTCCTTTCCGTTTCTTGTTGATTCAGAATATAAAAAATTGTTCTTCATCTTTTATGTTCTTTATTTTTATTTTTGAATTGTAATACTTTTGGTATAACAGCTATTAGGCTGATTCTAGTGTGTAAGTGTAAGCCACAATGTCATTGTGATGTCATACAATCCAGTGTGTAAGTGTGAGCCACAATGTCATTGTCATGCCATACAAACTCTGCTAGATCTCAGGAAACGGAACATGTGATGAAGTTCTTGAAAGGATTGAGGGATGAATTCGAGCCAATGGTGTCTCAAGCCATATTAATGGTTCCTTTCCTTGAGATTCAAGCGGCTATATTCATTTAACAACACTAATCAAAATTAGAATCAAGAGATCTCTAGAAAAAGAGAACTATAATTCTCTAGTTAAATTTCTTTGTGAGAGAGTTCAAAGAAAAGAATAGTCGCTTAGCAGTCGAACTTTTCTAGGAGCAGTCTTTGGAGGATTCTGATGGTTGTTCATGTGGATCAGCGCGAATGAGCGGACGCGTGAACGGCTTGGTGCTTGGATCAATAATCGAAGATAATGCTTTGATCCTTAGGATCAACTTGATAACAATATTTGTCTTCTTTTTTCTTGTGTTTATATTGTTTCATCAGAGTCGGTTCTCGGGTCAAGAAATCAAATTTTAAATTTTCGTTGTGCAATCCGGTTTGATCTCCTTATACCTTGGCGGTTTAGTGTATTTGCAGTATGATTTTGGTTTTTTTTCCACGTTGCTTACTGAGGAGTTGTGATGTATTTATATCCGTGTTGTAAGGTAGGGAGCATGTTGTAGTCAAGTGCATGTGTGAGATAAAATAGCAATTTAGCATGTTGTTTAACATGTAATATATGCAAAAATGAAAGCAGTAAAATGGGGCAGAAAAGAAAACTTATACATTGAGGCGAGTGTAGCATTCCGCCCTTAAGACGTTTTGTGCCGGTTATATGCCTACGGTTCTCGCAATCGTCTCCCAATAAACAACAGTTTTTTCCTCTTATCCAAAGCACCATTTCAATTGAAAAAAGAAATCGATGAAGCGATCATGTTCTGCGATTTTTTTTATGACTTATAATGCTAAGTGTGTAACGCCCCGTTTCCGGACACCGAGTCCTTATCCGGAAAGAGCGCTCGGCACATATATTATCAAATAAAAACTCAATAATACATGCAAGCCTTACGTCATCCATCAAAAATCAAACGACGCGGAAGATAAAACAACTCAACAACTCGGGAAACCAAACGATCGAAACATACGGTAATCAATGCTGTGAAGAAAAACTAAATCCAATAAAAGATCTAAACATCCGTAATTCAATCCAAAAGATCTCAAAGGTAACTAAACCAAAGGAAAGAACAACATTGTTCAAAGTCGAAACAATTGTTTATGAAAAGAAAACATCTAAACGATCTTAGCCTTCAAACTCCAACTCAAACGTCCTCGTCATCAAAGAACTCATCGGGCGGTAAACCACTGTTCATCTTCTTTGGGAAAGGAAAGACAAAGATAACGTAACGGGTAAGTACAAAAGTACTCGAGAGCGTGTAGAAGATCGTATAACTATACCTCATAAAGAAATAAAAGCAATACCGTCTTTTATTAATTCATTTTCCGTTATTAGCCCTAACTATCTATCACATTATGTTCATTGCATAACATGAGGTTCCAAGGGTATCTATCTTAGCTCAAGTTTGTTACATCATGTATAACAAGGGCACTACGCCTAGTAATAGGATGTACTAGGACAATCGGGTGCAACCTACTTAGAGACTCGCTCTAGTAGCCCGGGAATATCTCGAGTCCCGATAGTGTGATGACCGGCGAGTGCACCAGGACGCTTTATCCGCCAATCGATTGACCGGCGTGGGTACAGTCTACTTTGTCTGGTCAGAGGACACATCGCGATATTGTACTATGCCTTACCAAGCATTGCATGATGTTTAAGATTTTAATCTAGCACATACGTTTGATTAGATGTTTAACTAGCCACCTAAGTGTTTTCAGGTAAGCTCCTCACACTTCCTACCCCGTACTTAGACCTCTGACACGGACAAGCCCTAGCAATTACACGGACATCGATAAACCCTAGCTTATCGAAGCACAAGGCAAATCCGAAGCTCCAGGTGGTCCCACACTTCATCTTTTAGGGAATCCATGTGGTGCCGGAACTAAACGCACCAGAAGCTAGTTCAGAGCTTTGTCACATAGGGTTAAGCAGTAAGAATCATGTTATAAAGCCTGAGAAGCAAGCTGACATCACAAGACAATAGAAAACTAGATACTGATCAAACGCGCCCGCCCAAAAGACCGAACGCCCGTCAACCTTCAAGCCATCACATCTCTATGATGAAAATCGCTTCTTGGGCGCCCGCCCGTAAAGTCCGGACGCCCGCCCAAATTGCGAGAGAAGTAGACGCCCGTCCATTAGGCCAGGCGCCCGTTCACCCAAACTCAATTCAATCTGTATTCAAAACTTCACTCGACGCCCGTCCAAGAGAGGCGGGCGTTCGCCCACACCGCAGAAGGAACCGGACGCCCGTCTGCATAAGAGACGCGCCCGTCCACCCGGGATTTTCCTGAATTCTCGCAACTTTTCTCTGCGATCTCCAACCCATATACAACCCAAGACTCGATTTTTAGCAGATTAAAAAGCAGAAAAAACCAACAAATTGCCCTACAACCTTACGAGAACTTAGCCATACGATAAGAAAACCACGTTACCTTGTTTTTGCGAGCTACAACGATCCACGCAACCAAAGCTTTGAAAAAGGTTAAACCTTTAACCTCAAACCTAAAACGATCGAACCCAAAAGCTGGTCACTACGAAGCTTAAACTCGAAAGCTTATTTGTTAAACCATGAAGAACGACCCTAAATCAAAGCGATGAATAAAACTTACGTTAACGGTTCTAGGATTGTTGGTATCCAAACGATCCTCTTGTAGCGGTGATCCTTTTCTCTTGATGAATCTGTTCAAGCGAACGACGGATTAACCTTGGGATTCAAAAGCTTCTCTCTCTTTTTGAAACTTGCGGCCTCCCTCAAAATAGATGCGCCCCTTTTTTTTTTGACAAAAGTGATTCGGTTAATTTAGGATTATTTCTTTTTATACATCCCAAATTTTCCTAATTAAAATATAATTCCTTAATTATCCCGTTTTTTTTTTCTTTTTATAAAACCTTTAAAAACAAGAGAACATAATATTCCGATCTATTAAAAGACCGAATTGCCCTTTATCCAAAGATCGGGATATTACATTCCTCCCCTTAAGAGGAGTTTAGCCCTCGAAACTAGAACATACTGGAAGATGAGGGAACTCGGGAATTAAGTCTATCATGTCCGCTTCCACTTCCCAAGTGGCTTCCGTCGGTGCATGGTTGCTCCACCGCACTAACACTAACGGGATCATTCGTCTCTTGATCATTCTTTCCTTCTGTCCAAAATCTTGACCCGTTTTTCCACGTATGATAGGTTGTCTTGTAACACCTACGGATCAATCTCGGATTCCACATCCACTTTTGATAAACACTTTTAAGCATTGATACGTGGAAGACATTGTGGACTCTAGACATCGATTTCGCAACCGTAGTCTATAAGCCAACTTCCCAACTCTTTCGATGATATCAAAGGTCCTACGTATCTTGGACTTAGCTTTCCTTTCGACCAAACCTCTTGACACCCTTCATTGGAGGCGCTCGAAGGTAAACTCATCCCCAACTTTGAACTCTAGCGGTCTCCTTCTAACATCGGCCCAACTCTTTTGGCGATCTTACGCGGCTTTTGATTCTTCCTTATCAACTCGATCTTCTCCTTGGCTTTTGAACCATCTCCGGCCCGGTGATGTGTTTCTCTCCCACTTCATCCCAATAAAGTGGAGTCCTACACTTCCTACCATACAAGGCCTCAAAAGGTGGCATTCCCAAACTTGCGTGGTAAGCTGTTATTGTAAGCAAACTCCGCCAAGTTGAGGTAATCTATCCATGAACCTCCGGCATCCAAAACACAAGCTCTAAGCATATCCTCAAGAGTCTCAATCGTTCTCTCGGATTGCCCATCCGTCGAGGATGAAACGGCGTACTCAAATCGAGTCTTCGTTCCAAAAGCTTTTCTGCAGACCTTTCCAAAAGCGATCGATGAATCTACTATCCTCATCGGATACAATAGATAAAGGCACACCATGAAGCTTCACTATATTGTCGATGTACATAGTAGCGAACTTCTTTATAGGCATGTCTACCTTACACGGCAAGAAATGGGCTGATTTGGTAAGTCTATCCACAATCACCCAAATCATGTCATGACCGCTTCTTCGTCTTAGGCAAACCGGTGATGAAATCCATCGTGATATTCTCCCATTTCCATTCGGTAACTCCAAAGGTTTGACAAACCTCCTGGCCTTTTATGTTTTGCTTTCACCCCTCGACATGTATCGCATCTCGCCACGAACTCTGCGATCCCTAACTTCATACCAGGCCACCGAGTATCTTTCCTTGAGATCTCTATACATCTTAGTGGCTCCGGGGTGAACCATAAAAGCAATCTTGTGAGCCTCATCCATAACCGTCTCTCTTAGACCATCCACATCGGTACACACAAGCGGTCTCCATACCAAAGATAACCACTCTTGTCCAAGCGATAACCCCATTGTAGGTTTTCTCGGGCCACACGCTTCAAATTAACCATCACTGGGTCCTTATCTTGTTTAAACCGTATCTCATCTAGCAGATCTGACCTCGCCATCAATGGCGCCATAAACTAGTCTTCATCCTTCTGCTCCACCACTTCAATCTGCATTCTATCCAGCTGATCCACAACTTCTTGTAAGGTGGTGATAGCATTAACCGCTCTCGGCTAAGTGCATCGGCTACAACATTCGCCTTACCGGGGTGGTATTGAATGTCCAAGTCGTAGTCTTTCACAAACTCTAACCATCTTCTTTGTCTCATGTTGAGATTCTCACGAGTAAAGAAGAACTTAAGGCTCTTATGATCCGTGAAGATCCTTGTCTTGACACCATACAAATAGTGTCTCCAAAGCTTGAGCAAACACCACCGCTTTGCCAACTCAAGTCGTGTGTAGGGTAATTCTTCTCATGCACCTTTAGTCATTTGCCTAGATGCATAAGCAATTACCTTTCACATTTCGCATCAATACACAACCCAAACCTTGACCCGATGCATCTGTATAAACATCATAATTATCAAAACCTCCTAACGCGCCAACACAGGAGTGTGGTCAACTTTTCTTTCAAAGTCCGAAAGGCTTCCTCACATTCATCGTCCACTCATACTTGACGTTCTTCCGAGTAAGTCTTGTAAGAGAGTGTAGCTATCTTCGAGAAATCCTTTACAAACTTCCGGTAATACCTCGCTGCGGACCAAGAAACTTCTTATCTCTCATTCTCGATGTCGGTCACAGGCCACTTAGAGAGCGACTTCTATCTTTCTTTGGATCCACTTTAATACCTTCTCCGAAACTATATGTCCAAGAAAGCGACTTGATCCAACCAAAACTCGCACTTGGAAAACTTGGCATATAGCTTGTTCTCTTTTAAGGTTTGTAGTACTACCCTTAGATGTTCTTCATGCTCTTTTCGTCTTTAGAGTATACCAAAATATCGTCTATGAAGACTATCACAAACTTGTCGAGATAAGGCATGAAAACTCTTTGCATTAGGTCCATGAACTTTGATGGAGCATTAGTGAGTCCAAACGGCATGACCAAAAACTCATAATGTCCATACCTCAAATCATGAAGGTTTGTCTTAGGTATATCTCGACACCTTGATTTTCAAGCGATGGTAACCGGACCTAAGATCAATCTTAGAGAACACCTTCTTACCTTGCAACTGGCTGAACAGATCGTCAATCCTTGGTAAAGGATACTTATTCTTGATTGTCAGTTTATTCAACTCTCTGTAATCGATGCACAAGCGCATACTCCCATCTTTCTTCTTTACAAACAAAACCGGTGCTCCCACGGTGATGTACTTGGTGGATGATGTTTTCTCTAACATATCCTTAAGTGAATCTTCAACTCTTTCAACTCAGCTGGTGCCATCCTGTATGGCGCTTTAGCTACTGGTGAAGCTCCTGCGATCAACTCGATCTCAAACTCTATGGCCCTATCAGGCATATGTCCTGGCAAATCTTCTGGGAAGACTTCAGGAAATTCTTTAACCACACGAGTCTCTCCTAACTCGGGTTTGAGCTTTTCCTTATCTAGCGCGTACACCACAAAACCTTGGCAACCCTGCCTCAAGGCTTTTAAAGCTTTAAGCTCTTTGAGATGATCGGATCTTTGTTTCTTGCAGGCTTGTATACGATACACAAACGTCTAGCTGATTTTCCTGGAACTTTAAAGATTACTCTCTTGCCTTTGCAATCCAAATAGACATGGTTCTTAGACAACCAGTCCATCCCTAGAATAACATCAAAGTCTGAGAAATCCAACACCGTCAAAGCATGCTGGCACTGGTGAGTCCCGACTCTAATATCAACTTGGGGTGTGACTTGAGCACATCTAGTAACTCGGCCCAACGGGGTGGTTATACTCAAAGGTCTCTCCAACTCCTTAAGGGGTAGGTTCAACTTCTTAACTATCCTTGGAGAAACAAAAGTTCCTGAAGCTCCGGTATCAAGCAATTTTGGCTGCTGGATTATCTATGATTATGGTACCTAACAAGTGAATCAATTTACATTACAAATATGTAATATCATATGCGCTTATATCATATTAAATATTTATAAGAAACACAAACACTGAAAAGTACCTGTCACCACAAAGTCATCTAACTCCTCTGGCTCCGCATCAGTTGCAAAAACGAACTGGTCTGCTACCTGTAGGGCGATTGCCTGCTTTGGATACCTCGCCCTCTGTCGATTTCCTTGAGAGATTTTCTTAGGGCACGCCCTCGAGTAATGTCCCACTTCCCCACGGTGGAAACAACTCGTGCTACGCCATGCAATCTCACGAATGTGCCTTGTTACACTTAGCACAAACCGGTGGTGTTCCACTTGTCGAACTCTTCGTTCTTTGAACTCACATCTTCTTAACATTTCTTTGTGGCGCCCTCTATTACCTCCTTGAAAATTTGAGAATGGCCTCTTGGCCCCAACTACTACCCAATCGGCCTGTTGGCAAACCTTTCATTGTCAATGCTCTATCCATGACGCTTGCCATACTCGTCGGTCTATCTCCAAGCATACCTTTTGCCACCTCGTGTGACAACCCTTCCATAAACTTGTCTATCTTTTTTCTTCACTCTTCATAATCTCGGGTAGAAACGCCTTGACTCGTGAAACTTCTGCGAGAGTCTTGTGTCTTTGTAGTATTTCTTCCCTGTTTTAAACTCAGAAACTCGTTGGCCTTTGCATTTTGTGCCGTTCTAGGGAAGTATTCCTGATAGAACAAATTCTTGAATACCGCCCAATCTGTGATTCTAGGATTAGCTTGCTCATAAGACTCCATCCAACTTTTCGCATTACACGCCAACAAAGATATCATAACCGAGCCCATTTGATTACGGGGCCCTCGTGTTTCTCGCATGCCTTTTCAAAAGCAGCGAAGCCACAAGTCTGTAACTGGCTTTGGCTCAACATTACCGAAAAACTCGGTACCCTGGCTTCTTCACCTTCTCATACCGGTCTATTGGTCTATCATAACCCCTGGCTGAAGCTTGCTGCTTTGTATCGGTGGGGCATTCGATAACTCTCTGCTGGTCTGGTGTAGCCAGTGCTACTGAAAGAACTCGATCTAGGTGGTGGTGGAGGTCGAGCGCCGGTGAGGAGTGAAACTCAGCGGTGTAGAGCGGAAACATGGATACTGTGGATAATCGAAGAAGCGGCGGCGGTGGGTTAGAAAGTCCCAACCCGGTCCAAGTGGTGGTCCTTGGGGTCGATGTAGAAAGCTGTGCTTGAGTGCTAAACCTTGAAGGACCCGCTTGTTCCACTCGACTCTAATGTAATTACTTGGTCCTTGATTTCCACCATGGTAGGGTTGTTCACTTGAGTGACCGGAGGAACTGAGTAGGCTGGTCCACTCCTCCTCCTTCTCGGAACCACAACCTCAGTAAAATCCGTCTCTGCGTTACTTGTCTGGGTATTATCTGCCTCGGCGTTATACGAACTAGCTCCTCCTCTAGTAAGCACCATCCTGTAGCCAAGAAAGAGAGGGGTTACTAAAGCTCTAACCTTATCTTAAAGAAAAATCAAGTCCTACACAGCAAGGAAAACCTTTCTCTCTGATACCAACTGTAACGCCCCGTTTCCGGACACCGAGTCCTTATCCGGAAAGAGCGCTCGGCACATATATTATCAAATAAAAACTCAATAATACATGCAAGCCTTACGTCATCCATCAAAAATCAAACGACGCGGAAGATAAAACAACTCAACAACTCGGGAAACCAAAGCGATCGAAACATACGGTAATCAATTGTGAAGAAAAACTAAATCAATAAAAGATCTAAACATCCGAATTCAATCCAAAAGATCTCAAAGGTAACTAAACCAAAGGAAAGAACAACATTGTTCAAAGTGGAAACAATTGTTTATGAAAGAAAACATCTAAACGATCTTAGCCTTCAAACTCCAACTCAAAGCGTCCTCGTCATCAAAGAACTCATCGGTGGTAACCACTGTTCATCTTCTTTGGGGAAAGGAAAGACAAAGATAACGTAACGGGGTAAGTACAAAAGTACTCGATGAACGTGTAGAAGATCGTATAACTATACCTCATAAAGAAATAAAAGCAATACCGTCTTTTATTAATTCATTTTCCGTTATTAGCCCTAACTATCTATCACATTATGTTCATTGCATAACATGAGGTTCCAAGGGTATCTATCTTAGCTCAAGTTTGTTACATCATGTATAACAAGGGCACTACGCCTAGTAATAGGATGTACTAGGACAAGCGGGTGCAACCTACTTAGAGACTCGCTCACAGTAGCCCGGGAATATCGAGTCCCGATAGTGTGATGACCGGCGAGTGCACCAGACGCTTTATCCGCCAATCGATTGACCGGCGTGGAGTGCAGTCTACTTTGTGCAGTCGGGAGGACACATCGCGATATTGTACTATGCCTTACCAAGCATTGCATGATGTTTAAGATTTTAATCTAGCACATACGTTTGATTAGATGTTTAACTAGCCACCTAAGTGTTTTCAGGTAAGCTCCCTCACACTTCCTACCCTCGTACTTAGACCTCTAGACACGGACAAGCCCTAGCAATTACACAGACATCGATAAACCCTAGCTTATCGAAGCACAAGGCAAATCCGAAGCTTCCAGGTGGTCCCACACTTCATCTTTTAGGGAATCCATGTGGTGCGGAACTAAACGCACGAAGCTAGTTGAGCTTTGTCACGTAGGGTTAAGCAGTAAGAATCATGTTATAAAGCCTGAGAAGCAAGCTGACATCACAAGACAATAGAAAACTAGATACACAGACCAAACGCCCGTCCAAAAGACCGAACGCCCGTCAACCTTCAAGCCATCACATCCTGTATGAAAAACTACCCTTGGACGCCCGTCCAGAAAGTCCGGACGCCCGTCCAAATTGCAGAGGAAGTAGACGCCCGTCCATTAGGCCAGACGCCCGTTCACCCAAACTCAATTCAATCTCAGTATCAAAACTTCACTCAACGCCCGTCCAGAAGGCGGACGTTCGTCCACACTGCAGAGGAACCGGACGCCCGTCTGCATAGGCAGACGCCCGTCCACCTGGGATTTTCCCAGAATTCCTGCAACTTTTCTCTGCGATCTCCAACCCATATACAACCCAAGACTCGATTTTTAGCAGATTAAAAATGCGAAAAAACCAACAAATTGCCCTACAACCTTACGAGAACTTAGCCATACGATAAGAAAACCACGTTACCTTGATTTTGCGAGCTACAACGATCCACGCAACCAAAGCTTTGAAAAAGGTTAAACCTTTAACCTCAAACCTAAAACGATCGAACCCAAAACTGGTCACTACGAAGCTTAAACTCAGAAAACGCTGTTAAACCATGAAGAACGACCCTAAATCAAAACGATGAATAAAACTTACGTTAACGGTTCTAGGGATTGTTGGTATCCAAACGATCCTCTTGTAGCGGTGATCCTTTTTCTCTTGATGAATCTGTTCAAACGAACGACGGATTAACCTTGGGATTCAAAAGCTTCTCCTCTCTCTTTTTTGAAACTTGCGGCCTCCCCTCAAAATAGATGCGCCCCTTCTTTTTTTTTTGACAAAAGTGATTAGGTTAATTTAGGATTATTTCCTTTTTATACATTCCAAATTTTCCTAATTAAAATATAATTCCTTAATTATCCCGTTTTTTTTTTCTTTTTATAAAACCTTTAAAAACAAGAGAACATAATATTCCGATCTATTAAAAGACCGAATTGCCCTTTATCCAAAGATCGGGATATTACAAAGTGTTTATGCACAATGGATTTGCATATATGGAGCAGTTTTTACTGAGAGAAAAATCTTGTTATTCTCATTCCGTGATTATCTATTTATAAAATGACGAAAAATCCCAATGAACCAGTACAATTATTTATGAAAGAATACCATCTTCCAATTTTTCACAATTCCAACGTTCCCTTCTTTTTATTTTTAAGTGCCACATCCTCTTGTGAAGAAGATACCCCAACTTGAAAGGTTGTATGTCTATAAGACTTTTAGTAGTATCAAGGAAACTTATCCAATGGACTTGAACATACAACTGGAAATTCAAAACCAATGGCTACGTGTGTGTATATATATAGAGGGGGGGAGGAGGGAGGGAGATAGATTTGATTACCCATTTTTATCAATTTAAATACACATTCTAATGTCATCAATAAATAATATTCTCATTTACCAAGAAATAACTTTATAACAGTAAATACCGGAATATTATTTCCAACAAGATGTGCTCTGGTTGTATTCCTGCAAAAAAATATCGAGGAATATGCGAAAGATATCGATGTGCCATCAAATAAAGCAAGTAGAACGATACTTATTTGCCCTCGATGCTTGTCGAAGTGTGTATGACCCGATGTCGTACAAGCTGCACCTATTGGCCTCTTTCGGATCTTTCCAACATAATGGGCTAGAGGAGTTAATCCCAACAAGAGGCCCTACATTTTAGATAACTTGGAGAAAGAACACTTAGTCATGTATGCAGCATCTCCCAGCTCGTTTAAGTTCACCTCAATTTAGAACCCTCGGTTCGGGGCATGTCATCACCGTCGAACTCAGGTGTTCGAAGTGGGCAATTAGACCATTCAGAAGATAAAACCCCACAATGGTAACTACCACAATAATAGTCCCATGATTCCCGCTCTTTTATGTGATCACCAAACCGCTACATGAACTTGGCCATTTCCTGGTCACATGCAACTCAGCATTCACTCTCACGTCGGCGATATATAAAAGGATCATCATCATCAATCTTCTGAACTACATTAATAGCTTGATCTCAAATCATCTAGGTACGTAGGTAGCTAGTCAATTCCGTATTGGCTCAGCTATATTCAATCACCAAATCCACCAGTTAGAGTAGTTGAGTTATTCTCATGAAACCCAATTGCCCGTTCCTTGACCCGATTTCGCTGGTGACGGTTTTGAGCATCATCACTTGTGGTCGATGGGCTAAGGATGTCTTCTTGCGAGGTCTTTGTCGAGGCTTTTGTCCAAAGACATGTTATTCCCGCATAGAAAAATGAGTATATCGAGACATACATGTGGTTGGCCCTCAAAATCGCACAAGACCTTTGTTTGAGGCGTCCTTTGTTTGAACCTGGTTTAAGATATCATATCCTTGAGAGATGCCAAAAGTCTCTCTGAAAGAAACTTATGTGCACTGCGTTTCAGGCCGGGGCTCTTTACAAGCCATAACAGGAGGCCTCATAGATAATTCCACCCATGCATGATTTCGGATCATATTAGACATCGATTTCATTTCACTAATTCATGTGTTAATAGAATGCATTTATTTCATTTCATTTGTTTTGCAATTTTTTCATTTACTTTTATCATATATGTTGTTGTATGTAAATTGAAATCAAATAGATCATTCGACAATACGGGTATCCAATAATTGGAACACGAGGGATTTTACGGTTGGTAGGCAATACAATTTCTTGAATATGGTTGTTAGGTTTTAGCAAAAAAAAAAAAAAAAAAAAGAATGTTGATGTTAGGTAAAAGAATTAGGCCTAAGAATTTCAATATCAATAAATGTGAAAACATAAAATTTCATTCCACGAGCAGTCAACTTTTTTATTTTATTTTAAAAATATGCAACATGAGGACTTTAATGCATAGTTATCAGACCCGACCGCCGGTGGTCGAACCGGTCGACCGGCGATGGCCCTAAACCCTGCCGGGCCAAGTCAAGCGTTCGGCCGTTACGTAAGTGAATCTGTTTCGACACGGCCAACCCGGCGGTCGGACGGTCAACCAGACGGTTTTCCATCAGCCTTTTTTTTTTTTTTTTTTTTTTTTTTTTTTTTTTTTCATCGTGATTTCATTCACATTCACCTTTAAAAGAAGGCTTCATTCTAAATAGTATAAATATCAAATCATCGAGCAAATTTTGTCAAAAAAAGAACATCGAGCAGATCTCTCACAAAAAAAAAAAAAAAACCAAACAGCAATATGTATTCTTTTTTGTTTTATAGGAAATAATTATTGGTATTTAGGGGTATTTGTACTTTTTTTTTACGGTCGAAAACTGAAGTGAAGATAATGAGAATTATTTTTCATTATGAATTGAATGTATTCTTTGTGTTTTTTAGGAATGTATGAAATTGTAGCAGTAGCTTACAACACTTACCTAAAGAAAAGGCTAATTATTTGCGCTTTAACTTATACAAAAGATAATCATTTGAGGATTTTATGTTGTCTAATTTGTAATTGTGTTTGTTTGAGTATTTTGAAAATAATTATGATTGTTATATTTTATTTTATCTTTATGTTTTGAATATTCAATTATATTTTTAAGTATATGATGTAACCCACCGATCAAAACATATTGACTCCACCGATTAAACTACCGACCCAATAACCTGATGTCTTTTAGGATCAATGATCGGGTCGGGTCTGATAACTATACTTTAATGGAATCCAAGTCAACTTTCTTTCAGAAAAAAAAAAAAAAAAAAAAAAAAAAGATTATCTTGATTGTCGGGTCCCACTTAAGGGCGAAAAAAACCAGCATGGCAGCTCGTTCCGGATCGCCCTCCTATATTTTCCTCTCTCTCAGACTAGCAACTAGCAACTAAGAGCTCTCTGTGACTGTGTGTGCTGCCGTGCCGCCCACCGCTACTAAGATCAGAGAAAAATGACGCTTCAATTATTTGTTGACCGCATGTCCCAGCCATCCCGAGCAGTTCTCATCTTCTGCAAGTAATTATCTCTCTGTCTTCTACCCCTAAGATTTACATATCAAGTTTGAACTGATAGAAATCTTAATTTTGACTTTGGATTTCATTTTCCTTTTTTTCGTGAATGGCAAATGGGATAGATTTACATATCAAGTTTGAACTGTTAGAAATGTTAATTTTGACTTTGAATTTCTTTTTCTTTTTTACTTGAAGGCCAAATGGGATTGATTTTGAAGAGAGAAACACATATCAAGTTTGAACTGTTAGAAATGTTAATTTTGACTTTGAATTTCGTTCTCTCTTTTACGTGAAGGGTAAATGGGATTGATTTTGAGGAGATAAAAACTGAGCTTGGTCAAAGGCAGCACTTAACTCCTGAATTTGAAGGTTGGTTTGTTCTTCCTTCCCTGTTATTTTCTTGGTTGCCTTTTTCCTTATTTTTCAGTAAAGATTGACTCTTTTTTTGGGGGGTTATTTGTTATATACTTGAAGCAATCAATCCCATGAAGCAAGTTCCTGCAATCATGGATGGCAAGTTTAAGCTTTTCGAGAGGTATAATATTGTCTTTTCCCCGTAAATATAGACCATTTTAGCTGTTTTAAGAATAAAATCAAAAGGTTCTCTGAAGATACAGTGTTGAATTTTGGTTTTTTAGATATTTTATTGGATATTTGTGTTAATAGAGTTCCAACGTTACTGCAGTCATGCGATTCTTATATATCTGGCTTGTGCTTTTCCTGGAGTTGCAGATCATTGGTGAGTATACATGATTTTCTGGTTTGTTGGTTCTTATTGCAAGCTACTACAATTTACTATCTTTTCTTAGATTGTCAAGCAGAAAGGTAAAAGCATGGTTTTAGGTTTCAGGGTGCGGGTATGCATGCGCTGATACACAGTTTCAGGATACTCGTGTGCAAGATTTTTGACAAATATAGGATACGGGTGCATAGGGGATACACATAAAACAATTTCTAGTGGTTTTAATTTTGGACAGTTTTTCATTGATTTTTCAATGGCTTTTCTTCAAGCCTCAGCAAAGTTTATGTAATTCACGTGTCCAAGTTATGGATATGCATATATTCATCCCATGTCCAACTTTTAGGAAGTTGCATTTATGCCATCTTAAATATCCGTTGTGTATTCATGTCGGATATGAAACTTGCTACCAAAAAGGAGTATGCATAGAGCATGTTAGGAAGTGTGACAGAGACTTGCTTAAGATATCCTGAGCTGTATGATTCTAGCTGAAGACAGCTGAAATGTTGTGCTCTGGAGTTGAGATAGAGGCTTCCTATGGAGTGATCCTCTCTGTTTATCCTTTTCAGCTACGGTTGCTTTCATCATTTCCCCGAAAGTGGATTTTATATACTTTTATTGCGTAGAATGCTATTTATATTTTGTCTCTTAAGTAAGACAAGTTACAACCATTGGAGCCCAAAATTTGTTGCACACAGTTGTACTTGCATTATATATGAAATGTGATATAGAAATCAATACTATCATTAGTATGCCTTCGAGTTCTAAAGTACTTCGATTTCCTGAAATTTTATTGCTGAATTGGGGAGGTATCCGGCGGACCTGTCTAAAAGAGCGAGGATCCACTCTGTTTTAGATTGGCATCACTCCAATTTGCGCCGTGGTTCAGGTGATCATCCCTCTTTTGTCTACAACATCCTCTTTTCTTTTTCTTTTTTCATGCCATGTAGTTATATTGTTGATTGGATTAATACCCTTTAATTGGGGCATTGCCTTGGACCAATGCATTTGCTTTTTCCAGCTGCATTTGTCTTCAACAGTACACTGGCACCTGCTTTTGGTCGACCTTTCAATCCACAAGCCGCGGCTGATGGTGAAGTACTTTTGTCGGCTTCTCTTGGAAAGATTGAATCTTTTTGGCTCAAGGGGAACGGACGTTTTCTGCTGGGGAGTAACCAACCTTCCATAGCAGATCTTAGCTTGGTCTGTGAAATCATGCAACTTGAGGTAAATTATAGACATTTACTTGCAGCCTTATGTTTATCAATCATTGTAAGTCAAAGTTGAAACAATTCTCTGCATACCAAAAGTAAAAGCAAGATTCTGTTCAGGTTTGATCTCAGTTTTTTCCATGGTGAATTTAGGTTGTGGATGACAAGGTTCGTGAACGAATTCTTGGCCCCCATAAGAAAGTTCAACAGTGGATTAAAGTTACGAAAAATGCAGTCCAGCCTCATTTTGATGAAGTTCATATCATCCTTTTCAAAGCCAAAGAAAGGATAAGAAAGATCCGTGAGTCGAAACCTGCATTGCCCTCGAAAATTTGAGCATATGTGTGTGTGTTAGTGTTGAATAATTGCAGACAGATTCTTTTCCAGTAATGTTTTTCTGTCATTGCACTCAGATGAATGATGGCCTAGTCTTGCAAAACACAAATTTTTTTTTTTCCGGATTGCATTTTTGTTGAATGTGTAAAAGTTTCTACTTTGAAAAAACATTGTACTCTTCCTTGACATAATAAATGCGACTTCTAAATAAAAGTCATTACAGATTGAATTCATAATCGAATTAATAAATTTGATTAATATGTTTAGATTGTATTGAGTTTCGTGTGGAACAATCTGAATGTTGTGATTGTGAGAAGAAAATCAATAGAAATATAATATTGTTAGTGCCTCAACAAAAGTGATATTCAAGATTTTCATGCTATTGATCATGGTGTAAGACATGTTGATGGAAATTGGTCACACCATGATCCAGTGCGTAAAAGAATGTTGTGTCGTTTGATGTGACGTTCTTTGTTATTTATGATGAGTTGTGATGTGTTTGTAGTTAACGTCTTTGACGAGGTCATTGTTGGTAATGATGTACCCGGTTTATTGACTCCGATCCATAAATCAAGGCGGTTGGCGCTGAAGCTGTAGCCTTGACGCTGATGAACCACCGGCGATACATCGGTAGCCCCGGCGCTGCAGCGGCACCACCAAAACTTTTCCGAACAGTAAACATATCGAATAAATAATTTACTTTCATACAAAATTTGGAACGCATTTTGCTAAATAAAATATAGGTCTAAAAAGGAGGTTTGTAGAAATTATAACATTATATAGATTCCACAATCTTTCGACGAGATCTTCTCCATGCGGGTTGTGAACCCCCAAATCCAAGCATGCTCCAAAGATTTTATTAAGAATCATTCTCCACAAGCTCTTTCAAAGATCTTACTTTTTAGCTTTTGAATCTAAGTATTTTGAAAGAACATTTCTTATGAAATTTGGAAGAAAAATGGCTCCTTATGAGTGTTGTAAGAATTAGGTTTTTCATATAGAGAGAATTATGGGCTCCAATAGAAAGATCTATATCTTCCAACTAGTCTTAGTTGCTAGATGGGCTATTAGGTCCTTTAGGACCTTTTAATTCTTTGGGTAAGTAGGCCTTTAGGAAATGTTTAATCTTTTTAAAGAGGTTCTATCGGCATTCCACTTTATACTTTTGACACCATTTGCTTTATTATTTTGTAATTCACTTTTACACATCACAAATTTATTTCAAGTACCTCATAAATATTATAACGATAAAACAATTACACATTAACCCATAATTAATTCAAAAATAAATTTCTCTTTCCTTACCCAAACCAAAGATCCTAATTCATCTTCACCCTACTCCCCCTTCCGGCCTCCGCCCCCTTCCTCCTCTTCCCTCAGCCGCCGCTCCCCTTCTTCCTCCTCTCTCAGCCACCCTAGCTTCTGTAAATCAAGCCCCCAAATCGCAGCCCTTTGTTTTAGAAAAAAAAAATCGCACTTCTTCCTCATTTCAAAAAAAAATCGTAGCTCCTCCCAAAAAATAAATTCATAGCCACCCCAAAATTCGCTGCAATTCGGCTCCCCCCATCTTCCCCGTTGTAAAATCGTGGCTCCTCCTCTCTCCGGAAAATCGTAGCTCCTCCACACCCATCGGTAATCGCGACTGCGCCTGTGCGTTATAGAGATTTTTCGCTTTTGGAAAAGAGACTTACGATTCAAGTAAGAAAAATAGATGGGTTTCTGGTAGGGAGGGAGGGGAAGAAGATGGCGGTGGAGATGGATGTTTTCGATTTGGAGGGTTGCTCGTTTTCTCAGATCTCGAGGTGGGGTGGGGCGATTTATTGGTGGGGGAGGGGGCGCGATTCAAGAGAGGGTGCAGGAAGGGGAGCGTTTTACAGGTGGGGGTGGGAATTTGGTAAGGGGGTGATTTACAACAACGGAGGGGCTGGGCGGCGGGGCACCGGCGAATCCAGAATTTATTCCAGTGGTGTCACTGAAGCCTAAAACTACATTTTTTTTGTCTGTAAATTTGTTCTAATAGGTCACCCGAGACTAAAATTATATTTTTTAACCATAAGATGACATTTTTAACAATAAAACTACATCGTTTTAACACTATAAAAATTTCCCCGGATCTCAGTGGGGTCACGTGACCCCACCCTTAAACATGTGGATCCGTCCCTGCGGCGGGGGAGAGGAGAGGGAAGGATTTATTTATTTTTTTTATAAAGAAAAAAAGCGAAGGATCCAGGTTGTGGAAGAAGAAGGCATAAGGACGTGGAAGAAAGGCGGTGGTTAGAAGTGTTTGGGTGGTGGAGATGGGTGGTGGTGGTGTTGGGTGAAGATGGTGTGTTGTGGGGTTATTTATTAGTATTGTTGTAAGTTTTGGACATAATAGTGTTTCTTAAAAATTGTGGTGTAACAAGTACATTTGTCATTTTTTTGTGTTGTGTGAAAATAAAATAATAAAAATATTCTTGTAGTGCCGAAAGTAATATTTTATGATGCCGGGAGTAAAAGGGTGTCACTAGTAAAAACTGTGGTGCCTTTAGAGCCATCCTCTTTTTAAGTAAAACTCACTTTAATTTAAAGCCTTTCGCTTAATCTGATTAAACTAGCCAGCTACCCGTGCATAATGCACGGAAAATCAAACATGCGAGTGTATATAAAATAAATTTTAAAAAATCTATACTACATATGCTAGCTACATGCGGATTTATTAGCGTGGAAACTTTTACCGGATAATGGAATCAAACATTGTGATCCAAATATATCTGCGTAGCCAAGATAATTTTTGTGTTTGAATCATTCATGACAAAGAGTAAATATAAAATTAACTATAGTGATGTTAAAAGCAAATGCATTACGGATATTAATGAGAAAAATGCGGTGCAACCGCTTTAGCTTTCGCTCATAAAAATTAAAGTCAAAGAGCTGACTTGTTGAACATTAACGGAGAAAGGGGGTTAAAGGTTAAAAGAAAGAATAAAGTAAATGCATGTCAACATATTGCATTAACTATTCAAGGATGGAAATATAATCTCGATCTCTTGGATCTATCTATATATCAACTTTGATGCGAAAAATTCACTCTAGCAAAAGGTGTAGGGATACCATCATCAAGTCCTTATGTCTCTTCACCTGCAATATTAGTCCATTTTGGAATAAAGCAGTGGAAAATTGTTTAGTTGAAACTTGAAACATCCGAACACATATCTCTCTAAGATCCGATCTATAAAAGGAGTTTTGAAATCATTGCTAGTAACAAATAAGATGCCATTTGTCCCAATCCAAACAAACAAAAATTTCATGGTATTCTCTAAATAAATTTTGATGAAAAACAAATATCATCTACAAAATTTCAAATATAGTGCCCCAAAAGTCTCTTATCCCCATCCTCCTATATTGCACTGTACTCGAATCCCAAACATTTCAATTTCACTACAAATACAAAGTAGCTCAAGTTATGTATTCCTCCTGAGGCCATGAATTCTTTCTACAATGAAAGAAGATTTCTCCCCACCATTTTCATACTGTCATCCTTTTATCTTTCTTTCTGTCCCTTTCTTCCCGAAGGCCCTCATTCTTAAAGAACTTGAAATTTCATCTCCATATTTCTATCAATCTTACCCAAAAAAATACCATCCAAAAATGCAATTTTTAACCACCACTAAGAACACTATACTTTTTCCAATAAAGGATACTAGAACCAAAAATACTTTTTCCAATAAAGGATACTTTTACACCATAATTTTGTATTGGGAATAACATGCATTCCTATTACATCCAAAATTGCACATCGTCATGGGTGAAAATTAACAATAAATAATTGGCTAAAAATATTTAACTAATTAAAGAAGTTCAGGTATTGAAGAATTATTAGCTCTTAAACATTACAAAACCATCAAAATATGGAAGATGTATGCAAATGAAAATGTACAGTAACTTCTACCTCTAACTTATGTCCTAAATGCTTATATAGACATAAGACATTTGAAGATTGTGTTGAGAAATGATATATCTGTACTTGGTGAACTCCATGCTAAGAATGAGAAGAAACAATCATTTGATGACCTTCAAAAGTTTGTTAGACTAAAAAAAATCACTCCACACTCTACTAACAAATTAACTTCGTCTCAACTCATGAGAAAGACATTCATTCGTCCATACACATGAAAAGTGAACCAAATTAATATTCCGATTTCGGAAAAGGGTAGGCGTGTCATTTTGCGAAAACGAAATATTATTATTCTGATTTCTTTTATTGGCTTTAAATTTTATAAGATATATATACATATATTTCGAGTTTATATATGTATGTATTAAAGGAAAAATCTGATTTTAAGTAAAAAGGGGTAATTAAGAAAATAGGTTGTATTTTGGGGAAAAGTCTATTTAAGAAAAGATAATTTCCATTATACTTAAAACCTATTAGCAATCATATTTTACCTGCTAATCTCCTATTTCTTGTGCATAAGAACAAGGAGAAAGAGGCCAAGAGACTTTTCTCGATTTCTGAAGCATTCTTCAATCGTTTTCAGTTTCGAGAGAAGCATCGGAATCGTCGTAAAGAGAGCATCGTTTCAACCCAAGAAAGCTGAAGCTTTGTCTAAGGTATGAATTTCGCCCTAAGGGTTGTTCTTGATCATTCATGATCATCTTTGGTTCGTATAATCGTAGTTTGATCGTATTAGAAGCCGTTGATCGATTCTAAATTGTTTTTGGGATTGATCATATAGGTATCTGCAGAAAAGGTTCGAGTTGCTGCAGTTTTTCTGAGTTTGGAGTTGGAGTTTGCTTGCTTATATGGTAAGAAGCTCTTCCTACAAATTAATTATGGTTAAGAGTAGTTAGATCAGGATTTTTATGCGTTTTTGTGTCAAGGTTTTACCTAGAGGTTGTTTATGTATTAAGAGATGTTAGTGCTGGAAGTAATAGCACCGATCAAGACACTCGATCTTTGCACAGCGGAAGCTTATGCGATTTACGATATGAGACATAACTAATTAATCCTACGAGAAGGTTAAAGATTTACTTAACCGGAGAGAGATGAGAAATCGACAAAAGGGAGAAGCTGTAGTCTTTCGGATTGTATCTCGTAGCGACGACTGGTGGACGTCGATCCTCGCCATAGAACCTCCTCGAATATGCACAAGAAAAAACCCTAGGTTTTTCTTCTCTAAATGACTAGAACAAGAAACTTATCTTCTTTATTTGATGTGTGGCGCCAATTGTAATGTGTTGTATTGTGCTAGGAGGAACTCTCTTTATATAGGAAAATAACTAGCCAAGAGGGTTATCATTTTCATACCACAAAAACTTATTCCCATAAGGAAATGATATTTTTGCTACAAAATAAGAGATAATTCCCAAAAAATCAATCTCTTTATTTTTTCATTAATTATCCAACAAATAGATAATTAATTAATTATATATGTGACATAATCTAGGAAAATTTCTTCTCCTAATTAATCACAAAAATGTGGCGCCAATGATGTCATCTATTTTTAATAGAAAATGTCTTCTCTATTTTACATATTATTTACCAAATAAATAATATTGCATATTCATTAAATAGACCAACTATTTAATTTAATCTCGAGGTTCCATAAAATGAGAAAACACTCACGTGTTAGGAGCCAACCCGGGGACCATGGACCTATAATCAGTAGCTACAATAAATTAAATAAAATATTCATCGAACAGAATATTTCTACTTAATTCATTAATTCCGGAATTACACCACCATAAATCCGAAACTGAACTCTATCGATTATAGATATAACTTATTCTCAAAACGTCGAGTCAATAAGTGTCCATTGATATAATCATTTCATACAGACTAACCCTCCATAGACTATCCGTACTGAAGTAGGATTATTTCCGTAAACCTTCTTCATTACATCTTATCCTTATTTACCATTAACCCACTAGTGATCAATTAATTCATAACCAATACGAACTCCCGGGATCGATCAGTTTCTAGGATCAACAAATAAGGGTATTGTCTTTCTACTTCCCGCAGAATGAATGGATTCCATATCTCGAGAGACACACTTCTCACTCATTCCGAGAAGTGCCAACGTGAAAGTGATTCGGACGCGCCTCTTAGCGATCCTTAACGAACACATCAAACCCTATCCTGAAACAAGTAGGAGTCTGTAATCACTTCAGGATTAAGGTTAATCCATATATGATCATCTTGTGATTTAATAAGATTTCTCAATCGCGGAATTATATGAGAAGCTCAGATTAAATCGGTCCAGTCCTATATGACTCTCATCATATATAAATGCCCCACTTACACAACCAATGTCGACGGTCCGGATAAGACGGTCACACCATAAAGTGTTATGGGCGCATTAATGGTGGTTTAATCAATATGAGAGAGAACATAAGGAACACCTAAGGATGGTGTTGGATACCTTGAAGAAAAACCAGTTGTATGCTAAGTTCTCAAAGTGTGACTTTTGGTTGGATCAAGTTAGTTTCTTGGGTCATGTCATTTCTGGAGATGGCATTAAAGTTGATCCAGCGAAGATAGAAGCAATTGAGAAGTGGTCTAGACCGACTACAGTTTCAGAGGTTAGAAGTTTTCTCGGTTTGGCTGGCTATTAAAGGAAGTTTGTACAGGACTTCTCAAAGATAGCTACACCACTTACCCGGCTCACTCAAAAGAATATGAAGTTCGAGTGGACCAGTTAGTGTGAAGATGCTTTCCAGACATTAAAGGAAAAAGTTGACTACAGACCCAGTTTTGGCAGTTCCGGAGATCTTTGATAACTACGACGTCTACACTGATGCTTTGGGGCAAGGGTTAGGTTGTGTGTTGATGCAAGGAGGAAAAGTAATTGCCTATGCATCTAGACAGTTGAAAGTACATGAAAAGAATTACCCAACACATGACTTAGAGTTGGCAGCAGTAGTGTTCGTCCTAAAGATTTGGAGGCACTACTTGTATGGAGTTAAGGCTAGGATCTTCACCGACCACAAGAGTTTGAAGTATTTCTTTACCCAAGAGAATCTAAGTATGAGGCAAATGAGATGGTTAGAGTTCGTAAAGGATTACGACTTGGATATCCAGTACCATCCGGGTAAAGCAAATGTGGTTGCAGATGCGTTGAGTAGGAAACCAGTGTTTGCATTTTCAAGCGTTGAAGATGTGACAAAGAAGCTAGATGGGCTAAAAATCCAAAGTTTTGATCAGATTGAAGACCGGCAGTTCGTGGCACCGTTGTTAACAAGGTCTGAGCTGATGGATAATATTCAGGAAAAGCAAGATGAAGATCCAGATTTGGCTGATTTAAGCGTGTTGCAAAAGAAAAGCCTACAGTGGGTTATGTGTTAGATAAGAATGGAAATCTTTGGTACCAAGATCATCTGTGTGTGCCTAATGTTGGTGATTTGAGGCAGAGAGTTATGGAAGAGGCACATAGGATTGCTTTTGCAGTTCATCCAGGAGCTACTAAAATGTATAGAGACTTGAAAGAAAAGTTTTAGTGGCCCTCGATGAAAGTGGAAATAGCTAAGTTCGTAGCGGAATGTGACTCTTGTCAAAAAGTTAAAGCAGAACACAGAAGACCAGGAGGAATGCTTAAGCCATTGGATATCCCTGAATGGAAATGGGATAAGATCACGATGGATTTCATCACCGGTTTACCTAAGACAAGAGTCGGACATGATGCGATTTGGGTGATAGTGGATAGATTGACCAAATCCGCTCATTTCTTGCCATTTAAGATTGATATGCCCTTGAAGAAGATGACCTCACTATACTTGGATAATATAGTGAAGTTACACATAGTACCTATCTCAATAGTCTCATATCTAGATAGTCGGTCATTAGTCGGTTTTGGAAAGGTTTGCAGCAAGATTTTGGTATGAGGTTGGATTTGAGTACGGCCTTTCATCCTCAAACAGATGGACAATCTGAGAGAACCATCCAAACACTTGAAGATATGCTAAGAGCTTGTGTCTTGGAAGAAGGAGGATCATGGGATGATTACCTACCTGTAGCGGAGTTTAACTACAACAACAGTTACCACGCAAGTATAGGCATGCCACCGTTTGAAGCTATGTATGGAAGAAGATGTAGAACGCCGCTGTTTTGGGATGAAGTCGGGGAAAGACAAGTCACCGGGCCGGAGTTGGTTGAACAAGCAAAAGAAAGAGTTCAGTTGGTTAAGAAGAATCTGAAAGACAGCTCAAGATAGACAGAAGAGTTGTGCAGATGTTGGGAGAAGACCTCTTGAGTTAGAAGTCGCTGAAAGAGTTTACCTACAAGCTTCACCGATGAAGGGAGTGAAACGTTTTGGACAAAAGGGAAAGCTAAGCCCTAGGTATGTTGGACCGTTTGAGATTCTGGAAAGAGTTGGACCGTTGGCATATAAGCTTAAGTTACCGGAATCAATGTCAAGAGTCCATAATGTTTTTCATGTTTCGATGTTGAAGAAGTGCTTGTCGAAGAGTGATGTTGAAACCACAGTTGATCCGGAAGTTCTTCAAGATATTCTTGCGTATGATGAGAAACCGATCAGAATTTTGGTCCGAAAAGAAAAGATGATTAAGAGAAGGATGATTCCTTTGGTTTTGGTGCAATGGAGCAATCATTCACCCGAGGAGGCAACTTGGGAAGTTGAAGACGACATGATCAGCGAGTTCTCAGATTTTATGGACTTACCAGGTATGTTCTAGTTTCGAGGACGAAACTCCTTTTAGGGGGAGGAATGTAATATTCCGATTTTCGGGAAAAGGGCAGACGTGTCATTTTCCCAAAACGAAATATTATTATTCTGACTTCTTATTGGAGTTAAATTTTTATAAGATATATATACAGATATTTCGAGTTTATAAATGTATGTATTAAAGGAAAAATATGATTTTAAGAAAAAAAAAGGGGGGGTAATTAAGAAAAAAGGTTGTATTTTGGGGAAAAGTCTATTTAAGAAAAGATAATTTCCATTATACTTAAAACCTATTAGCAATCAGATTTTACCTTCTAATCTCCTATTTCCTGCGCATAAGAACAAGGAGAAAGAGGCCAAGAGACTTTTCTCGATTTCTGAAGCAATCTTCAATCGTTTCAGTTTCGAGAGAAGTATCAGAATCGTAAAAGCGAGAGCATCGTTTCAACCCAAGAAAGTTGAAGCTTTGGCTAAGGTATGAATTTTAGCCTACGGGTCATTCTTGATCATTCATGATCATCTTTGGTTCGTATAATCGTAGTTTGATCGTTTTAGAGTCGTTGATCGATTCTAAATTGTTTTTGGGATTGATCATATAGGTATCTGCAGAAATGGTTCGAGTTGCTGCAGTTTTTCTGAGTTTGGAGTTGGAGTTTGCTTGCTTATAAGGTAAGAAGCTCTTCCTACAAATTAATTATGGTTAAGAGTAGTTAGATCAGGATTTTTATGCGTTTTTGTGTCAAGGTTTTACATACAGGTTGTTTATGGATTAAGAGATGATAAGATACGAGAAAGTTGCGTTTTGTGTTGTTTTTCTGATGAAATTCATGTAGAACATGTTTGGATTCGAGTAGAGATCGTTAAGGGTCGAAAATCATGTTTTTAAGGTTTAACAATGTTGAATGCGCACGCATTCCTGTTACAGGATTTCCGAGTTTTGTTGTAGCAGGATGAATGCTCACGCATTCAATGGAATACGCACGCATTCGTGATTCAGGATTGTTCTATCCTTTTCACAGCAGGTGCAATGCGCACGCATTGCTGGTTCAGAGTGGTTCAGGATGCTCACAACATGACCAATGCGATCGCATTGCAGACAATGCACACACATTGGTTGGACAGTGTCTTTCAGCTTGTTTCTGGTCAGGGAATGCGCACGCATTCCATAAGGATGCGCACGCATTTCCCCCAGTTTTTAATAAAACCTTGTTTAAGCTATGTAATGAGATGTTAAATGTTGTTTCATGATTTAATAACATTAATTAAACATAAACAAGCCCTGAAGAGAGTTTGAGAATGTGATAAACACAAGAGTAAACTTCAACTTAGTTTATTCATTGAGTAAAAAGATGTATAAATAGATACAATTGAGATAGAGAGACTAGCTAGCTAGCTTGGGTGCCACTGAGTATGTAGATGTGGGCGGCAAGCATGCAAAAGTAAAAGTAAAAGTTATGTCTATGACATAAAGTAAACTAGAGTTTGACATATTAATTGTTTATATGACTCACAATTAATATGTCTTTTACAATTAATTTTACAATTAAATAAGGTGTACAAAATATTATGCACGAAATCTAAGGGCTCAAAGCAATCTCATTGAGCACCTGTGAAGCCTCAAGCAGATCGAGTCTATTGAGTAATATTTCCACACCCCTCAAATCGGGTCAGTATATGTTGATGCAAACAAGTTTGCTACTTAATCTCTTGAACATAAGAGGTGGAATAGCCTTGGTAAGAATATCGGCGATTCGATCCTTTGAGGAACATCTTTGGAGTTGAATAATCTTGGCATCAATCTTCTCCTTCGAAAAGTAATCTGTCAATGTCCACATGCTTGGTTTTATCATGATGGGTGGATCTTCCGCCATGCATAAGGTGAATTAGTATCACAACAGAGTGTGATAGTTGTCTGATTCTTTGAAGTTGATCGTTACCACTTTTAGCCATAGAGCTTCACAAATGCCAAGTACAAGTGCCCTTAGTTCGACTTTCAAAGATCGCTTCTTGACACAAGAGGTTGTTTCTTGCTCCTCCAAGTAACCAGGTTCCCATATATATATGAGCAATAACCTGTGGTAGACCTCTCATGTCAATGTGACATCCACCCCAATCGACATCAGTGTAGACCTTGATTGATCTATCAAGAGACTTGGTGAAGTGCAGGCCTTGGCCAGAGTGGATTTTAAATACCTCATTATCCTATTCATTGCATCCCAATGTTGCTCAAGAGGGCAATGCATGAATTGATGACAGCCCGACCATATGCAATATCAGGTCTGTGTGAGAAAGGTATATGAGTTTGCCTACAAGCCTTTGATATTGTTCTTTCCTCGACGGCAATGTCACCATGCGATGAGGTATGACCTGGGTCTCACGGAGATACTGACGAGTTTGCATCCCAAAGATGCCGATTTCCTTGAACAGAGTCCAGACATACTTCCTTTGGGAGGCCCGAAATGCCATTGGTGTTTCTAGCTACTTCCATACCAAGAAAGTACTTGAGGTAGCCCGGATCTTTAACTTGGAACACCTTTGCCGGTAGAGTCTTCAAGTTACGGATCTCGATGAGTCTTCCCCGAGTAAGGATGATATCATCCACATATACAATTAGAATGGACCTCCTGCGGTTGGTTGTCTTGACAAACATGGTGTGATCGAGTTGCATTGATGATATCCAGCAGACTTTAACCACACAGAGTGAGTTTTCCAAACCAGGCTCTTCGGGATTGCTTGAGGCCATATAGAGATTTCCGAGTTTGCATACCTTGCCCCGAGTGTGGGGATTGACAAAACCAGGAGGTACATTCATATAGACTTCCTCGGTGAGATCACCATTGAGAAAAGCATTTTTGATATCCAATTGGTGTAGAGGCCACCCAGTTGGACAACTAGAGAGATCGAGAACCTCAGCGGTGTTGAGTTTTGCCACTGGTGCAAAAGTTTCCTTATAGTCAATACCATAAGTTTGAGTGAATCCCCTTGCTACCAATCGGCTTTGTACTTGTCAATTGTACCATCGGCATTGTATTTGATAGTGAATAACCATCTGCAGCTAAACTGTCTTCTTGCCTTTGGGAAGAGTTGTGAGGTCCCAAGTATGATTATCCAGAGAAGCGATCATCTCGCTTTTTTAAGCAAGACCTTCCACTTATCATTTTGAAGGGCCTCCGAATATTTCTAGGATAGAGTGAGAGTCCAGTCTGTGTAAACATGGCAAAGCAGAGACAAGCTGATCATAAGATAAATAAGTATGAATAGAATGATCGGTGCATGATCTTTTCCTTTCCTTAGAGCAATAGAGTGCATCATCAATGTCGATGAGCTGCGAGGATCTCGCAGATTCTTTGAGTGTCGATGGGCTCGGGATCGCGAGGCTCACGAGTCGGTTAGTTCTTTGAGGATCGATGAGTCTTTGTGAGTCGAGTAGAGGCACTGGGGTTCATCTCACGAGGATCGATGAGTTCTTTGAGGTTAAGAGTTTCTTGAAGGAATGGGTTTAGGTCAATTTCTATCGAGTTTCCATCGGTGATCGCCTCAAGTGGACTTGCAGTAGTAGGAGTCCTTTCAAAAAATTTACATCCATAGAATTGTAAAATCTCTTTTCGGAAGGAGAGTAGCACTTGTAACCTTTTCTGCCTTTGCATATCCTAGGAAAATGCACTTGTGAGCTTTGGGATCAAGTTTGCTTCGTGTTGGGCATGGATATAGACAAACACAGTACAACCAAAGATTTTTGGAGGTAATCGGGAAATAAGATGGGGCGAGGAGTGTGTGTCCGAGTAGGGTTTTGATAGGAGTTTTGAAGCCTAGTACCCTTTGGGAAGTGCATTGATTAAGTATGTGGAAGTCAATATGGCTTCACCCCACATATATTTTGGAACATTTGTGGTAAACATAATAGACCTAGCCATTTCAAGCGGATGCTGTTCTTTCTCTCAACAACCCCATTTTCTTTGAGGGTTTCAACACAACCACTTGATATGGACAATCCCTTTATCCATCAAGAAATTGCGAGATGAGACTCATAATATTCAAGAGCATTGTCGATCTTCAAGATTTTGATCTTAGTGTCAAAGCGAGTGGAGACCATGTTGTAAAATTCTTGAAAGATGGGTCCAACTTCGGACTTATCCTTCATTAAAAATAACCAAGTGGTTACGGTGTGGTCATCATGAAGGTAACAAACCACCTCTTTCTGTTATGCTTTTTACTCTTGAGGTCCCCATACGCCTTTGTGAATTAAGGTGAATGGTGTGGATGGTAAGTAAGGTAATTTTGCATACACAGATTTGGTGAGTTTAGCAAGCCCGACAAATATCACATTGAAGATCATTCAAATTACAACCTTTAAACAATTCAGGATCTATAGACTTTAAATAACTAAAATCGGGATGTCCTAGTCTATAATGCCATAACATGATATTGTCTAGGTTTTGAGTGCAGTTCTTGAGGCGATTCGGTCTTGATCTTACATCTTGGCAGAGGTTGACCACAAGCAGACTGAGCAAGGTTTATCGGTCCCAATCAACGCCTTTGAGGAATGATCTGGAATGCACCGATTCTTATTAAAAATAATGATCCGATTCAAATCTTTAGTAAGTTTCTTGATGATATGAGATTGCAATCTAATTTTGGAACAAATAGGACATTCTGCAGCATATCTTATTAGTAAGTCGCTGACCGACCAAAACCTTTTGCACTAGAGATAGATCCATCGAGATCTTAATATTGTGAATTTGGGGACATGGCTTAAGTTGAGTAATGAGATTTTTATTACAGTCATATGGGATGAGGCCCCAGAGTCAACAATCCAGTTTCATTACTAATAGATGAGTAGAATTTACTGTCTTGGCATGAGAGGCTATGTCAGTAGAGTGACTACCTCCCTTTTGTTGAGTTAGGAAGGCTTTGAATGCGCAAAGTGAGCATTCAAGCCGTTGTCATCTTCTTCCTCACTTATGTGTCCGCCTCGACTTTCCTTGGCGTGTCCGGAGGTCTTGGAGGAGTTAGGCTTGCCATGTAACTCCAAACAAGTGTCCTTGGTGTGATTAGTGCGTTTGCGGTGGTCACGAAACAGCTTCCCGATTTTATCGGCGAGGCTTCGTAAGCCTCGGTAGCCTCAAGCAGCTTCCACGGCGATCGGCAGGATGGCACTTTCAAGAGGGTTGTCGGCAGAGGGGTTCAAAGAAGATCACTTTCCTCCTCGCTTTCCTCATGTTTGACCTCAAGCAAACATGGATTTGAGATTTGGAAGAGGTTTAGTAGCAAGAATTCTACCCTCGACATCATCAAGAGTAGGATTCGATCCGAGAAGGAATTTGAATACTCTCTTTTCTCGATAATGTCTTTAAAGAGTGCAAACATCTTTAACATCATTCCAGGGTGAGTTTTCAACATATCTAGGTGTTGCCATGCCTTAGATAGTTGATTAAAGTATTGAGTCTAGACATATCCCCTTGTGCGCAATTTTGAACCTGAGCTTCGAGTTCATAGACTTCAGATGTATTGTCCTTTTTTGAGTAAAGGTCTCGGCATTGTCCTGATTTCCTTAGCGGTGTCATACATCATGAAGTTCTCATCGATCTCTTTTGTCATAGACCTCGTGAGGATGGTCATGACTTGGTTATTTCTCGTGTCCCATGCTTCAAACTTGGGGTCGGTTTCAACGAAGGTGTTTGGAACCAGACGGATATCCCATCTTGCCCTGGCCGGAGATATACATTTTCATAGACCTTGACCATAGCAAGTAATTGTTACCATCAAGTTTATGATTTGTAAAAGAAGAGTGTTCGATTATCCCGATCTGCTTTGAGGCAAATTGTGAGTCATCAAGAAGATGAAACTTGAGATAATGTTGACATTTTTACGAAAAAGAAGCGAGTTTTGCAAATGGATTTTAGAACTCGTGAAGGCTCGATACCATGAAGAGAGTTTGAGAATGTGATAAACACATGAGTAAACTTCAACTTAGTTTATTCATTGAGTAAAAGATGTATAAATAGATACAATTGAGATAGAGAGACTAGCTAGCTAGCTTGGCGGCCACTTGAGTATGTAGATGTGGGCGGCAAGCATGCAAAAGTAAAAAGTAAAAGTTATGTACATGACATAAAGTAAACTAGAGTTTGACATATTAATTGTTTATATGACTCACAATTAATATGTCTTTTACAATTAATTTTACAATTAAATAAGGTGTACAAAATATTATGCACGAAATCTAATGGCTCAAAGCAAATCTTTGAGCACTGCTGAAGCCTCAGCAGACTGAGTCTGCTGAGTAATATTTCCACAAGCCCCGATTGAGTTCTGATGCGTTTGGTTCTGGCACCGGACGTATTCTTAAAGGGAGTTGAAGTTCGGGACCGTCGGAAAGGCATGAAAGGGCTTGTGCTTTGATGAACTAGAGTTCATCATTGTCTGTGTAATTGATAGGATGTGAAGTCTAGGCTGTCTAAGTGAGGGAGTAGAGTTGATAAGGTGAGTTTTATCCTGAAAACACTTAGGTGGCTAGTTAATACACATTAATAATTACATACGTGTAGTAAAAGATGAAACGTCACATATTCTCGGTTAGGCACCGATTCATATTGGCGATGTGATACGGTCAGTAAAAGCGAACAACGCTGCTGGCCTATAACGGCTAAATGGCAGTGGAGGAAATTCGCCGAACGTATACGCATACCGGGGAGATCCCGGGACTATCGGTGCTATTCACCGTAGTTGGCAATGATATCTCGTGATGGATACACATCATGCATAGTGCCCTTGGATGATGGCGTAACCAAGATAAGTTAAGTTAGAAACGTATAGTCATGAAGTGTCGATGGACATGGAATGAACCTTAGATCGAGTCGGTCTCATAAAGATAATTATTTAAATAAAAACTGTTAAAGAGCCTAATTATATTGTAGCTTCTACTTCTTACTGTGTACCACGTACTTAATTACCTCAAATGCATGTTTATTTATGTGTTTGGGGAAGAGAAGACGAACAGGTGAATCTGGAGTTCGAGGAGGACTTTGATGGCGACGTTTGAGGACGCCGGAATTGAAGAGCTTTATTTATTCATGTTTTATTATTTTAGACTTGGAGTTTGGTTGGAATTTTGTAATTTCCTTTAGATTACGTTTGGAGGTTTTCCGTACGTTTTTTTGTTTTCGTTTGGCTTCTTTTCCCAATGTAATAAATGATGCATTTCTATCTTTAGATATTGAGTTTCTATTCTGGTTGTTTTGAAAAAAATTACCCGAGTCTTTTTGCTTCTGTTTTACTTAACTCGATACGACGTAGTAGATTCTCACGTATAAAGTGTAAGTTATTTTATTTTATACGTGCCGAACGTTTTTTTTCCGGATAAGGACTCAATGTCCGGAAACGGGCCTTACATCTTAATTCAAATATAAGACAGACACTCCATCCACGAAATTCACCTGAAATATTAATTCAAAAGAAAACAACATACAATTCACACATGATACGTCACCTGAAATCAATTGATAACGGAGTAGATGTACCCAAAAAAAATTTGATTATCCTATCTGCGGTCAAAAGCCATTAGGTTATAAAACCTTACCTTATTTTCACCAATATTTAAATAGATAACTAACTTTACCGACGGCAGTGTGATGTGAGATTTGGTCTGAGAACTCCCGATATTCTCAGTTGATCCTTCTATTTTGGAAATTAGTGATCGTAGATGGAGCTCAGGAAAATGTTGATCAATTGTTTTTTTTTTTCTTCAAGTTAAATTTGAAGAGTTTGTTTGTTATGCTTTGATTATGAGATTTGATTTTGTGCATACAAAGCTGGAGATTATGATTGAAGAGAGAGAATGGGTTGAGTAAGTTAGGATTTGAAGGAGACGTGGAGATTTGTGAACTATTTTAGCATGTATATCTGTTTTGTTTGGGTGTAAGCCGGATCTTTTTCCGGATGTGGATCAAAATTGCAAGTAATCGGGCTAAATGTTGCTTTCAAATATATATAGACTAGCATCTTACCCGTGCGATACACGGCGAAAGAGACTAAATATATGTGGATTTATACTTTATGATAAATTTTATAATGGTCAATAACCAACAAACTCAATCTTGATTTTAATGGTTGAGAATTAATCTATAAACACACAATTATTAATGTGATGACATGTGTGCATTGAGTTAATGAGAAGATAATAAATTATTAATGAATTTAGTTAATATTAACACATAAAATTTTCTTAGATATAATTTTTTTAGAAAATGCGAATCATATAAAAAACAAACCCGTGCAAGGCACGGGACAACTTAAAATATAAAAAACAATGATTAAATTTTTTTAAGTGTTCATGCGAAACGATTTTTTTAATTATACTTCAATATATGGGCATTGAATATTTGAATATATGTTTATTTTGGGTCCTTTAACGGGTAATCGGGTTAAATGTTTCTTTTAAATATATATAGATATAGATATAGATATAGATAACTAGCTCATGTAGGAAACTATTTTCATAATTAATGTGTTAGTCACTAGTCACATTAAATTATATGAACTTTATTCAAATAATTTAATTTATTATTCATTACATAAATGATTCATGACTAGTATTTACTTTTATGAAAAACATTTTATTACTCATATAAAATACTTGGACTTAGGAAAAACAAATTTTCCGTTAATCTAAGAAAAACTTATTTTTCTCTTGAAGTGCTACTTTGTGATTTACGAGTAGATAAGTTGGGAACCATGAACCTCTATCCAGATACTCCAATGAATCGAATGGACGACCAAACTTTTCAATCAAATCACTCGCCTCATTAATCTCGACGTTATACCACCATAGAGCCGAGACTGTATTCTTCCGGAATGTAATACATATTTACTCTACTATTTAAATGGAACATAGAACATCTTTACTTAAGCACTCATAGTCAGGGACGGACCCAGCATCGAGGAGGGATGCATAGCCCCCACTCAAATTTCGGTATAAAATTATTAGTATATCCCTCCAATAAAATTAAATGCATGTATTTTCGAACATTTTTAATAAAATTATCCTTGTAGCTCAATTGGTATGGTGTGCCTAAATGTTAACCATGCAGTCAAAGTGTCCAAATCCTTGCTGCTACATACTTTTTTATCCTTTGTTTTTGTTTGTTTTTTATTTTCTCATTTCTACAGTTTGTAATTTATGTTTTATTTTTCTCTTTCTAGTGTTTGATATTTATGTTTTCCCCTTTTCTTGTTAACATTTGTGAATTTTTCAAAAAAGAATTTCGCTACCATATTTAAGTGAGGATTCAGCCCCCACTAAAAAAAAGTTATGGGTCCGTCACTGCTCATAGTAGTTACCGAACGCCAACCGATATAACTATTATCTATAAAGTAACACTCCACAGACAGATCGTCTATGAAGCAACGTAGTGTCCATAAGATCTCTCCATAACATTTGTCCTCGAATTACCATTAACCCTAGTGACCAATATCATTTGATCATATCAAATGTGCATGCAAACGATCCGTACCAGAATTGACAAGCGAGAGAACCGTCTTTCAACAAACGACAATAATAAAAGTTACTGGAGTTATGTGCAACCCAAGCGTAATAACAAAAGGCAGTCAAAAAAATATATTAAAATGTACAACACCATGTCAATACATAAAGTTTCTACAAACCACGTATGTTGAAGTTTCTTAATTATTCTATTTACCTCTCATTCTAAAAGTTAATTCAGGATCATAAAAGTCACATGCATAGCTAGTATATTATTAGCAATCGTTTGCAGTTGTAAGTACTTGATCTCATAAATCTTTGATCATTTAAGAATATCTAAGAGCTGTTAAACAAAAAAGCCGTTTGCGAGAAAATTCAAATTCGGCTCGTAGAATATCGTGTTTGTTTGTTTATTAAGCTCAACAAACCAAACTCAAACATATTATTGTGCTTATTTATACAACGTACAAACACACGCTAGCTCGCAAACATTCGTTTAGGTTCGTGAACACACACACACACACACACACACACACACACACACACACACACACACACACACTTTTCACCTGTTTATCAGCATCTTATCAGCATCTGTCTCTATATGTTAGGGATCAAACGCTTACCATTCTACTACAACCAATTTGTTTTAGTACAACGGTAAGCGCTTGATCTTAACATGGTATCAGAGCCAGAGATCAAAGGATCGAACCCTAGTTGGAACATTATTTTTTAAAAAAAATTAAAAATGTTGGGACAGATTGTCCACACTTGAGGGGGGTGTTGGGACATATTGCCCACACTCTTGAAAAAAAGAAGTGCAAGTGTTGGACAGATTGCCAACACTTGAAGGGAGGTGTTGGGACAGATTGCCCACACTCTTGAATGTATAAGAAACAGATTGCTCACACTCTTGAATGTTTAAGAAATAAAGTTGCGCCTTTACTACAACCAATTTGTTTTAGTACAACGGTAAGCGCTTGATCTTAACACTATAGATATTCTTATTCTCCACGTCAAATATCTAGTTCATACAAATTTAGAAAGCTAAGAATACATTCAACTCGTTTGTCATTTTACACTTGAAAGCGGGAATTGAAGAACACCGGCATACATTGTAAAGAGGGAGGTGATTTCGAGCAATAGACTAACGAACATAGCTCAAACATAAAATTAAATTCGTTTGTTAAACAAAAAAACTCGAGCTCGTTCGTGTATTAAACAAACACACACTCAAACATCATATATTTGGTTCGGCTCGGCTCGTTTACACCTCTAAGAATACCATAGTTAAGATAAACCGGAATAACAACATCTATATGCATAACTCTAACTAAATTTACGGGGATGTCCACATCCTAAATAAGACTTACTTTACTAATTTGTATGCAGTTGAAGCAAGAGGCTATGTGGGGTGGGGGGTCTATGGTGTTTCAATGCTTTCGTCTACTCTCCCGAAAGAGGTTTCATAGCTAAGTCTAATGGTGTTGGAAACTGAGTGGGTCTTACAGATGGGAAGGCCTACTACGAATCATTTCCTGAATGTGATCTTCTGCCCACGACCAATTGGATATTTGGAGAGCCAGCGAATCAATGGCGCATGATAGAAAGGTCACGACTCCACTAACTCTATAATCTCTGCCGTAGTGGGTATCGATATCCACTAGTGTAGTCACGTTATTCAAAATCCTAAATTTAAATGATAAAGATCATAGCCTTAATGACTTATGATTCAATCCATAATTATCTTGATAAACGTGTATTTATCGTTATACGCTTTAGCCGACCTACGGCAAGGAACCGAGGTCAAGATGACCGAACTACGTAGGTCGCCCTTTGCCTCGTCCTGACCGACTTGCGGTGGACTGAAGACCAACCTGATCAGCTTCCCTCTTGAGGGCGGAGATCGGCCCTAAGGCTTATATTGGGGCTCATGGCCCTTAGATATATAATTTTATGTCATTTTTCGAGTGTTGTGCGCATGACACGTGGAGTGGTGAAATTTGACCTCGTGAGAGGGTGTATTATTATTTTTATATGAATATCAAGTCATTAATAATCTTATTATATAATGGGTCACGTGAGTATTACTACGGATAGAAGCAGCGGTGAATCTAGAAAAATTTCTCAACGAGGGTATCGAAACAAATTCTAAGATTAAATGGAGACATTAATAATAGTGCGTTTTTAAAAAAAATTATTAACAAAATTACATCGTTTTCTAGATCTTAGTGAATGTACATGGCCCACACTACTCTACTTAGGTTAGACCCTTAGTAGAAGACATATATTCATACCTTATGAGAGATTTTATAGTGTAACGGTTGTATGAAAATTGTATCGAATGACATATATAATATCCATTTATTTTTACTCTCTTTCACACAATACACTTTTATCGTATACGAAAAAATAAAAATCAAATATTATAACATTACCATTTGATACAACTTTCTTATCACGGTTTTATTATAAAATTTGTCATATATTATATATGTAACGGGTTGGTGAGAAATTGACATATAATTTAACAAAGTCTTTACCGGTCAACGAGAGGTCATTAGAGAGTCCCAGAAGATTCACATTTTCGGCTAGGTTTACAAAAAAAAAAAAATTACTATATTTATACACGAAGGACATTTAAAAGAATTCCGACAGTGCATTAAATACAAAAAATAATTTATAACAAAATTTGAATCATAAAATAATGAAAACTTAAAAGATTCAAACTACTACTACTACCAGCTGCTTAATTAAGAAGCATCCATTTAGCTTCTTCTGATCTCACTACTTCACTGGGACTACAAATCCAGCTTATTTCTTCAATTAATCAATTTCTGCAATTGCCTGTGAATCTCTATTTCTTTCCAGTATTTCCACTCAATTTTCTTGAGATCTTAACCTTAAGAAGCTACCTCCCACTTTCAACCTCCCACCCCACCCCCCATGCATGCACCCCCCCCCCCCACCCCCCCTACCCACACACTTAAAAAATCAAATCTTTAAAAAGCCCTTCAAATTGATCACTCAAAACATTATGAACTTATAGCAGCTTTCTTTTCTTCTTATATCTTGACTCATCCCTTTCATATCATTTAAGTACGTACTGCAAGTCTGCAAGTGGAATCCACAATTCATAATTGAATGCTCTCGATCTGTTTGTTTCAGCTTTTGCATTCAATTCTCAGTATTTCTGTCCCTCTTTTAATTATTATTATTGCTTCGATTCTCACCAATTTTATAACTTCTCCTAATATCCGATGGAATTGAGCTTGACAAGAAAGGCGCCAATGAGGTTGAAGGATTATCTTGTTGATGAATTAAGCTCTTGTTCTTCAAATGGATTCCGTTCATATCCCCGGCGCCGGCAACAATGCTGCACCACCACCACCACCACCATCCGACTAATCGACGTCCAACTACACCTGAAAAACCCCACATTGAAAACCCCTTCATCAAAATCTTCTTCCATTTCTGCTTTTCAAAGAGCTTCAAATGCTCTGATCAACGCTGTCAAATTACTACAACTGCCTTTTGCCTCCTCCGGCGCCGCCTCTACTTTACCAAGAAAGTTCATCAAACGTTGCTTCTCCAAGAAGAAAACCGACAACAACAACAACAACAACAACGTTGAGATCCCAATTGGGATTAATGCTGTGGTCGACGAAAAGTCCAGTTCGCCGGAGCTCAGTTTTACTACCGGCATTAGTTCAATAAGTACTGAGAGTAACGGGGAAAGTTACAGTTGGTCGTCAGGCAGCGATTTTACAACGTCAGATCACGAATATTTACAGTGTTCAAGAGTTAATTATGAGGTTAAAAAATTAAACAAAAAGCCCAAAGCCAGATCAGTGAAGATTAACGGGATTGTTGGTGATGAAGATTCAGTGGAGGCAACTAGTGATACTAGCACTTCAACTTCAACTTCAAGTTCAAAAGTAAGAATATTTTTTTATTCTATAGTATAATTTGAACTTGTTTTATTTATTTATTTGATTGTTTCAGGAAGAAAAAAACCTAGCATTTCATGTGATATAATTATGACACTTCAATGTCTAAAGAGCTTAAAAAATGATAATAAAATGTCTAGCATTTCCGTTTACTTTAAGATAATATATATACAGCAGAAAATTCTATAAATTCGTCTCAAATAAAAAGCCTTTCCATTTTCAAAAGAAACAAAAAAAAAAAAAAAAAAAAAAAAAAAAAAAAAAAAAAGGTATTTTAACATATCAACGTATAAATGCTAGAGCTCTTGGCCACATGTTATCTCTAAGTAAATGTTATCTCTAAGTAAGAGTCCGATTCTAAAGGTCCCGATCCAGGCTCTGATCAAAAGGTTTCGGATATCACGGACATTAAGAAAAAATAAATGAAAGATCATTTGATTTTTTTCACACAGTTGAAAAAATGTCATAAATCTGAATTATTCAAAAACATTTTTGATTGACATTAATGGTATAATAGTTAAGTAATTAATTAAAATTCTAAAACATTTTATATTATAGCACAAGCTAAATAACTTTAAAAAAACGTTATAGTAAAAAATTATGATCGAGTTTATATATAAATAAATAAATACAGTAGCTGGGATTTAGTTAGGAGAAACACGTGTGGGGAACATCTTGGGAAAAATGTGGTGCATCTCGAGACCACTGATACTTAATTGCTCATTACTATTCCGCCGTCCATTCCGCTATTCTGTTTCTAATTGCATACCCTCCTACTATGTATTGTGAATAGATCTGATTAATTACTTGTGTTTAATGTAATCTTATGATTTATTCTTAATATCGCATGCTTTAAATATAAAAAAAAAAAAACAAGAACATAAACAAATTACACAATTTGTAAAATTCTATTCATAAAAATAAAATAGAAAAAAAAAAATTCAAAAAAAATAAATAAAAGAAAAATAGAAAACAAGAGCAAAAACAAATTACACAATTTTAATTAAAAGAGGAGAATGGCTTAAAGAATGCTTTAACTATGTGTGTGCAATTTTTTTTCTCTTGCGATAATTGTGTAACTATTGCTTGCTTCAAAAAACAAAGAGATTTTTTGCAAAAACAAAAAACAAAAAACAAAGAGGTAATTGTGTAAAATTGTTGTAAATACAATCGTTCAAACATAGCCGAAACCATTACGAATTTTAAACAAAATAAAATAGGACGGAAGGAGTATAATCGTTTTACCATATTTTATGGGTCTTTATTTGCAACATTGTGATTCTGTCGATAGACCTAAGTACCTTTACACCATATCAAAACTTTTTTTCAAATGGCAAACATGACAATCGATAATTTTAAAGTAGATTCTTGGCTAAAGCTAGAAACTTTCGAAAGTCGTTGCAGTGCTGATGCGTGATCAGAGTTGGCCAAGTGGTCTGCAAATAATGTCGTCCATATTTTAAATGTATTTGTGCATTTTTCCTTTTGTGATAATCATGAAATTTACACTTGTATAAACATATATAGCCGAAACCATTACAAACTGAAGGGGAAAAAGAGCACTTCAGTCCAGTTTCTGTGCTCGACCGTCCATTTGAAGACGATGAAGATGAAGATGAAGTTTCCTCTCCTTTTCAACCAAGACTTGCTCGTTCCAAAGGTGCGTGCAAATTGTTCTCTTCTTGCCGATTAACTGATATAGTTGCTAAATTCACACATATTAAAAAAATAAAATATTTCGACAGGGACGATCTTGAATACTTGTTTGGTGTCTCCACATATGTGAGACACCGTGTTGTTCAATATAAACCACACAGTTTCATTATGTTTTTAAACTGTGTGGTTCTGATCGTTTCACCTCATCAATTCGTTTCAAAATCCTTTCTACACACTAGTATTTCCCATTAATGATGCATTAGTTTATGTAATTTGACATGCAAATTCTTAGAAAAAACACAAAATTTAATTACAGGAAGTAAAAAAAGGCTGGTAAAAAAGACCCAAAAGTTGGAAGGGATCACAAAGGTGGAACCAATCAACTTAGAGAAATGTATTGCATTGTCAGAATCTGATGATCAAGAGTCGGGCTCAGAAAAACGAATCGAATGCAAAGCGAAGGAGGAAGAAAATAAAGCAGAGAGAAAAGCGTTTGAGTTGCTTCAGCTAATGAGAGGCACAATATTCCCATCATCTCCAATGAATGTTGAAGAGAAATTACTGTTGGAATTCTTTAGGGAAGGGATTGAAATCGGCTTACTACGTACACCAATGGGCGGTGTAAATGGATTTGATAATGAGTTGTTGTTGAACACCGCGGTGGATTGGATGAAAGGGCAACCTCAAGAACAAGTACTGCAGAAAAGCGATGTGAAAAAGAACATGGAATCATGTCTTCGCGATATAGAGAAGGAAAGTGACTGGAGGAAATGGGATGAAGAGAAGAAAGAATTGCTTTTCGAGTTGGAAGCTGAGGTTTTTGCTTCTCTACTGAATGAAGTGTTGCATGATGATCTATGGCGAAAATGATATATATTATTTTGTATCTTTTTACACGCGTGTGACGGTGTAATTAATGTGAAACATGGAGGGTCACTGGTGTTGAAGTTATTCAAGTTAGAATCACGAAATCTGAAGGCTCGAAGATCAACAGAGCAAACACATCAGTTGAATGAGAAGACTAAAAACTCGAGAACAAATTAAACCAACTGGCATTAGGTCGAACATCTTTCCAAGAAGTTTATTAATTAGAGCTTGTTAAAATTTGTTATAGTTGTTGTAACCGATTCTTGTTGAATCTCAGATCCGATAAACTCTATTTAAACCTCTAATCAGTTGTAATCATTCAATTGAGTAATCAATGAAAATTTGCTAGTTTTAGTTTTCCCAGCTTTTTGTATTTTCAAATTGTTCATCAACTTAGTTGAATGTTCACATAAAGAACTTAAATTTCATCATAGTATCAGAGTGATAAAGTTATTAATAAGTAAATTATCTTATATTGTAGTAGTGCTGTGATAGTGACAAGTGTCACTTTTCTGTTTTACATGTGTGTAATCACAGACCATTAGATTGTTTATGCATATCCCAAGGATGATAAGGTTTGTTAGTATCTTGGATGATATAAGATGTAAGCTTGTGTCCAACACAATCAATGAAAATCATTCTCTCTTCCAATGTTTTAGTTGTTGCTTTTCTTTAAGTTGGTATCGGAGCCACCGTAGCTCGGCCTGATGGAACCACCGCCATCTTCAGCTTCCAATCAAGATGCCGGACGGAGTCAAGCCTCCTTCATACTTACCTCTTCTGTCCCAATTTCAGCTGCGTTTTCCATGACAACCTCAGCTATTCCAGCTTCAACTGTGATTTCCATGGGTGCGTCATCAGTTCCAACTTCACCGATGATGTCCATGCCTCTCTCGTTTGGATTCACAGGTGGTTTGTCTGCATCTCCCATGTCAGGATTTATGCAGAGTCCGTTTGCTACTGGGTACATGGCAAATCCGGGTTTTCTCACCTCACCGACTGCTCAGATCAGAACTGGATCTGTTTCTCCAATGAATCCCCCTACACAAACTCTTGAGGTAATCTCAATCAAACTTGTTCGAGTCAAATTAGATAGAAACAACTATCTCTTGTGGAAATTTACTATTTCATTTCGTAATTAGAGGTCATAAGCTAGAGGATTTACATTTGGAACTCTGCCATGTCCACCTAAGTATCTAGGTTCTCCAAATGTGACCTCGCAGATTATTATGTACGTAAATCCCGCTTATGATGAATGGATGGCTAAGGATGCGTTATTAATCTGGTTGGTTGTTAGCTTCATGGTGAACAAGCCCTTGTTGAGGTTGTTGGATGCACTTACTTACTGCATGAAATTTGGCAGACTTTGGAATTATTGTTTAATAACCAATGTGAAGCTCGGATGTTAGAGTATAAAGATGCCTTAACCAAAGCCGAGAAAGGATCTAAGACTATGGCAGATTATTTGGCTCAAATGAAGACCTATTTCGACAAACTTAGTCTTCTTTGGTTATCCTATTACGCCTTTCAGAACTTATTCAGCTACCCTTGGAGGTTTGAGCAAGGAGTATGAATCTGTGATTGTTAATCTAACCTCAGGATGGGAGCCTTGTCATGGCACGAGTACAAGCTCAGTTGATTACTCGTGAGAGATTTTTGGCTAGGTTTAATCCTACCATGAATCTGGATGTCTCACATCCTTCTCGCTAATCTTTGCTTGATCGTAAACACTTGCATCGATTCTTATCAAGGTAGAGGAAGAGAAACAATAACTATCAAAGTCGGAATAGAGGTAGAGGAGCAAATCGAGAGAGGAAGGTCAGAGGCGGAGGTAGATCGAGGATACCACAATAATGAGTAATGCTAGACATACACTGGCCATTTGTGTAACAAGTCTGGACACACTTTGTGATAGAATGTTGAGTACGGGTTTGACACCAATTTCATGTTAGGAAATCTACGCGAGAACGCAGTGAATTTAAAATTTTATTTCCTTTTAACCAGGATCGAAACCGTTTAAGCAATAAACAAATAAGCTAAAGGCGGTGGTTACCTTGGTTGATCTATAAGATCGACGCTTTGACCGTCTACAGGAGAGTAGTTCGCATGGAGCCGCCCAAGTGTTCGGCCTCTACCGCTAGTCCACACGAACGACCCGCGGAATCCCATCATGGATTCTTTATTGGAAAACTCCGGTTCTAGACCGGCCCTTTTCCCCTCTCTCCAACTCTACATATGATGCTCTCTATTTTACACAAGAACTATTAGTTCTTGGAATTGTGATGTCAAAAAAGAGCTTGACACCCACCTCTTATTTATAGTGTAGGGCGCCCATCTAGGTGTGGAGAGAAGAAAACCTTTTCCAATAAAATAAGGAAAATATAATTGATTGATTTATCTCATTTATTATAATATCTCATATTAAATAAATACAGGATATTGTCAATATCTCATATTGAATATTTAAAGATATTGTCAATATCTAATATTGATTATCTTTATTTTATTACCATAAATTAATTTACACATATGTATATATCACATATATATTACACAAAATAAATCTAATAATATCATATATATATACACGCATACTTGCATGCATGCAAATCCAATTTGCATTTATGCACACACGCATGTATAGATCTTATATCTATATTATTTTATTTTTATTAATATCTAATATTAATAATAGGTGATATCATTAATTAAATTGCAAAATCCAAGTGTATCTTATACACAAATAAGTTCGCCACCTTTAGCCATAAATTGGCTTCGGAATATTCTTTAATTAATATAATTAATATCTTGTATTTAATTTATTCATAATAAATAAATACCACCATATTAATTTACCACTATAACCTTTATAGTCTCGAGATAAACTTTCCTTATTTGGTTATCATCTATAACCACATTTTAATCCGGCTAGATGTTCTTATGTGTGTGACCCGATAGGCTTCGAATATGTTGGCCGTAGACACAAAGTGCAAATTACGAAAATGCCCTTCAAGCCTAACGATCACGGGATAGCGTCTAGCAGCAACACACCGTGACCCCGATCATCGGAAGAGTCAAATGCAATGACTACTACCTTTCATGTGAAAGCGATTACCGTGTAACTTACAATCCTATCATTTGTAATAATATCCATACGGTCGTTAGTCGAGTGTCAAAACATCAACGACCGTATCTTATAATCTGGATATCATGCTCTCTCAAGTAACTCATTTACTCCCACTTTGCAAAGATTCACGAGAGTAAGACATTCCTTATAAGAAGGCCATTTCGGATATTCGATCCCAATCATAGGATACGCGATTCCCGGACGACCAATCATGTATACTCCGCGTGCTTGATGATCATACCCAATCACTACCGCATGATCGCCCGTGGCTAGGAAACCTCAATAGTGTCAAAGCATGACAATCCACACCGTGATGCCATGAAGACTCGGTCTTAAGGATAATTACACAACCGCCACATAGTGTGACACTTATACGTGTAAGTGGGTCCGTCTAACGTCGCATTCTCTAATACACGTCCACGTGCGGTACCCAAGTGTCTCTACACTTCGATAGAGCGAGATCTATCTCGCCTCTAAAAGCAGAAGACATCTAATACGTGCTAGATATCTGTTTTATACTATCAATGCCTGTTTGATAGTACATCGACTAGAGACATTTAAGTATCAAACTTATTAAAGTGATTAGAGATCTCATCAACCATAATCGCCTATCATGGTTTCTCTATCACGATTTAATACTAAGGACGTTATCATATAACAATTCGTAATTGGTTCTTTAAAAGAACATATATATGACAACAATAGCCATTTAATATATGTATAAACACAAAGAAATAGTAGAAATGATCCGACCCGGTCGGATCCGGTCCAACCCGATTGGGTTTAGGACACTATTTCAACAATCTCCCACTTGGCCTAAAACCAATCACTCGCACACACAAGACCAAGTTGAAACACAAGAATCTCATGCAATACTCTGAAACCACAGCCATAAACGGATCGCTATCCATGGGGACTCAGACTATCTTCATGTCATGCTCCAAATGACCAAGTCAACAGGAACCGCCTCAACACACACATGAATCTCTGACGAGACCCTGGTCCTTGCTTCAAGCAATGAATCCACTTACTATATCAGCTATATAGAAAAGGTGGAAGAACCGTACAAGGTTCAGGAATGAACCTTCTAGATCCATGTACTGCTCCCGCTGCGCCTCTAAGGCTCTACTGTGTTTTGGCCTAGTTGTAGAATTTACAGTGACCCATCGCTAAGAACATTTTTCAGCTCACTGTATCACTTAATCAAAGTGACTGCAAACCCAGACAGTAGCTCCCACTCGCCTTCATAAGACTCAGGATATACGTCTGTGTATCTACGTTTATTTGTTCAATTCCAAGTTTCGATAAACTAGGAAATCGTCCTTAACTTGTTTAAGGATAATCTCGACATTCACCAGATTTACTTTCATACCTGCTCATGACAGTTCATGGACTATGAACATCTGGCATTACCTTTATGATGGTTTCTATCGTAGTAGCGAAGGAACCTTCCATAAGCATCATCTTTCACCTTATCTTTAGGACCAACGTCCTAACATAGATAGATCATGCGATCTATGCTAAACTTCTTTTAGCATCACATCTATATAGGTAAACAATAATCTAACAGCAGTTAAATCTATCACTATAGATTCTTATTTCTAAAATAAGAACCGCTAATCCAAGTGCTTTCGTAAAGACCTTGAACTACCAAACATTAATTGATGTGACATGGGAGATGATTCATGAGAGAGGTATCAATACCCTACTCAAAAATCGTAACACACTCCCACTATTCATCTCGCACATTGGGCATATCCTTCTTTTGACTAAATCAAACTCCTTTGATTATCAAACAAAGAAATCGCGTCTAGAGAAACTTGTTTGAGTCCATAAATGGATCTCGTGGGCTTACGTGTCATGTTATTGTCTATGAACATCGAGCTTTACGCCAGCGTCTTCAACACTATCATATAGTCGCGATCACGAAGTTATAACAAGCATCATCCGATTAGAGGCTGGGCTCGTATGGCAAGCATAAAGGTAATTACAAGGTTTACACCCCGTGCCCTCACCCATCACTATAGCTTTGATGGTAATCATATTACTATCCATGTCACCTTTCAGGGACATTCCCTTTAGGTAAAGGCAGACTAGGTTCACAACCTGGTTGTCACTAATGGAATCTAATTGATTTTATGGCTCTGGCCATATCTCTCAAACTCCGCCTTTCAAACATTCTTTCATAAGTCGTGAGATGTTCATTCTTCAAGATGAACATACCGGCGACTTTTCGAGCTTGAGGTTATCCACAGACTTGAGAACTTTGTGTGCCTTGAGCGGTGTTTTACACCTCATCGCTATCGGCGTGCTGCTCACGTTCACATGGTTGAATATATCTTTGGGGTTCTCAAACTCTTTTGAGATCGATTCACTCCCACTGTTTCTCTTGGAAGAAACACTTCCTCTAGAAGACAGCGTGTTTGGAGACAAACACATTTTGCTCCGCGGACGAGTAAATAATATCCAGCATGCTAGCTAAGACATTCCACAAAGTTGCATATGTCGTACTAGGCTCCAAGCCTTTCTGACTTTGCTTATGACAACTTCAAATTATCGGTTAGGATAGATTTGACATTATCACCTTCCATATCTAATATGGAATTTATTCAACCTTTATTCTTTGGAACTCGGTTAAGTATAAAGGCACTTATCCCGAAGCGGGTAAGGGATACTTCGTGATGGCTTGCGTCACACCTTTATCATATAAAGTGTTGTTTCTATTTTGGGAACACAATCTAATTGCATATCCAAAAGATGGTATCCTTCAAGGAGAATCTTATTTATTTTGAGACGACACGAAACACCCCTTGAGTATTAATTACTTCAATCCAATCGAAGATTAATTCTAAGTAGCTCATCAATCTCATATTCGTATTAGCTCGAACTTTTCGGGCTTTCCGAATTGTTGTACTTCAATAAATACATTCAACTATTTCTAAAATAGTCATAGAGATTAATAAACAATTATTTGTGGTATTAATTGTCACAAGCCAACAAACATCGGTATGCTTAGGCTTTAGACAATTTTTCTAGATCTTACAACCTTTTTCATAAAAGGGTATTTTAGTCATCTTTGGGTAAGATACGTATTACCCACATGATTCATAATCATATGGTTCAACATCATCAGAATGACGTTTAATCACACGCTTCCCTCCCAGAGAGACTATGTCTAGAATAACCACAAATATTAAGGATAACAGCCACACAAATATTTAGTTGAGATCACATCACATATATCAACTATATAGTGACATCAATCTAGTATGTTATATTCAGTGACCTTCCAACTTTATCAGAATAACATTTATTCTTTACAATTGAATATGTCTACTAAATCCTAACCTGCAACTGAAAACATGTTCTTCATAAGAACCGGAGCATAACAACATTTATTTAGTTCCCTTATCAGTTTACTAGATCCAGAATATGGTAAGTGTTACAATGTTTGTTTCACCTTCCATATTTGTATTCAATCTTTCTAATTTAATCACACTCGTAAGGTATCATATATCTTAGAGTTGACTTTGAACTTAGATAGATTTATCTCAACTCACTTGCCTAGGATAGAAACTTCAATAAGTTCTCTATTTAAGCACATGCCCTAACTTTCCTTTTCAATCCTTTAAGCACTTGAAAAATGTTTCTTATTGTAGTTTTCATAAGACTTAAGAAAGATCACAAGAGCTATGTCTTTGATTTCCTTTCATAAAGAAAATCTAAAGTTTATTAAATAGTTTATTTAACCTTTTAAATCGTATTTAAAACATTAACTATTTAATTAACCTTTAAGCAATGATTAAAGAAATAAGTCGATACTTAAATCTTACAATTTTGAAAACAACCTTTCCAAAATTCGATGTGGTCGATTCTTATCCAACGTTTGAATTAATTGTCATCGTGATGTGAATAATCATCTTGGATCGTATCCAATATATGACTAATTCGTTGAAACTTATTTCAAATGATTTAATCATATCATGAGCTTCGCTTTCATTAATAATTAAAGTCTCGGAGCACTGCATCAATTATGTAATCTCCTTGTCTCTAACTACTATAACGGGATGGCTCATGTCATTGCTTATTTTAAAAGGATTAAAATTTACTTAACCATATTTGAGAACGTTTCTCAAAAGGTAACAGTCATAATTTGGTTTTACTAATCGAGAATTAAACATAAATATAAAGTTTGCTAAAACTACAACATAAAATGAAAATAAAAGAGTGTTGTTGTTTATACACGCATAAAATCAAAAATGGTCTTTTGGTTTATGATTTTGCTCCCACTAGTCAACTACTTCCAATTGACTTTCAAGAATTTTTCAAAATTCTTTAGTAATTTGAGATCCCATCTAGTTACCTCGATTCCCGGCGGTGGTCGATCAACCAAGATAATTTCGATAGGTAGGTAACCCTTTACCATTCACATCTCTATGTGATTCTCAGTGGTTGACTAGTCAACTCTTTGGCGATACACATCACTATGTGTTAGTCAACCCCTTGTCTCTAAAGTCAGACGTTCTTACGACGGTGGCCAATCACCGAAAGACCCTAGTCAAGTCATAACCCAATATTCACGAGATCTCATACGATCATATCTCAATAACGACGATATACCCGAGGTAGGTCAACTCCGGCGGTGGTCGATCGGTTGGATCCGAACACAGGCTCTTCACCGTCGTCATAATATTGGGAGACAATATTTCGACTTGATTTTTGTTGTGGAAGTATTTATGTAAATTAATTCACTTAATTAATTTTAATCATGGTCTCATCAATTATATCTATCTCTATAGATATATATCCTACACATTTATCTAGATCGTGCCTAGTCATGCATCTATCGTATCATATAAAATAAATACAAGCACAAAATAAATAAATGCGTAAAGTAACCGGTATGATCATGGATTTTTTCTAGAGTGCGGTTTGAATACAATCGACGAAACCGCTGGTCACAATCTAAGGTATTTGCAACCATAATAGGATCTTTAATGCGCCATTCTCCAATGGGATCTTTATTCTTCTTTCTTTGCTCTCTATCTTCCGCTCCATTCTTGTTACATTTAATTCTATCTAATAAAATAAATACACCCGCCGCACACGGGGGAGCCAACGGAATGGGATAATTGCGCAGAAAATAAACTAGGTCACGTTCTTCATAACGGCTGCAGACAATTTTAAACCAACGAAAAATTAAATCATTCACATCTATCCTATCGATCGAGTCCATGATCAATCGGAGTCCATATAATCATATTATATCTACTATATCTAATCCATACAATAAAATCTTATGAAAAAGATAAAATTAAAATTTAACTACTTGCGTCTTAATTAATCAATTAACATTTAATCTATTAAATAATTTTATCCAATCAATTAACTAATTAACATTTAATTAATTAAATGATTTTAATCGAAATAAAATTAACGATTAATTTTAAACCGATTTTAATTTTAATTTTAATTAATTAGAACTATTCCAAAATAAATCAAAATTAAAATTATTTCTCTTTTGTTTTTTCCTTTTGATTCGTAATCAAAAGGGATGCTTTAGTTTCTAAACCAAATTTGGCTTAGGCACAGCCACTTTCCAAAATCAAAATTTGGAAGTGGCGCTTGCTAAGCGCTTTTACAAATCAAATATTTGGAAAAGCGCAGTTTATTCCAAATCAAATATTTGGAAGGCCAAATAATTTTAGTTTAGGCACGGCCACTTTCCAAAATCAAAATTTTGAAGTGGCGCAGCCAGCTTGCTTTTCCCAAATCAAATATTTGGAAAGGCTTAGGCTATTCCAAACAAAGTTTGGAAAGACCATTATTATTTTAATGCCGTGTGGCATCCCAATGGCCAAACTATTTGAACCAATTGGTTAGCCACGCGACACAACTAAACAAAAGACTAATTACCAATCACAACTATGAACAATATTGAAACACAAAATACACAAAACAAAATTTAGGGATCCACCAAAAATGCACCGGCCGGCGTCGACCGCCCCGAAAAGTGTGCGCGCCATTGGCGCAATTTCGATGGTGGTGCCGCCGCCGATCGCCGAGCACCCCAAAAGCCGCCTCTTTTTTTTTTTTTTTTTTAGTGTATCGATTTGCGAATCAAAATCTTTCATCTTTTAATTACGTGATTTAAAGCGATAAAATTAACTACGCAAAATAACATGCTTATTGCTTAAGCTCAAGCTCTCTCGATACCACTATTGTTAGGAAATCTACGCGAACGCAGTGAATTTAAAATTTTATTTCCTTTTAACCAGGATCGACCGTTTAAGCAATAAACAAATAAGCTAAAGACGGTGGTTACCTTGGTTGATCTATAAGATCGACGCTTTGACCGTCCCAGGAGAGTAGTTTCGCATGGAGCCGCCTGAGTGTTCGGCCTCACCGCTAGTCCACACGAACGACCCGCGGAATCCCATCATGGATTCTTTATTGGAAAACTCCGGTTGCTAGACCGGCCCTTTCCCTCTCTCCAACTCTCTACATAGGATGCTCTCTATTTTACACAAGAACTATTAGTTCTTGGAATTGTGATGTACAAAAGAGCTTGACACCCACCTCTTATTTATAGTGTAGGGGGCGCCCCATCTAGGTGTGGAGGAGAAGAAAACCTTTTTCCAATAAAATAAGGAAAATATAATTGATTGATTTATCTCATTTATTATAATATCTCATATTAAATAAATCTAGGATATTGTCAATATCTCATATTGAATATTCCCAAGATATTGTCAATATCTAATATTGACTATCTTTATTTTATTACCATAAATTAATTTACACATATGTATATATCACATATATATTACACAAAATAAATCTAATAATATCATATATATATACACGCATACTTGCATGCATGCAAATCCAATTTGCATTTATGCACACACGCATGTATAGATCTTATATCTATATTATTTTATTTTTATTAATATCTAATATTAATAATAGGTGATATCATTAATTAAATTGCAAAATCCAAGTGTATCTTATACACAAATAAGTTGCGCCACCTTTAGCCATAAATTGGCTTCCGGAATATTCTTTAATTAATATAATTAATATCTTGTATTTAATTTATTCATAATAAATAAATACCACCATATTAATTTTTACTTTATAACCTTTATAGTCTCGAGATAAACTTTCCTTATTTGGTTATCATCTATAACCACATTTTAATCCGGCTAGATGTTCTTATGTGTGTGACCCGATAGGCTTCCGAATATGTTGGCCGTAGACACAAAGTGCAAATTACGAAAATGCCCTTGAGCCTAACGATCACGGGATAGCGTCAGCAACACACCGTGACCCCAATCATCGGAAGAGTCAAATGCAATGACTACTACCTTTCATGTGAAGCGATTACCGTGTAACTTACAATCTATCATTTGTAATAATATCCATACGGTCGTTAGTCGAGTGTCAAAACATCAACGACCGTATCTTATAACTGGATATCATGCTCTCTCAAGTAACTCATTTACTCCCACTTTGCAAAGATTCACGAGAGTAAGACATTCCTTATAAGAAGGCCATTTCGGATATTCGATCCCAATCATAGATACGCGATTCCCGGACGACCAATCATGTATACTCCGCGATGCTTGATGATCATACCCAATCACTACCGCATGATCGCCCCGTGGCTGGGAAACCTCAATAGTGTCAAAGCATGACAATCCACACCGTGATGCCATGAAGACTCGGTCTTAAGGATAATTACACAACCGCCACATAGTGTGACACTTATCTCGTATAAGTGGGTCGATCCCTAACGACGCATTCTCTAATACACGTCCCGTCACATACCCAAGTGTCTCTACACTTCGATAGAGCGAGATCTATCTCTCGCCTTAAAGGCAGAAGACATCTAATACGTGCTAGTCATTTTATACTATCAATGCCCTGTTTGATAGTACATCGACTAGAGACATTTAAGTATCAAACTTATTAAAGTGATTAGAGATCTCATCAACCATAATCGCCTATCATGGTTTCTCTATCACAGTTTAATACTAAGGACGTTATCATATAACAATTCATAATTGGTTCTTTAAAAGAACATATATATGACAACATAAAAGCCATTTAATATATGTATAAACACAAAGAAATAGTAGAAATGATTCGACCCGGTCGGATCCGGTCCAACCCGATTGGGTTTAGGACACTATTTCAACATTTCAACCCTCCTCAGAATCAGGGTGGTCAAGGTAATGGTCAATCTTCTGCTGCTGCCTATTTGGCTGGTCCAGAAACCCTTGCTGATCCAAATTGGTATGCTGATAGTGGTGCTACAAACCATATCACTTTAGATCTTGGCAAAATTCAACTGGGGAATGAGTACAATGGCTCAGACACTGTTGGTGTAGGTAATGGTTCTCAACATAAAATTACTCATTCTGGTTCCAATGTTTTTCCTGTCTCTAATTCCACATTACACCTAAAACACATATTACATGCATGTTCCAGCCATCACTAAAGATCTTGTTAGCATTTCTAAATTAACCTCTGATAATCCTATTTCTGTGGAATTTACTGACCTTGATTGTATTGTTAAGGACAAAACAACAGGTCAAGTTCTTCTCAAAGGTAGAGTGATGAATGGTCTCTATCAGTTGCCTCTCTCTCAGCTCCAGAACTCCCTTCAATCCAGAAACAAGTCCTTCAATTCCAGCTACAATCTGTGTTAAATAAATCAGAGTGGTTCATGGAACCCTAGGTGTTATGTCAGTAGTGTTACTAGACCTAATAGTGATGTCCTATGGCATAGGAGGCTAGTACATCCCTCGATTAAAGTTATGAGTCATGTTTTAAAGGATTGTAATGTTTCTTTTGGAAATGAAATGACATTTTGTGATGCTCACAAGTATGAAAAAATCATGCTTTGCCTTTTTCAAACTCGTAAAGCTTGATTCATTACTTGTCCTCTTGAGCTTATACACGATCTGTGGGGACTGCACGATCCAATCTCATTCTTTGGTTTCACCTATTATATACACTTTGTGGATGACTATACTCGATTTACCTGGATTTATCCTCTAAAACTTAAATCAGATGCTTTACAAGCTTTTGTGCATTTCAAGAAACTTGTAGAAAACCAGTTTTCTCTAAAATTAAAATTGTGCAACTCGATTGGGGAGGAGAGTATAGGTCTTTTGTTTTAGTCTTGAAAGATAGTGGAATACACTTTAGGCATCCCTGTCCTCATGTTCATGAACAAAATGGCACAGCTGAAAGAAAACATAGGCACATTACTGAATTAGGTCTCACTTTGATGGCTCAAGCTAGCATGCCTCTTAAATTTTGGTGGGAGAGTTTTCAACATGCAGTCCTTCTGATTAATTATATGCCAACACCTGTTTTGAACCTTCTGTCTCCTTTTGAAAAGCTGTATAACATCAAACCTCCTTACAGTAACCTGAGAGGTTTTGGATGTTCTTGTTTTCCCTTCCTTAGACCTTATAACAAACATAAGTTTGATTTTCACACAAGAAAGTGTGTGTTTATTGGGTTCGATGATAGTCATAAAGGGTTCAAGTGTCTAGATCCTCTTTGGAAGAGTCTATGTGTCTAGACATGTTATTTTCAATGAGGTGAATTTCCTTATCGATAGGGTTTCCACATCTGCTTCTTTGCTCCTTCTACTTCTAACATATCCTCCACTTGTCTCTCTTAATCTTCCTGTTTATACTTGAGTTCTGAACCTTTTTCACCTCAAACTCCACATCTTCACCTATTTCCCTGTTTCTATCTACTTCAAAGATCCACCGATACTTGGTGCACTGGTGCTTCTAATATTAGTCATGACCCTTCTAATCCTTCTCCCACCACAACCGGTCCCTGCTTTCTGTCTTATCTCCTTCTCCTCCTCCCAATCACGAGTTCTCCCATCCGCTTCACCTAATCACGAGAGTTCACCATCTCCATCACCTAATCTGAGCCTCTATTGTTGGCCATCCTATGCAAACTAGATCCAAAAGTGGGATCTATCAACCTAAGACCTATTCTTATCTTGCTGCTGCTTCACCCTCATCTAAACCAGAACCTACCACAGTGACTGAGGCATTGAATCAACCTCAGTGGTTGGATGCTATGAGGTCTGAGTTCCAGGCCCTGCAGCATAATCAGACATGGGACCTTGTTCCTCCTGCCAAAAACCAGAAATTAATTGGCAACAGGTGGATCTTTAAATTAAAGTTAAATCCTGATGGCTCAATTAACAAGCACAAAGCTAGACTTGTGGCTCAAGGCTTTAGTCAGAATTATGGGGTTGATTTCCATCATACTTTCAGTCCTGTCATCAAACCTGCCACTATCAGGGTTATTATGGCTATAGCAGTTCATATGAATTGGGATATTCAACACATTGATGTGAATAATGCCTTTCTGAATGGCCAGCTTCAAGAGGATATCTTCATGCCACAGCCAATTGGCTTTATTGATCCTGATAAGCCTCATCACATTTGTCACCTTAAGAAGGCCTTATATGGGTTAAAGCAGGCCCCCTAAGGCATGGTTTGATGCTCTAAAACCTATATTGTGTCTACGTGCTTCAAGCAGTCACCTTCGATACATCTTTGTTTGTGTTTAAAGATTCTACTATTGTGCTCTATGTTCTTGTATATGTGGATGATATCTTGGTTACAGGGAATTCTAACTCTGCTATTGCTACTTTTATTCACAAACTGGATCAGAAGTTTGCTCTTAAATCTCTTGGTTCAGTTAGTCATTTTCTTGGGATTGAAGCTTACGGGGATAACACAGTCTCTACCTTACACAAGCTCACTATCGCCTTGACTTTTGCACTGAGACTTGGCATGGATAATGTTAAACCTTGCAGTACTCTATGGTGACTCACAAGGAGCTTGTTCCTGGTTTTGGGCCTTTAATGTCAAATCCCACCTTATACAGAAGTACCATTGGAGCTTTGCAGTATCTTACACTCACTAGGCCTGATCTTGCCTATAGTGTTAACACTCTTAGTCAGTTTATGGCTTCTCCTACAGAGATTCAGTGGCAGGGGGTAAAAAGGCTTCTCGGTATGTTAAGGGCACCTCCATCTAGGGTTGCGATTCAAACCATCCGCTGTCTGCAAATTCAAGGTTACTCGAGATCTTTGATTGGGCCACTTCACCTCATGATAGGAAGTCTGTTAGTGGTTATTGTATCTATTTGGGGAACTCTCTTATTTCCTGGAAATTCAAAAAGCAGCATGTTGTTGCTAGATCATCAAATCAAGCCGAATCTGAGATCATCGCCCAAGTTTTTCTTTGAAATTACTTGGTGAAGTTCCCTTTGCATGACTTGCATCTACCACTGTCCCAGATTCCTATTCTCTGGTGTGATAATACCAGTGCTACGTTTCTTGCTCACAATCCTATGTTCCATGCTAGGACCAAGCACATTGAGGTGGATGTACGTTTTGTTAGAAATCAGGTTCTGGACAAACAGTTATATATCAGATATGTTCCTTCCCATTCACAGCTGGCTGATACTCTAACCAAGCCCCTGTCTACTACAGCTTTCACCTCTGCTAGAAGCAAACTCAACTTAGTAGATACCAAGTTTCGTTTGAGGGGGGATGATAAAGTTATTAATAAGTAAATTATCTTATATTGTAGTAGTGCTGTGATAGTGACAAGTGTCACTTTTCTGTTTTACATGTGTGTAATCACAGACCATTAGATTGTTTATGCATATCCCAAAGAGGATAAGGTTTGTTAGTATCTTGGATGATATAAGGTGTAAGCTTGTGTCCAACACAATCAATGAAAATCATTCTCTCTTCAAATGTTTTAGCTGTTGCTTTTCTTTAAGTCAGAGCATTCAGTACTTGATAAGTTGTTTTTTTTTTTTTTCTTTTCTGCTATACAAGTTTTCATTGATCTTCGTTTCCTGAGGTTTAATTCATAAAAGCCATTATTAATTAATGTTCATCAACCTCAAGCATTCCAGCAGATCTTGTTATGCTACCTAATGAATATCTAGCCATCTTCCTGGTTTAGTATGCTCTTGATGAAACGAATTACCACGGTTGGAAGAGATCCATGAACAATGCTTTGTCTTCGAAGAACAAGCTTGGTTTTGTAGATGGTTCTATACCAACTCCAGCCTTTGAAGGTATAAATTACTCTTTATGACGTCAAAATAATAGCATGGTTATAGCATGGCTGGTGAATTCAGTGTCAATGTCTATTGCTCAAAGTGTTTTATGGTATGGTAATGCTAAAGAAATCTGGGATGATTTGTAAGACAAATATGGTGGAGGAGACACCAATAGGTTATCTGATTTGATGGAAGAAATTCATAACACAAAACAATGAGATCTCACTGTTTCAGAATACTTCACTAGACTCAAAGTTTTGTGGGATCAGTTAATAGTTTTGACTCCTCCTCCTACTTGTAATGGCGGCCAACAATGGTAGAAAGATCACAATGAAAAACAGTACGTGATCAGATTTTTAAAAGGTCTCAATGAAAGTTTGTCAATTATGAAATCCCAAGTTCTAATGATAACTCCATTTACACCTATCAGAAGTGTGTTTTCATTGCAATTAAGCAAGAAAAGATGACGAAAAATCACAACAGTGATGGGTGTCATACTACAAAATCTACATCTGTTATTGGTTCAAGTAATATGAGTATTGCTGAAAAGAACATCACGATGGCACAAAATCAAACTCAAAGTGCATCAAACAATTCAAATCTAAGAAGAAGCTACTGCAGTAGCAATAAGGAGCCTCAATATACACATTGTAGTATGACAAGACACGCTATTGATGGGTGTTATAAAAAACATAGTTATCCCACCAATTTTAGAGGAAGAGGAAGAGTCCAGTGAAAAAAATTGCAAAACCCTATCCAAGTATCAAGCATAAAGGCTCATCGGAAAGTCTAGTGAAAAAATGCAATGACAAGAAGAGTCAAAATTAGCTTTTTCTCATCTTTTGTCTTTGAATCATATGCTTCACTATTTGCTAGTATAAATAAATTAGTATTGAGAAACATGTTTGTGTATTATAAGCATATATCACAAATTTTGTCTATTGTCCATAAGATACAACATTTGACATGTTCATTTTTTTACTATAAACAATAGACACACCGTAATAAAACACAAAAAGTTTACATAAACTGTATACCTTTTCTTTTTTTTCCTTCAATTGACAATAGGTACATTTCATATTGGGTCCGTCGTGTTTTGCACGGCATTACGGGCCACTAGTATATATAATAATAACAATGATGATAAAAAGGGTTTTATTGGTATCACATTTTAGCGTTAGTGACACTGATAGTGCCATTAGTTTTAAAAACTAACATATGTGACACAAACGTTATGATTACAAGGTGAGTAGCATTAGTGCCACTGATATTTCCCTGATGTTACTTTTACAAAGCAATGTAGGTGACACCGACCTTCGACGTAAGTGAAAAAAAATTACTACACGCGTAGCCGGAAGTAAAAAATAATAATTAAAAAATATGATGACCAACCTAAAAGACGTAGGGTAAGTTTGTTGCAATGACTCCCTATTGCAATAGACTGTTAGACGACTCACACGTATATAAATAAACAAAACAGTTATATTTCTTTTCTACATTTGACAATGATATGATAGTCCGTTTTATTAAAAAAAGCTCTACATCAGAATTTTACACAAATGTGATGTCAATGGAAGACCGCTACAGTAATTTTATGGGGGTCCTGGAGCAAGTTTTTAGACCACTATGTCATCATTTTGAAAAAATCTAATTAGAGCCTTGTTTTTATACATAGGAGTCCGCCAGAAATTTTTGAAATTCTATTAATTGAACACACCAAATAGGATTTAGTCCTGAACCATAAAAAAATTTATAAGTCCGCTAAAAGAAACTAATGAAACACGGTGCACAACGTGGCGGATTTGTGAGGAAGCAAAGAGAATGAAGCAAACGTCTCCCACCGGCCAAGCCCCCGTTTAGACGCAATCTGTTAAACATTTCCATCATTTCTCCGGTCTTCTCTATCATTCTTCTTCTTCTTATCATTATTTTATTGTTAATTTTAAAATTTAATATTTTCCTTATTTGTAGTAATTGTAATTGGTTAATTATTTCGATACGCATTCTCTTAATTGTTTTTTTTTAGGGTCTCTTAAATAATTCCTCATTCTTGATTCTCCACTCTTCTCTATCATTCTTTTTATTTTATTTTATTATTATTTGTTTTTTTTTTGAAGGGTTTATTTGTAATAATTGTAGTTAGTTAATTCACTTAACTGTCGTAGCAGGTACGCTTCAATATGTGAGGTGCTTGAATACAAACCTTCAAAGATACATCCACGTAAAGTCACTAAGCAAAGTAAAAGAAAAAAAAGGGAAAAAGCTGCCCTTGGGCGTTGTCTGAAGTTAAATTCTTGGCCAAATTCCAATTTTAATGCATACTTAAGCCTAATTTCTGGTTTGCAATTATGCTAATTATTAGTAGTTAGTACTGATATTATTTGCAACCATTGAAGATCATCCTCAAGATTTTCGAGCTGCAGATCGGTATAATAACTGTTATACTTCCTTCTAAAGATGGCAGCTTTAACTCCATCTCTGCTGCTTCTTAAGCAAAATCCCACTTCAATTAATCTACCGATTTCTTCAAAATTTCTGTGCAAAACAGGATGGAGACTCAAAAGAACTCGGACTTCTGGCCCTGTAATATATATATTTTTTTCCCTTTGTCTTTTGTTTTTGCTTTTTATTTTTCTTTCCCTTTTTAACGACTATTTGAAGAAGGGTTTTGGATTGAAAGATTGCATGTTTGATTTTTCTGTGTTTGATTTTTGGGTCAGGTTGCAAGGTTGTTTGGGCCGGCCATATTTGAAGCTTCAAAGCTAAAAGTTTTGTTCTTGGGAGTTGATGAACAGAAGCATCCAGAGAAGCTGCCAAGAACGTACACACTGACACACAGTGATATAACATCTAAGATCACTCTTGCTATCTCTCAAACCATTAATAATTCTCAGGTAATTTCTTTCCTATCTTTATTCATTTCATCCTAATCTGCCGATTTTAGATGGTGATCTTTTAGATTTGGGGTTTTGTGTGGAGAGTATCTCTGTTTTTGGGAGGACCAATACAGATTTTCTGAATAATTGTGCAAGAATTGTATTTGTTGGTTAACAAATTCTCCATTTTATTGTGTCAAACAAATATGTATTTGTTGGAAAAAAATTGATACTTGGGAATTTGACAGAATATGAAGAAACTCCAAGGCACGCAAAAGCGTTGTCTTTAAAGAGATGTTTCGTCCCACGCAATTGTCACTGAGTGATCAAACGAAAATCTCTCTCAGGATACAATAGAAGTGTTTGATTCAAACAGTGACTTGTTTGAATCAAACCCGAGGACACTCGTAAATTTGTTCTGATGATGTTGTAAGACTTCAGAATGATTTCGTTTGCATGCATGTGCCTTTTATAGGCCGAAGGTACCCCATATACGAAATGAGGTACTCCTACACCAAAGGGTAAGGGTCATCTCAGTTCGGCCAAACACTGTAACTCATGGATTCATGAGGTGTATGTCTTCACAGGTTCATGGATCAGAAGTGATGCATGATTTCGTTCATGAACTGATGCATGAATCTGTTTAACCCCGTTTCGTTGCGGCAACATTAATCTGTACGGCAACTCGTATGCAAACGACTATTAAAATATTTATTTATGAAAAAAATCGAAATTCTTTTTAATCTCCATAACGCATAGTATGCATAATTTGAAGGAAAAAAAATGTTGTGAAACTAAGGGGAGAGCTCTAAAATGAAGAAAAATTTAGAATTATGGCTTTCACTGTTTCACATAGTAGGAGTGTATATGAATTATGATGGAAGAAAGTAGAAATGGAAGAATATGATGAATCTCAATCGATACAACCATTGTGCAACGTTGTACTGTACCGGATTGTTTTCTGAAATGAAACATGGGTTTTGGGTAAATATTGCAGTTGCAGGGGTGGTACAACAAAGTGTACCGAGACGAAGTTGTAGCAGAATGGAGGAAAGTGAAAGGAAAGATGTCTCTTCATGTTCACTGTCACATAAGTGGTGGTCATTTCCTTTTAAATTGGTTTGCTAGCTTCAGATACTATATCTTCTGCAAAGAACTACCTGTGGTAAGTGCCTTAGGTATATAACCTCTTATCAATAGCAAAAGATGTATACTTCTATGTGTCCACATTGTATCATGAATCACACACTATTGCATCATGGGGGGGGGTATAACATGGCTAAAAATCTTTCTAGTTCGCTTCCAATCCCACAAAGTACTTTTGCTCGAAAATGCACAATTATGGTCTGAAAACAAACCCTTTCCTTTTATAAGATCGTTAGTTTGCTTATGCTCCTAATGTCGGGTAATATGTAAAAGTACCCTTTAGCAAATCTGAAATCCTAGGCAGGCATGTCTCATGTGTTTAAAGAAAAATGGACAATGATGTGAATGATCAGGTGTTGAAGGCATTTGTACACGGAGATGGAAACCTGCTAAATAGTCATCCAGAATTGCAGGAAGCTTTGGTCTGGGTTTACTTTCATTCAAACATTCAAGAATTCAACAAAGTGGAGTGCTGGGGCCCGCTTACGGAGGCTGCATCCCCTTCTTCTAAGGGAGGAGCCCAGATGGAAGAAAATGGAAATGAGGAAAATAATTATAATACTCTGCCTAAGCCATGCCAAGAGGCTTGTTCATGTTGCTTCCCTCCGATGAGCTCGATCCCTGGCCACAAAACTTTCCTTCTGATCAAAAAAGTGAGGATGAGATAAAGCAGCAGGGCTTGCAGCAATTGTGAGTTTCCATGGCTAAATGGAAAATCCAAAGATCAGTGGGTATGAAAATCTTTTATATTTTAATATGTATGTACAGATTTTACACCATATTGTTGTTTTTAAGAACACATGTACATCAGCTTACTCCATGCTGATTCATTCTTTGTCTAGAAAGGATGTTATAAATGTTGATATGACGACGAAAAATCAAAATCAAAATCAAAATCAAAATCAAAATTTGATTGAATAGACAAGTTTGTTTTGTGTACCGTTTTGAAGGACTATATAGACGAAAATCGTCAAACCAGTGGTTATATATGTATAAATTTGGTTGGAGAAAATATTCGGCTTACTTTTCATTTGGTGTCTTTTCATTGAAGTCATTAACATTTAAGCAAAGATAACCAAAGAATGCCGGAATTCACTCAAACAATCAACAAGCCCGAGCTTGATCACCAAATGAATGCCGGAATTCACTCATACAATCCCACAAGTACAATGGCTGAAACCGAACCCAACCTTTCAAGTCCAAATCAATCACGTGTGTGTTTTGAGCTGAATATTACACCTCTTAGTTGATCACAACTTACTTATGTTTCTCAGATCGTTCCTTTAGACACACAAGTTGTTCGAGACATTAACAGAGTCTCAAAATTACAATATACAGTGGACATATACAACACACTGCACCTGCGGGTGCCGAATCTAAGACCTCATGCAAGTGTTACCGAGTTCAACTAGGTGATGTTGTTAACTCGTTTTTCTGTTTTCTTATCTCGACGGTTTATTTTTGGCAGAACAATAATAAATTGGCAAAACGAATTATAATGCATTTTACTAGGTGGCGTTGTTGTTCAATTACCATCTCCGAATCCAGGACCTCATGCAAGTGTTACTGATTTCAACTAGGTGACATTGTTACCTCATTTCTTTGTTTTCTTATTTCAACAGTTTATTTTTAGTAAAACAATAATAAATTGGCAAAACAAAATTGCATTTTACGTTGTTGTGGAATTCTCATGTCAACCAAAAAGATTAACCTCATGTGGAAATAGATTATTATGATTACATCTCAAACGTCCATTCAAAAGTGCGTTTGACACTTGAGAAAAGAGGCCCAAACACTTTTGTTTGTTTGTTTGTTTAGGAATTTTTTTTTTTTTTTTTTTTTTTTTTTTTTGTTTGTTTGTTTGTTGTTGTTTGTCTGTTTAGGAAAACCAGGGTTTTGACCTCATGACATCTCACCCTGATTGCATGGTGATTTACCAAATTTTTTTGAATGTGAATTATCATTTCTTCGAAAGTTTTTTTTTTTAGGGTGAATTACATTTCTTTGAAAGGTTAAATTTAATTCACATCCAAGGGTTTGAAAAACATAAAAAATTGATAACGCAGTAAATCGAAACAGAGAGGATTTCTGGCGATTGTGCGCCGCCGTACCCAACGCCCCTCCTCTCCCCGTTCACACCACTGCTCTCCGTCGCCATGGAGCCCCTGGCCGCCATAGAGAGGACGGAGTAGGTCAATCCATAGAAGAAGCAGACATCCTTCGAAAAAGCGCAGACAAATGGAAAGAGAGTTCAGAGCAGACGATGGCCAATCAATCGGTCTGGTCTCTCAAGAGTGGAGCTGAGTTACTAAAAGAGCCAAAGCGCCATTCTTTTTACTACACTGGAGAAGGTGAAGACGAAGGTGATATCGCCGTTTTTTTATTACCATTGCGGAGAATTGGAGAGGAACGGAGATAGATGATGACCCGATTGAGATACCGGTGGAAGAATGCGTAGACTTGTGGATGCCAAGGAGAAGGGCTGTCATTGTAAAAGTCCTTGGCAAGAGTGTGCGATATCGAATCCTCCATGACAAACTTCATGCGATGTGGTGCAATACTCGTTTTGCTTGCAGGACTTATTATGAAACAGCATTGACGATGGGGCCATGGACCATACAGGGCCATGGACCATACAGTGATAAAGTGGAGACCCTTCTTCCAGCCATCGAAGCAACAGATTTTGTCTACTCATGTGTGGGTAAGATTCATAGGAGTCCCTTTAGAACTATTTGAAAAGGAAATTTTTTTACTGAAATTGGCTAAAAGAGTGGGTAAACCAGGCAAAGTTGACATAGTCACTTGTAAAACAACGAGAGCAAAGTATGTACGGATTTGTGTTGAGATGAATCTCCAAGAGGTTTTGAGGACTAAGGTTGTCCTAAATGGGAATTCCTTTGTTGTTGAGTACGAAGGGCTGCAGCGGATATGTTTTGAGTGTGGTAGGTTGGGACACAAAACACACGAGTGTCCAAATTCCCAGCATACAACCAACCAAGGTGCAGGGCAACCCAATACAGAGACTAGGCAACCAAAGAAACCTATAGGACCAACACCGGAGCGCCCTTTTGGCCCGTGGATGATTGCAACTAACCGTAGACGGAGACCTCCACAAGGCCAGAAAGGGAGAGGGGATAAACAGGGGAGCCGGCAACAAAATGGCCACCAACGAAGTGATACGGAATAACCCACAGCAAATTCCGGAAGAGAATGGAAATGTTGAAAGAGCGGCAGTAAATACGGGGTCACAATTTGATGTTCTCCAAGAAGATTCTGTTATGGATGATCAGTTGGAACATGAAGAGCAACCTGCAGAAGTAAGGGATCTTCATAATCAAATGAAGGCAGTAGCAAGTAATACAAATGAACCCACTATTTCACTTCTTACCAAAGAGAATTCACCTACAGGCCGTGAGCAAGTCCGAGCCAATAACTTAGAAGGAGGCAATAACTCCAAACGAACATCTCATTAGAAGACCTGGAAACGTAAGGACTCGACAATACAAGATAAAACACAATCAACATCATCCAAGAGACCAGCTACAATGTCAGGTAGCACTTAGCACGGTAATGCAGCTACCAAGCCATTATTCGACATATCAAATGTCCCAGAATAGCAGCAAATCATACGGGAAGATAGGCAAGGGAAAGCTAATAATAAGGCCCCTCAATCCAATAAATACAATGCAGCAGTAACAAACCGATGGCACAATCCCAAAGCTAAACCCATGATCAAAGTGTTGAGTCTATTATTGGAGGACAACAACAAAAAGATGATAGTATAAATGCTTCGATGTGGAGATTGCGTGATGAACCACCGGATGGGGATGACATCCAGGACATGAATGTCCAAAACCACACCCAATAATTTTTAACGTGGATACTAGTGTGGAACTGTCGAGGAGTGGGATCAACATCGTTTTTTACTATTATGAAGGAACTCCTGGTTGGACACAAACCAGATATACTCTGTCTCCTAGAAACAAGATCAAGCAACCAAAAAGCGCGGCGTATCCTACGGGCAGTCAAACTTCAATAAAGTTGTTTGTGTTGAAGCCAGAGGCTTCACTGGTGGAATTTGGTGCTTCTGGCACGATAGTGAAGTTAATATGTGGATACTACCAAGCACAAATCAGTGCTTAAATATGGCAGTGTTTCATGGGCAGGAAATTAGTTGGATTTTATCTATGATTTATGCTTCACAAACACCAGTGATCCGTAACGAATGTTGGGACTACATAGAGCGACTCTCTGCAGTGATTAATTACCCCTGGTGCCTTATAGGGGATTTTAACCAAATAATTGACCAGATAGACAAGAAGGGAGGACGACCTATTAGTGTTGTAAATGTGAACAGAATGAGACAAATGATATAGCATTGCAAATTTCTTGGAATCCAGTTCCATGGGCCGAGATATACTTGGACATGTCCCCTATACAAAGTAGTGCATATACTTGAGAGGCTTGATCAAGCATGGTGTACTTCCAGCTGGCTCTCCCTTTTTCCAGAGGTAACACTAACACATATGCCTAAAACCCATTCAGACCACAACCCAATTTTATTGCACTTGATACAGAAACAGGTGAAGCGTAGAGACCCTCCTCTCTTACGCTTCCAAAATTCTTGGTTCGATCACAAAGATTTTGCCGATTTTGTAGGAAATAATTGGGACAACAGGAACCCAGATTTTAAAACTGTTGCTAAAGAATTTATGATTAGGGCACTCCACTGGAACATGACGCACTTTGGTAATATTTTCTATAGAATAGACAAGTGTTTGAGAAGATTAGCAAGGACACAAGAATCTTTGTCTCTACATCCATCTAATTTCCTGGCAGATTTGGAAAAACAACTTAAGGAGGAATACAATGAAATACTTGATCAGGAGGAAAAGTTTTGGCATCAAAGATCACATCTACACTGGCTTGTTGAAGGGGAACACAACACACATTTTTACCACATCATTGCTCTTGAACGCAAGCAAAAAGATAAAGTTACCTCATTAAAAAGACCGGATGGAACCTGGTGCATTGAGGAGAAAGAGCTACAAACTTGATGATGAGGTATTTTTTCAATTTATACTCAAAAGAAGAAGAACATCATGTATGCAACTGCCACATAAAGCTACCAAACCTGACTGAGCGTGATCTAAATCATTTGAACCGACAAGTATGTGAGAAGGAAGTTGAGGAGGCATGTTTTGACATGGGCATGTATAAGGCTGCTGGACCCGATGGACTCCCACCAATATTCTATAAGAAATGTTGGGGTATAATTGGGTAGTCATTGGTAAATTTTATCAAAAGCGTGTTTGAAATAGCCAGTTTTCCTTAGCACAGTTTAGACCAATTGAACTTGCCAATGTGATCATCAAATTAATAACTAAAGTTCTCGGGAACAGATTTCAGAGCATAATTGGGCAGCTTGTTAGTACAACACAGAGTGCCTTCATACCATGTAGATGGAGTTCAGAAAACATTGTTCTAGCTCAAGAGGTCATGCACACTTTACATATGAAGAAAATAGGAAAAAAGGGTTTATGGCACTTAAAGTGGATTTGGAAAAGGCGTATGACGTGTTAGATGGACTTTTTTTTTTGCAGAATATCCTTCAAAAGTTTGGGTTATCAAGCAAGCTACAAAACCTTCTAATGCATTGCATTTCGTCCACCAGACTCTGCCTTGTGGAATGGGGAAAGACTAGAATCCTTCCAACCAAGTAGGATTAAGGAAGGGATCCTATATCACCATATTTATTTGTGCTTTGCATGGAAGTATTGAGTGCCAAGAACACGATGCAGATTGAGCAGGGAGATGCAAACCTATTAAGTTTGTCAGACATGGCCCACAAATTTCGCATATTTTCTTTTTGACGATCTTCTCCTTTTTTGGGAAGCGTCGAAACTCAAGCCAAGGTAATGGAGGAGGTACTTCTTGATTTCTGCCAGTGTTCTGGTCAAAAATTAGTACGTCAAAATCTAAATTCTGCACTTCTGGTAATGTGGGACATGCTCTTAACGCTGCCGTAGCACAATGCTTGCAAATGTCCCGTACTGTGGAGTTAGGGACTTATTTGGGTGTGCCCTTATTACAAGGAAGGAAAAAAAATTTCCCACTTTACCTATCTTGAAGAGAAGATGAAGAGAAAACTGCTGGGGTGGAAAGCAAATGCCCTATCTCGAGCTGGCAAATGGATCCTCATTCAGAGCTCTCTTGCTATCCAAGCTTACTATAGCATGCAGACTACAGTGCTCCCCATCACAACGTTAAATAACATGGAGAGGATTTGTAGGGATTTCTTTTGGGGAGATGATGAAAATGGATGTAAGATGCATGCTTTGGCATGGTCAACATTGTGTCAACCTAAATATAATGGAGGATTAGGTTTCAAAAAGATGTACGAGATGAACATTGCTTTTCTGGGGAAATTGGTTTGGGATCTAATTCAAGAGAAAGACACAATGTGGGTAAAAGCCTTGTCTCATAAATATAAGGAACTATCAACAACACCAAAATAAATAAATAAATATGGTTATATATAATGACTAGAACAAGAAACTATTTTTTTCTTCTATTTTGGTGAAAAGTGGCATGAGATTATTGTGTGTAATGTGTTGGGAGGAGCTCTCTCTTTATATAAAAAATAAATAATCAAGAGAGAGTTATCATTTTTACACCACAATTACCTATTCCCGTAAGGAAAAGACATTCTTGTAAGATAAGAGATAATTCCCAAAAATCAATCTCTTATCTCTTTTCCATTAATTATCTAACAAATAAATAATTAACTTTACACATATGACATAATCTAGGAAAAATTCTTTTCCTAATTTATTACAAAGAATGGCGCCACAATTGTCATTATTTTAATAGAAAACGCGTCTTTTATTTTACATATTATTTACCAAATAAATAATATTGCGTATTCATTAAATAGACCAATTATTTAATTTTTTTGAGTTCCATAAAACGAGAAAACACTCGCGTGTTAGGAGCCAACCAGGGACCAATGGACGCAAATCCAAAGAAGCTACAATAAAATGAATAAAACATTCATCGAACGAATATTTCTACTCAACTTATTAATTCCGGAATTACGCCACCATAAATCCAAAACTGAACTCTATCGATTATAGATATAAATTATTCTCAAAATGCCGAGTCGAGTCGATAAGTGTCCATTGATATAATCATTACATACAAACTAACCTCCATAGACTATTCGTAATGAAGCGGGATTATTTCCATAAACCTTATTCAAAACATCTTATCCTTATTTACCATTAACCCACTAGTGATCAATTAGTTCATAACCAATACAAACTCTGCGGATCGATCAGTTTATAGGATTAACAAATAAGGGGATTGTCTTTCTACGTCCCACAGGAAGGAATGGATTACATATCTGTGAGACACACACTTCTCACTCATTCCAGAATAGTGCCAACGTGAAAGTGATTCGGACCGCGCCTCTTAGCGATCCTTAACGAACACATCAAACCCTAACCCGAAACAAGTAGGAGTATGCAATCACTTCAGGATTGAGGTTAATCCATATATGATCATCTTGTGATTTAATGTGATTTCTCAATCACAGAATTATATGAGAAATACGGATTAAATCGGTCCATTCCTATATGACTACATCATATATAAATGCCCCACTTAGATAACCAATATCGACGGTCCGGATAAGACGGTCACACCATAAAGTGTTTTGGGCGCATTAATGGTGGTTTAATCATAGACCCCATACTTTGATTAATTTCACCCCGGACTAATAGTTCAAGTGTATTATCATAAACTTAATCCTCATGTGTGACACACACTAAGTTATATGACTACATATGATACGACTTGGGGTTTTCAGCAGTGTATTAAATATATGCACAAAGCAAATAATAAGATGAAATAAAATCTGTCATTCATTAAATAAAAACAATTACATAAATTGTTTTTCGGGCACTCCACCTAACAATCTACCACTTGTCCGTAATGACAAGCATCAATTGTTTTCAGAGCACACCCTATTACATTTATCTATCTACTACATATTTCTCCCACTTGCTATAAAGCAGATGAGATATGTCTCTCACTCCCATACCCTCCAAGTGCTTGTCAAAGACATTAGATGCCAGCGTCTTGGTAAATGGATCAGCTAGGTTGTCAGCCGAGGCGATCTTTAAGACCGAAATGTCGCCCCTGTGCACGATCTCTCTGATCAGATGGTACTTTCTCTGTAGATGCTTTGATCTCTTGTGACTTCACGGTTCCTTGAATCGACACACGCTCCATTATTGTCACAATAAAGTGGTATTGGATCATTTATATTCGGAATTACTTCCAAATCACCAAGAAACTTCTTGAGCCATACCGCTTCCTTAGCTGCCTCAGAGGCTGCTATGTATTCGGCTTCCATAGTTGAATCGGCAATGCTTGGTTGCTTTATGCTTCTCCAAACTACGGCTCCACCTCCAAGAGTAAACACTGAGCCTGAGATCGACTTACGATCATCCTTATCTGACTGAAAGTCAGAATCAGTGTAGCCTACGATATTCAGGTCTGCACCTAAATACACAAGCATATAATTCCTCGTTCTCTTTAGATACTTGATGAGATTCTTTACTGTTGTCCAGTGCTTCATGCCTGGATTTGACTGGACTGACCAATCCCACGCCGTAGTAGATGTCCGGTCTTGTACACAACATTGCATACATCAGACTTCCAACTGTAGATGCATAAGGAATACGTCCCATGCTCTCTTGTTCCTCAGGGGTTTGAGGACACTGTTTCTTAGAGAGAGCTATGCCATGACGGGTTGGTAGGAAACCCTTCTTTGCATTATGCATACTATAATACAACATCATCTTATCAATGTAAGATGCCTGGGACAAAAAAGCCAACATCTTGTTCTTTCGATCCCGAATGAGCTGGATCCTTAGAACATAGCTTGCATCCCCCGAATCTTTCATTTGGAAGTGCGTGGCTAACCAACTTTTAACATCAGACAACAACCCCTTATTGTTTCCAATTAGCAGGATGTAATCAACATACAACACTAAGAATACCACATTGTCCTTAATGATGCGCTTGTATACACAAGGCTCATCAGGATTCTGTTCGAAACCTTAAGACTTGATGGTCTCATCAAATCTGCGGTTCCAAGACCGAGAAGCTTGCTTTAACCTATAAATGGATTTGAGCAACTTGCACACTTTGTGCTCTTGGCCTTTCTCAATGAAACCTTCCGGTTGCTGCATATATATTTCCTCGTCAAGATGCCATTTAGAAAAGCCGTCTTAACATCTATCTGCCAGATTTCATAATCTAAGCATGCGGCAATCGAAAGAAGAATACGAATGGACTTTAGCATGGCCACATGCGAGAAAGTCTCCTCATAGTCGACTCCCTCTCTCTGGGTGTAACCCTTTGCCACTAGCCTAGCTTTGAAGATTTCAACCTTCCCATCCACGCCCTCTTTCTCTTGTAGATCCATTTATCGCCTATGGGCCGTACACCCTCAGGGCAATCCACAAGTTTCTAGACTGAGTTAGAGTACATAGACTCCATTTCTTGGTTCATTACGTCAATCCATTTATCCTTGTCAGAATCATCCATAGCCCTCCGAAAGGACAGCGGATCATCCTCCACTCCATCGGAGACGGCAATATTTGCCTTCTCTTGCATGCCATACTGAGTAGGTGGCCGAACCACCCTTTCGGTACGTCTGAGCGGTCTAGGATTCTTTGGGTCAACTCTGGTATTATCAGTGTTATTTATGACACGAGGTGTCACCAGTGGTCTGATTGTGTCAGAAAGTAACTCCTCTAGTACTAATTTACTTCGAGGTTTGAAGTCTGTCATATACTGATCCTCGAGAAATGTGGCATTAGTTGAAACTATCACCTTGTTATCTTCCAGATCATAAAACAAACTTCCTCTCGCCTTTGTGATACGAATTGAGAACGGATTTGCCCTAGGATCTCTAAAGGAAATCAATGACGAGCTCAAAACAACGATCTTAGATAATCCAATCTAAGAACGTTGGCAAGAACGCCACAACGCTTGCTCAAGGTGCTGATAAGTTCTCTAAAGGGTGGAACTCTACAACGAAGAGATCCTCATTCGCAAGTGATAATCAAGTCAATAGACTCAATAATAATTTCACTCAAAATTGAACTATGTTTTTACAATGATTCTAAATGCCTTCATATAGGCTACAGACTCCAATGCCAATTGCTAATTAGCAATGTGGGACAAAATAACAATAAATAAAAATAATAATAAAAATAAAAGTCTATCTAACCAATGTGGGATAATAAAGGACTAATGACTCAAATAAATTCTAAACAGTTTATTCAGGCCAATATCATAAATAATTGCGCCTCTTCTGCATCACCATGAATTTCTAATTTTTCTTCATTCTGAAGTCCTTCATGGATCACATCATTCCCTCCCGGTTGGAATGGATTCATCCTCGAATCAAAGGGATGTCGTACAAGTCAGCATCATGAACCAATTTTGAACAAAACGTAAAAAATGTCAATGATATACCAAGATCAAAGATAATGCGGATATACAGCTCCAAAGCAATAGCATGTCTAGATGTCGATCCATGCTTCCGCAATAGAACATAAGAAAAGTCACTTGGCTGGATATCGACGGTGATGAAGCTCGGAGTGGCAGCAACATAATCATAGAAATGCAATGTAGGATCTTCATAAACACGCAAGGAAAAAGGATCAATAAAAAGGTGCGCCGGTTTGCCACCATTAACAACCGGGGATAGTTCATTCAAAGGCAATATAGGGGCGGCATTGGATGTATCCAACAGCCCGGTTTCCTCCTCGTGTGGATGATCCTCTTGTACCTGCACAGAAGACAAAATACAGCTCGAACAAGAATTCAGTAGCATAGTTTTTTCTTGTGCATCATCCACAATCAACTCTTTGCGTACTTCCTCCACAATAGACACCTCTGACATTTCTATTTTCTCTTCCTCAATTTCAGGTTCATCCACCTCCACTGTCACATCGACAACTATAGAACTATTTTCTTCCTCCCTTTTCAAATCCTCCTCACGAATGTTAACAACCTCGTCATTTTCCGCTTTAGTCCACCCATTTTCTTTTTGAATGTCACCACCGTTTGGCCTCCTCCGCTGTAGTAGTTCAACTTCCTTTTCCAATCTATCCTGCAACTCTTGCGTCTTAACTTGCATAATTGCCTTAATTTCTTGTTTCAACTTCGCACCGAGTGCACGATTATTCTCCTCAAGGATCCTTGCTATCACTGCTAACATGCTCTCATTTCGATCCGCTAACTCAGTTCGACGCCTCTGTTCCTTTCTACGATCCCGTCTCTCATAATGATCAAAATAAGGCATATTCCCACAATTATCTCGTGTTTACTCAGTCTGATGCTCAATCGTAATGAATTTATTTTTTTTGACAGCAGAATTACATAGGTGTGAAAATTTTCACACCCTGGTGTGAAACCCACGTATTTATTGACCAAACCACTACGAATCTAGGAAAACTCAAAAGACAAAAGTTGTAGAGGAAAGAGTTTTATAGAAGATGTCAAAATTTCAGATCTTTTGGACTTATAAAAGTCGATCAATCAATCGTTTTTCAGAAACTGGTGCAATCTGTCAAAAAATTTCAGATAGATAGCAGTGCCTTAAGGTGCCGGTTCTTACCAATCTACAACGAATTTGGAAAAACTCAAAAGATAAAAGTTGTAGATCCAAGAATTTTCTATAGTCTCACAAATTTTCAGGTAATTCAGAATCATCTAGACAACAGAAATCGAATTCAAACAATGATTTACGGCTGCAGTTTTTCTGGACAGATTGTTTTGGATTAATCGGTTCTTTTAGGCCAGATACGCATTGAATTTGGATTGGGTGTAAAGAAGGAAATTGTAGATCGGAATGTGTTTAAGATGTGGTAAATAATTCAGTATTTTTGGAGGTTTTTTAGTTAGGGAAAGGCCTGATACAAAAACGGGTCTGGAAAAAAATTTAGGGTTCTTGGGATGAAGGTTAGAAGATCTTCAAGTTTTCCGGATAGGATGGATGTAGATTTGAAGATTTTGGCTGGGGAGGGGACTAAATTAAAGGAAAACAATTAACAATTTTTTTTCTTTTGGAATAAGAACGAAAATTAAACAAGAAAATTAAAAACAGGGATATTTGATTACCTTTAGCCAACCGAAGGCTCCGATACCAAATGATACGAATCGAGAACGGGAATTTGCCCTAGGATCTTCTAAAGGAAATCAATGACGAGCTCGAAACAACGATCTTAGATAATCCAATCTAAGAACGTTGGCAAGAACGCCACAACGCTTGCTCAAGACGCTGATAAGTTCCCTAAAGGGTGGAACTCTACAACGAAGAGATCCCCACTCGCAAGTGATAACAAGTCAATAGACTTAATCAAATTTTCACTCAAAATTAAACTCGTTTGTAAAAGAACAACCTAGGTGCCTTATATAGGCTACAATATTCATGAAACTAATGTAGCTAACCAATGTTGGATAAATTACATTGTAATTTTCGCCACTTTATTTTGTAACAATCCTAACTCAACCCTAATAAGCCCAAAAGGCTATTATTTGCTAAAAATAAACATCCGCCCAATATACTAACATATGGGCAACTTTTGACACGGGCCTAAAGCCGTTTTATTCATTAAAACACCGAAAACTAAAATAAACAAAACAAATAAAATGTCTCGGGACGGATCACATCACTTTGGCATACCCTACAAAGCAGACATACTTTCATACGTGCTTGAAATTTGCTAGTCTTGTCTTCCAAAGACACATATGCGAGGACATCCCCATATCGCGAAGTGATGTATGTTGATGTCACGTCCATTCCACAACTCGGATGTGTCTTTTCGATAGACTTTGACGGAACCACATTCAATATGTGGACCGCTGTTTTGTAGTACATATCCCCAAAAGAAATCGCCCGGTGATGCGTAGCTCATCATTGACCTGATCATGTCAATTAAGGTTTCGTTTCTCCTCTCAGTAACTCCATTTTGCTGAGGTGTTCTGGGTACGGAACGCTGGGAACAGATTCCATGTTCCAAGAGGTAATCAGTGAAGTTAGTATCCAAGTACTCGCCTCCTCGATCAGAACAAAGGCACTTCAATGATTTACCTAGTTGCATTTCGGCCTCTGCCTGGAATTCCTTAAACTTACTAAAAGCTTCTGTTGGAAATAATATTTGTGTTTTGATGATGATTAAATCACGTATTTAGTAAGACCAGTTACAAACCATGACGATGAAGTCATAACTAACTGTTATAGTGCATAATGAAAGAAGAAGCAAGAAATAGTCCAGAGAAAAATGTATAAGTTCTATCTAGAGTCTGAACTTTGTATATGTTGTTTCAGACAAGCATTGTAATAGATAGGAACTAGGCGAACAGCTGAGTCACAGCAAGCAAACTGAGTATACATATGAAGAACTAAGGGTTCAAACTGTTGATAAAGAACTGAGGGACACAGACTCAGTTATTGAAGACTGAATAACTGAGGTGGCAAACTCGGTTAGAAGCTGATTAAGTCGTGACTATTAGTCAGGAATTAGGCAAGTTTGTGGTGACCTGAAACTGAACTATAGATAATGTAAAGCTGAATAATCTTAAGGACAAAGATTATCAGTTACCAGGAAAAGAAGAAACTGAATGGTGTACCCTGACTTAGTCAATTAAAGTCAGATGTCAAGTATATGAGGTACTCAGTTTTGAAGAAGAGTAGAAAACTGAGTTAAGGCCTTGTTGAATTTGATATGTCTAAACGACAAAAGGTTGTACATATGAACGTTGGCTAAACGACAAATGCAACGACTATAAGATTTATTCGACCATTACATTACCCCTATAAATACACAGAGGGAAGCAATTGAAAAATAGAGATCTGGGAAAAGTTTTACTAAGCACATATCTAAAGATCCGGATCCGAATATCGATTTCATATCAAAAGGGAAGCCAATGGAATTGCCTTGAAGATTACTGAGAGAAATATCCAAAGAACCCATTAAGGGGAAGAAGGCATCTTGGAGCTACAACGCCATATCCGAGAAGATTCAGACGATTTCATTGAATTAATCTTTTGATTAATTCTAAACCTAACCTTTGTGAAAAAGGGTTGGTGTGCATAGTTTGAGGAGAGCAACTCCACCTTTCCTCATCTGGTTGCAACTTGTTGCCCACATTTGTTAGTGCGATCTGCCAGATTTGTGTGGTTGTGTTAGTGGTGGTGGTGAAGGAGTAACTCCACCTCCGAAGGATCGGTGTGTCAGTGAAGGAGCAATCTCACCTTTCTTCATTGTGTGAGCAGTGAAACTAGGGTGTCGTGAAGGATTGTCATTAAACTAGGATTTTGTAACAGCTTATCTCAAGATTCTAGTGATACCTCACCTACCACGGGAGAGAAGGGGATACGACGGGATTACACCACCCGGAACTTCCATAAACAAACTCTGCGTTGATTTACTTTACGCATTTATATTTGTCTTTGTGATTGCTTTATTTATTGAATTATCTTTTCATTACTCAACTCGGCAAACATCGAGACCTTTGAGTCAAAGATGAAGCGATACATAGGAGACTTAGATCTTTCTTGACACATCTATTGCACAAAAGACTTGTTCTTTTCATTTGCAAGTTTGTTCAATTCTAGCACTAGCTAAGTTTGAGTTAACTAACTCCTATACAAGGTTAAAGGATAGGAACAAAACTGAACTCAGTCACATTGTACATCAGCTTGTTAGTTCAGTTTGAGTTTAGTAGAAACTCAGTTCCTGTGGTACTTTCAGTTTTGGGAAAGTTTTTGGTGACAAGTTTATTCACAAAGAATGGCGCCACAATTGTCATTATTTTAATAGAAAACGTCTTTTCTATTTTACATATTATTTACCAAATAAATAATATTGCATATTCATTAAATAGACCAACTATTTAATTTTTTTTCGAGGTTCCATAAAACGAGAAAACACTCGCATGTTAGGAGCCCAACCAGGGACCAATGGACTATAATAACGTGAGCTACAATAAAATGAATAAAACATTCATCGAGCGTAATATTTCTACTCAACTTATTAATTCCGGAATTACGCCACCATAAATCCGAAACCGAACTCTATCGATTATAGATATAAATTATTCTCAAAATGCCGAGTCGAGTCGATAAGTGTCAATTGATATAATCATTACATACAAACTAACCTCCATAGACTATTCGTAATGAAGCGGGATTATTTCCGTAAACCTTCTTCAAAACATCTTATCCTTATTTACCATTAACCCACTAGTGATCAATTAGTTCATAACCAATACGAACTCCGCGGATCGATCAGTTTCTAGGATTAACAAATAAGGAGATTGTCTTTCTACTTCCCGAGGAAGGAATGTATTTCATATATTTGAGAGACACACTTTCACTCATTCAGGAATAGTAGCGGCGTAAAAGTGATTCGGACCGCGCCTCTTAGCGATCCTTAACGAACACATCAAACCCTATCCTCGAAACAAGTAGGAGTATGCAATCACGGCCAGGATTAAAGTTAATCCATATATGATCATCTTGTGATTTAATGAGATTCTCAATCACGGAATTATATGAGAAATACGGATCCCCACTTAGATAACCAATATCGACGGTCAAGATTAGGCGGTCACACCATAAAAAGTGTTAGCAAGCGATTAATGGCGATTTAATCAATAGATCCCATACTTTGATTAATTTCACCACTGACTAATAGTTCAAATGTATCACCATAAACTTAATCATCATGCATGATTACACACTAAGTTTATATTTTACCTGATGATACGACTTTGAGGTTTCAAAGATGTATTAAATATAAGAACAAAACAAAAATAAGATGAAATAAAATCATCATTTATTAAATAAAAGCAATTACATAAATAATCTTTCTAAGATCTACACCTAACAATCTCCCATTTATCCGTGAATGACAAGCAACAATTGTTTTAAAACACACCCTATTACATTTATAGTTTATTATCAATAAGGACGTTTACATAATTTCATTCATTTCAGAAATTCAGATTTTAACATTTGATAAGTCATTAAGGACAAAGACAATAATATTGGACACATTTACCCTTTCTTCTTTGTCATGTTTCTCCGTAGTTTTTTATGTCAAAAGTTTCTCCTCCCTCTATCCCTCCGCCCATTTCTCCTTTCCCTCTGATGCTCTGCTCTTTTCCGCCGCCCAACATCGTCCGGCCACCAGAAGCGTCAATAATATTTTTCCTCTTCATCTCTCATTTCTATTGCCGCCACCTCAATCGCCAACGGCGGAGCTCCGGCTCCTTCATTCTTCATCCCATCAATGAAAAAAATCCAAAAATCAGGCCGATGTCAGTAGCAACAACGAAAAAAAACTTTCTTCAATCTTAGAAGAATTCACTAGATCAAGTCCCTAATCGTTGATTGAATGGCAGCTTCCATTAAATGATTTTGTGGATAATGCTAAACAAACAGGAATTGATATCTCATTACATCACTTGTGCCTAATTGGTTGTCTTTTCCCTCTTGCAAGAAAGAGATGAGAAAATCTTAATAGGCTATGGCATCCATGGGAAAGAGAGAAAGTGGAATACTTCTTCACATTGGGTGATTTTTGGAATTGTTTTGATGAATGGAGTGCATATGGCGCTGGTGTGCCTATTAGCCTGGACAGTGGTGAAACTTTAGTCCAATATTATGTTCCTTGTCTTTCTGCTATCCAAATTTTCCCTAGCAATACATTTGCTGCATGTTTGAGGTATTCAATTCATTTCCGTGTTTTTATTCCTTTGATTGATCACTTTTTCTTTCTATTTGGCTTCAAGGTGCCAATTTTTATAATTGTTTTTATATTGCTATTCTTTAATGTTAACATAGTGGTTTCCAGTGATTGAATTCCTGTATTTCAGCCTTTGTTTCTGCTATCAGACACTTTACCAACTTGATCTTAAGATTATTGGATTTGTGATGAATTGGGATTCTTATTGAATTTTGGTTGAATGAATTTTTAGAGAGGAGACTGACTCTGTGTGTGAGAGAAGGGATCCGTTTTGCGATTCGTATAGAAATGAGAAAGAGCGAGAAGGCATCAAGGTGGGAAATATGCTCTTCGGATGAAGGAGGTTTAGAACATGATACTCTGTGGCATTTGATGAGAGATTGGGTGCTCTTTATTTTCATTATTTGAAAGATCGAATTCATATGGAAAGGTTCCTCTCAAGAATCGAATTGAGAGGGAATCAGAGAAAAGAATCATTTAAAGAAACAAAGGTCATGATGATTATATCATACTTTTGCTATGTTTATATCCTCAATTATAATTCAACATGCCCTTGTTAGTGTTGATGTTGTTTGTTTTATTGCAGTCTAGCTCACATTAAACACTTAAGTTTGTTATAGTCCAGATCCGTCCAACACCTCTAGGACAGTTATATGTTCCATCATTGAGTTCTACTCTGCCTTGTCTTTGTTCTGATCCATTTTGTTGCATATGTTCTGCCTTTTTTGTAATATGAGTTCAGTTTGTTTTTGGCTCAGCTTTGAAGCTTTATTAAGTATTAACATGTTTTGAATCAGGTTTGATCCTGGTACCTAAGTTTTAGGTGAACCTGAAAGCTTATTTTCTGTCAAGTCTAATGGCATGTTTGCAACGGTTTGTGCATCAAGTCTGTCCACCTTGTGTCAAAGTTCCGTACAGGACATGGATGCCTTTTGGCCTTAAGATTGCATCTGCACTTTGCATCAGTTTAATCATTCCCCAATTTGGTTGGATGAGATAGCCAAAAAGGAGCTTGTAGTTAGGAATCTGTAGTTTCTATTTTTGGGCTAGCTTTCTTACATTTTGGTGGGAGAAAAAAGAGAACCAAAGTATGGAATCAGATTTGGACTGAGATTGTTTTCTTAAACAAAGATGTGGGCAATTTATTCTTACGGTAATAGTCGACTCTTGTTCCTGCGATTGTGTATCATTCGCAAGGGTTTGGTTCCAACCATGGGAGATCGTTGATCAAAGACATTGAGTTCCACTAAAGCTTGAATCCGGAAGAATCTAGCTTTGTGATAGTTGTTTGATCTCAATGCAGATTGTGCACAATAAAATCGATTATGTGTTGTGCCTTACAGGAGTAAAGAATGAAGACAAACTGGAGTTCAACAAGATTTTTAAAAGCAATTAAGGTGATTTGAACGACTTACGGTCTAACAAATACGGTCTAACAAATATATCCATTTTGATTGAACTTGAAAGCTAATGTAACTTTGCATTTTGCATTGCAGGCCAACTTCAATGACAAGATTGATGAGAATAAGAGAAAATGGGTACGTGGAATTTTGGGCTCCAGATCTCAAGCCAAAACTAAAGTCAATGAGAAGTCTTTGCTAAAGAAGCTGCTCAGAGAATGACTTAATAGGGTTTTTTAAATTTTATTATGTGTGCTTTTTATTACGTCTTTTTGTGGTGAAGCTGGTGGGAAGACTTGTCTGAGTCATTTTGTTTCTTAAGAGGTTGTCCCAGTTGATAACCAGAATTATAGTTGTTCGAGTTTTGGTATTGATTTTCATAGTGTTTTCTGTTATCTGCTATTATTATTATATTACATTAATTTGTTGAGTATTTTCACTCTTTAAGACATTTCAGCTTGGTTTTGAAAAAGCTCATGTTATTATTCCTTAGTTCTACTACAATAGTAACTACAATCATAAACTCCTAAAAGTGAACTTTGGTTTCAAATGAATTATTAATGCAAGAAGTAGTTGCGAAGCGAGTGAGCAGGAAGTGTTTTAATTGATGAAAAGCAATGAACTAGAATAGTTTGAACTACGACATCGAAATATAATAAAGAACTAAGAGTTTGAGTAAAATCATAATGAACTCCTATAAATAGTGAACAATGACATCAAATTATAAGAGTGAATTGAGAGTATTAATACGATCATAATGAACTCCCACAAAGAGTGAACTACGACATTAAATAGTAAACTAAAAACATTGAACTACAATTGTAAACTCAATGAAGTGAAAGCAGATGAACCAGAGTGTTTTGAATTCAATAAAAGCAGTGAACCAAAGTATTTTGCTAAAAGCTATGTCACTACATTTGTTGCAAATTTGCAATGGATTGGGAAGAATAGAGAATAGAGTTCGGATCATTGTTGAGATGAACTAAAATAGTGAAGTACAACAACAAATGAATTACAATAATAAATGAACAACAAGCAAGTGAACTACAAATAATGAACCACAAACAGTGAACTGCAGATTGTTTTGAATCGAACTAAAAGCAGTGAACCATAGTATTTTTCTAGCTACAAGCAGTGAACCACAATGAACTACAAAAGTGAACTCATAAAAGTGAACGAGTGTTTTACTTTAATTAAAAGTAGTGAACTCGAGTATTTTGCTCTCTACAAATAATGTACTTCCAATAGTGAACCAAAAACAGTGAACTGCAAACAAGAATCACAAACATTGAACTACAAATAATGAACTCGCAAAAAAGAACTCAAAAAGTGAACTAAGAATAGTAAACTTCCACCGGTTAACTCTGATAGTTAACTACAATTATAAACTCCTAAAGTGGACTTTGGTTTGAAATAAGTTAGTAATGTGAAGTAGGTGTTAAACAATGAACCAAAGTATTTTGCTAGCTAATAATGAATAAGTAGACTTAAGGATCAGAGTTACTCAATAACATTGTATTACTACATTGAAATATTAGACCCAGTCATGAAAGTGGACAAGAACATGTTGTCATTTATGCTTATTTGTGAAACAATGAACCAGAGTGTTTTGAGCTCATTGTAAAATAGTGAACTACAAAAGTCGATTCGCGAAAAGAACTCAAAAAGTGAACTAATAATAGCAAACTTCCAATGGTTAACTCTGATAGTGAACTACAATTATAAACTCCTAAAAGTGAACTTTGGTTTGAAGTGAATTAGTAATATGAAATAGTAGTGAAACAGTGAAACAGAGTGTTTTGAACTCAAATAGTGAACCACAAACCGTGAACTACAAAAGTACTCACAAAAAAACTCAAAAAGTGAACTGACAATAGTAAACTTCCAATGGTTAACTACAAAGGTGAACTACAATTATAAACTCAAAAAAGTGGACTTTGGTTTTAAGTTAATTAGTAATGTGAAGTAAGTGTGAAACAGTGAACCAGAGTATTTTGTACTCAATGAAAAATAGTGAACCAGAGTATTTTGATAAAGCTAAGTCACAACATTTGTTGCAACTGCAACGGGTTGGGAAGAATAGAGTTCATATCATTGTTGAGATGGACTAAAATTGTGAACTACAACAACATTGAATTACAATAACAGTGAACTATAAATAATGACTACAAAAGTGCACTCGCAAAAAAGATTTCAAAAAGTTAACTAATAATAGTAAACTTCCAATGGTTAACTACAATTACAAACACTTAAAAGTTAACTTTGGTTTGGAGTGAATTAGTAATATGAAGGTGTGAAGCAGTTGAACTAGCGTGTTTTGAGGCGAATGAAAAGCAGATGAACGAGTATTTTGCTAGCTAATGTTGAATAAGTAGATTTAAGGATTAGAGTTACCCAATAACATTGTATTATATTGAAACATTAGACCAAGTCATGAAAGTGGACATGAACATGATGTCATTTATGCTTAGTTGTGAAACAGTGAACCAGAATGTTTTGAACTCAATGTAAAACAGTGAACCAGAGTATATTGCTAGCTAAGCGTGAAAAAGTAGATAAGCATCATAGTTACCCAATAACAGTGAATTAGTATATTGAAACAATTTTAGCATATCGAGTTGAATACACCTTTCTCTCTCTTATGACAATAAACATTCACCAAAAAAATGAAACACCTTTGATATTTCCAACTTATCTTCTAAAGTGGTTTAAACTTGCATTGGATGCAACTTCTTTGTTTTGTCATGTACAAAATTTCTCCTCCAAGAGGAGACCAAAAAACAGTACATCATGCTTATCATCCTGCAATTACTACTCTATCATTCATTCATCCTTTGAAGACTATGCCATACTGGTTACCAGTGTACATTACAAATCTTTCCATAATCTTTATTAACTTGGGTTAAAATACTAGCCACCCATTTGGGGTAAATAAACCGGTAGTGATAGTCCACTGCACAAATATTGTGGGAAAAACCATTTTCCAAAAACAGGAAAAAAGGAGCTAAGAAAATGTTGTTGGCAGAAGGAATATATGACAAAGACCAATGCAACAGTAGCTTTACGAAGCCAAAGTTCAATCCAATGTGTTGCACATACCAACAAATGACTGTTGACACCACACATCCCCAATTCATAGAAGAAGGTAACAAGAGTAATGCACTTCAGAGATGGAGTGAAGAAACAATAAATTCTTTAGTAATGATACAAAAATTAGCACTCCTGATATACAGATTATGATATCTCGACTATGTAAAGGCCTCAAAAAAGAAAAAGTGGTCTTCTTTGTGCTAAGCATATAAATTACATATGCCTGACAACATCTATAGCGCATCTAATTGAATCATATCGCCCCAAATCAGTCCCATTCTAAGCTTCAAAATCTCTCTGATTTCATGCTTATATAAGCCCTTAATAGCATCTAAAATACAACCATTCATTTGCTCGATATCACCTTCAAATGGCTTCTTAAAACCATCTTGAATCAACCCGATTCTAGTTTCAAATTTGCTGTCAATTTTCACTTCAGTTTTGCTGTTTATTCAGCCTTATTTTCAGCTGCAAAACTACTTTAAATAATCATCTTGAAAGCTTCATTTTGTTGCTCTCTTTTCACCATTCTTTCAGCCAAAATTCACAACTCATCCAGCTCATATTTCGCCTTGATTTGCTGCTCTAAAACACCATATTTGCCTCGAATTTTCTGTAGTAAAACTCTAAAAACACAGCCTTGATAACTCATATTTTCAGCCTTGATAACGCAGACTTGCTAACTCAACAAACTTATCTCTCCAAAGTTCTGATCCTTCCTTATCTCTCCATGTTTTTCACCTTCTAGCCATGTATATTGTTTCTTCTGACGTCGTTTATACTCCCAGCATCACAAAATCAAGCAAAATACACAAATTCGAAGAAATGCCCCAAGAACGCTGGCCAGGATTGATTGCTTCAACACAAATCCATATATCCTTAATAAAACCATAAAATAAGACTTGCTTCTGGAAAAGATGTGGAAATTTCAACTACTCCCACCTCCTTAGATTTCACTTTCAAAAAGATTGCTATCAATTATCAATGGATAAAGAAAATAGATGTAATGGAAAATGGGAATCAAACCATCACAATGTAGATTGGGGTAAACTCAGATGACCTTAGCACCGAAATAGATACAGATTATCAAGTTGCGATACCCACTTTGAATAAGGAAACAACATATTTAATTACAATATCTACTTTACCTACAAACAGAGTCGGCCAAATAGGGATTCGGGAACCGGAGGTTGTTCTGCAGAAGAATTTGCCATTGATTTGAATCTAGAGCATATTTTTGAGATCATCGTGGGAGATTTGAGGATTTCTTTGAGAGAAGTCACGGCCGAGAAAGGTTTTCCGTTAATAGCGATTTCTTCATAATTTGTTCTTTATTTTTTTTTCAGCACACGCATAGCTTATCTTCTGGGTTTTGTTTTTTTAAAGTAAAGGGTAAAAGCGATCTTTGTATTATTGATTGATGTGTTATATCGCTTTATGCTTAAAACTATCATCATTCTTAACGAATGTTGAAATTATAACATTGTCTTTTAAGCGTTCTCCTTACATTTATCTATCTACTACACTAGGAACCTGTGATTGGCTTAGTGTATAAACTAGATTTGAGAATGTGCATTTTTACATTGTTTTTTTTTTTTTTTTTTGTATAACACTGTGTAAAACTTTTGGACTAGTCTCTTTAGGGCATGTACCTGACTACTATTACATTTTTCTGTTTCCTTATCTCAACAGTTTATTTTTATATTTGACTTACCGTCATCTTAACGTCATCATGGAACAAAACGATGAATCACCCTCTGTTCCTTGTTCCTTCTTGACTCAGAGAGAAAAAAAAAAGATGGTGAATTACATGGAATATCGTGAATTACTAGATTGATTTCTTCAATTCTTTTCTCTTTCTCTTTCGTTTCTCTTTCGTTTCTTGTCGGTCAGTTACTTCAGGGCGGTGGTTGCCATTTTTGGGATTTGGATGATGAGGGATGATGTTTATGATGAGGAGGCAGATGCGGTGGGGGTGGGGGTAGGGGCGGTGTCGGTGTTGGATTTCACAGATGAGGTGAATGATCCAAATGGGTATTACAGGAGGTTGAAGGATGGGAATGAAACTGATGCTGGTACTGATGTGACCCACATTAGACGACCAGTGGAGTCCACATCGTCGTCGCTGTCATCTTCATCATCATCTTCTTCTTTTGGCGAGCCAGCTCGATATGGCTCTGACAATGGCAACTGCAGATTGTTGATGTGCATATGGTGGTGGGCTAAGTTGGTTCTTTTGGTTGCGGCTTTAGCTGTCTTGGGAGCTGTTTTCCTCATATGGGTTGGCCCTTTCATCATGGACAAGGTTCAATATCTTTTTAATGACTTGTTTTCCCCTTACTTTTTGTTTTCATCTTGTCCAAAATTATCTCTTTGGATCTTTGAGGTGTCTTCAAATACAGGGATTTTCATGGGGTTATGTGTATTGTTCTGGTTTCCGATTTGAATGCTGTAATTGCTTTCTTGAAATGTATCTTTGGCTGGAGATGGGGAGAAAGAAAAAGAGAGATCTTTATTGAGTTTAAGGCTTGGTAACTCGAATTCATTATTTTTTTGGTTACATGTCACTAACTTTTACTGTTTTAGCAAGCTTCCTTCCATCAGTATGTCTGCATTCAAGCAAAACAAGAACATATTATCAGTGTGATGGTTCTACTAAGGGGGTTTTTGTGTGGAGATTTTGATTAATTTTAATGCACTTTAGTTAATTGTGGCCTTTGTTTTTGTTTTCTTGCTTGCTTGTGAGTCTTGATCACTGACTTAAGTCGGTGGTATCACTAGTAAGTGAAACTTAAGATGATAGGATGCAACTTTTGTTTTTATCTGAGTAGTATACACAGGAATGTTTATGCTACTTTGAATGTTTTTGCCCCAAGAGAAGTAAGCCAGTTGCCCTTTTAGTTTCCGGTGAAACGGTTGATCTAGTTTTATGAATTAGACCTAGACTCGCATTTTGTCTAGTTGTTTCATCTAGTTTTCTTACATATGTAAGCGTTAGTTTCCGGTGAAGCATTTGATCTAGTTTTATGAATTAGACATAAACTCACATTTTGTCCAGTTGTTTCATCTGTTTTTTTAACACATGTAAGCGTTATTCTATTTCTATGAGTACCATATTTGTTTGTTCCATCCTAATAAGTAATAATAAAATAGTTAGGGAGTTGAAGGTAATCCTCCGTGGTGAAAAAAACTTCAAGGAAATCCAATTCTGGAATGTTTTGAATTCCTTCCGTAACGATGAGTCATTTCCTAGAAGATGTGCAAAGCCTTGGGACAGATGGCATTTAAATGTTATGCTTAATGTTAAGTGGGACTTCTCTAAATGAATGTGGGCATAAAATGATATTGAAATGTATGGGCATAAGAGACATGGGTTGAGTTCATTATTGTTTAGCTTTTCTACAGTCTTCACATAGAATTACTTTGGGTTGCTAGCTCATTTTGTCACAGCAAAAATCATCAAGCATGCTACTAGAAGATGAAGACAAATGTTTCAAAATTATATCTTGCCTCAGTTTTTTTGTTGTTTTATTTTTCCTCCCTTTTCTCCCTAGCGGGTAGTAAATGATATGTTAAGAAGGAAACTTCACTTCAGATCTTTGAATGAAGATCGTATTGGTCTCTCATGATAATCTTTTCGGCTGTTTTTAACTGTCAAGAACCCGAACAACTACCTTCGTGGAAAAGCATTAACGTTGACTATGATTTTTTTTCGATAACCCTTGTCATCTAATTGGTTCTATTGCATTTTCAGGAGATTATCCTGTTATTAATTGGGAGACCGGTACATTTAATAGAGCAGAATTAGCGATTCTAGTGTTGGCTTCTGTGGCTTTATTTCCGACCTTGTTTCTGCCTTCTTCACCAGCCATGTGGGTGGCAGGAATGACGTTTGGATGTGGTTATGGCTTTCTCCTCACCATTGCAGCTGTACCTATCGGGCGTTTCACTTCCATATTTCGTAGGCTCGTTTTCCACCATAAAATCCAAGTATGTAACTTGAAAATAATAGATTGGACCCGGACCATTGTCGTTTTGCACAATGGGACCCATCTGGCGGTCCAGTCTAATAGATTCCTCGTGTTAGAATTTCCCCCTCCTCATCTCCTACTTCTTATCCTTAAAATTCATGAAGTTTCTTTCTTTTTCTCAGGGTTTGTTAGAGAGATATCCCAAAAGGGCTGCACTTATCAGACTAGCTGGTGAAGGGAACAGGTTTGATCAGTTCCGAGCAGTTTTAGTTGATCCGTATCTCGCCTTTTCCTTACATCATTTTCAACTATTGCGCTGTGGCAACGGGTGTTGAGTATCTTCCTTACCTTTTGGGGTCACTTGCTGGAATGGTGCCAGAAATTTTCCTTACGCTTTACACGTAAGAATACCTTCTCTCCTGATACCTGATACTGCTTTTATTCTCTTTTTTTAGATGGTGATGCAATTTTGCTTTACAAAGAACTGCAGTACTAATTGCTAAAAACTAATCTGCCTACATTTTTAGGGATAATACACCTTTGGTCCCTTTTGTTTTTCGAAGTTCTGCAAATTTACCCTCAATGCTCTAATACTTCTTTTTTACCCCACTTTCAATGAATTTTCCACACATCAAGTTTTTATTGGTTGGAAAACTAACCAGTATGTAGAACAATTTCAAGGTTGTTGTTAGACACGTGGCACATTGACTGAAAAAGTAAAGAAAAAGATAATATTTTGATGAGGGTTAAAAGGGATAATTGTAACATTGGAGGTAAAATTACTAAATATCTGAAACAAAAGCGTTTTGTCCCTTCATGTTTTATGCACCTGCTCTCTTGGGCACCTAAACTAGTTTGAACATACCTATTGCTATGTATGAAACTTTACGATTGGTGTTGGCGGTTCTTTTACGGCATGCAGTATTCTTCTTTCTTCGGCTTCTGAAGTTGATTTACTATTTTTTTTTTTTTCTCCAGTGGAATTGTCATCAAAACTCTGGCTGATGCATCAGAAGACCGTCAATATCTGTCAGTCCAACAGATTGTGTTTAATTTGATTGGCTTCTGCATCACAGTTGGAGCTACTGCAATACTGACACTATACGCAAAAGGGAAGCTAAAAGATTTGCACAAGGAAGAAGAAGAGATGTTACTGAAATGAAATTTCTACTTATTTTACTGAAATGAAATTTCTACTTATTTTCCGGGTTTTATTTATGTTTCTACTCGAGGGAAACAGATTTAACCGAGATACTGCTGGAGGGAAGACAAATTTATCGTTTGATCTTCTGTTTTCACGTCAAAACGAGCTTCTAAAGAAGGTCTTCCTGCAAGTTAGTTACTATGTACTGTACATAATTGAATATCTAGTTTGCTGATCCTGAATTGTTCTTGACACCATTTGAGAGTCAAAAAGTAGGATTTGGCCCTAGTGTTGTGGGTACAGATCGAGTTGAAATGTATGCTTTATATCCATATCCTTTTATTTGGTTCTTTATCCTTAATTGTACATTTCAACTCTGTATTATATTATATGATAAGGTGGATGCAAGCATTAGACCAGTTGAGACAAGGTTACTGATCTGATGTAATGGAAAATCTTTTCCATAGATTTTCCTACATTTAGCCACTTAGGTTACCTTATAAGACCACATGCATTGATGAGGGCTTGCCGCCTCCAATTCTATTCTGCATTGATGAGGGCTTGCCGCCTCCATTTTTTCTTGGTTCGATCCGACCCAGAACATTTCCGGTCTATCCAAATATTTGTCGGACCCGCTGAGGCGGGACATTTTCTAGATCCGAAACCAAAATTCAGTTTGAGTCATTCCCAGGTGAATCGAATTCAACCCAGCAGCGAAGCGAATAAGGCAACACAAAAATTGAACAAAAACTTGTATAAAGTAAATAACATGTAGGTCTAATACATAAGGGTATTTAGAAATTATACCAACACTTTGAGAAGATGGGATAATGATGAAGTGAACACCAAGATCTGCCGGCAAGGTCTCCTCCACGATAGGCGGTAAACCCCCAAGCATCTCCATCAAACTTCATTGATTTAGCCTTTCTCATCACCATACCCTACCTCACCACCCTACCCTTTCTCATCACCCCGCCCTTTATCATCACCCAATCTTTCATGGTAGCCTTTCTCATTACCCTACCTTTTATCATCACCCACCCTACCTCACCACCCACCTCCACCACACCACACTATCGTATCCTACCCTACCCACCCAACCCTACACTACCCGACTACCTTACCCATCTTTACATACCACCACCCTAATTATCACCCAATCACACCCTACCTCTTCACCCATCCTTCCTACCCTAATTTACCCCACACTCACCTACCCAACCTTACCACACCACACCCTACCCTACCTCAACCTACCCTACCCTGCCCTTTCCATCTTGTCATTGATAACTAACCCTAGCACTCGTCTTACCCTACCTCACTCTTTCTCACAACCTACCCTACCCTACCACCTATCTAACCACCCCACCCTACCCCACTCCACTATACCCGCTCACCCTACGCCGCATGCCTTATGATACATAACCCTACCCACCTTACATGCCTTACCTCATCTCCCACCATACCCTAGCACCCACCATTTCTTACAACCCATCCTCCCTACCACGTGCCTAACCCACCCCACCCTCCCACCTCACACCACCCGCTCTACCTTACCACACGCCCAGGATACATAACCCTACCTACCTTACACCACCACCACCACCTACCTTACCACCCATCCTACCTACAACCCACCCTACTCATCTTAACTCACCCACCTAACTCTGTATCACTCTACCACCCACCCTCCTCATCTCACACTTACCTCATCATCCACATGTATTGTCAATTTTCATTGCATTCCATCTCCTTCCATCCATTTTTGGAAGGAATGAAAATGGATGTTAGGAAGTATTTAGTTTGATGATGGCCAAACTGTTGGAAGTAGCGTCCGAAAGACAATTTATGTAATTGTTTTTATAATTAATAAATGACAGATTTATTCTCATCTTATTATTTGCTTTGTGCTTATAAGAAATACACTGCTGAAAACCTCAAGTCGTATCATATGTAGCCATTTAACTTAGTGTGTGTCACACATGAGGATTAAGTTTATGATGATACACTTGAACTATTAGTCCGTGGTGAACTTAATCAAAGTATGAGGTTTATTGATTAAACCACCATTAATGCGCCCATAACACTTTATGGTGTGACCGTCTTATCCGGACCGTCGATATTGGTTATCTAAGTAGGGCATTTATATATGATAGAGGACTGTATCGATTTAATCTGTATTTCTCATATAATTCCATGATTGAGAAATCTTATTAAATCACAAGATGATCATATATGGATTAACATTAATCCTGAAGTGATTGCATAGTCCTACTTGTTTCAAGATATGGTTTGATGTGTTCGTTAAGGATCGCTAAGAGGCGCGGTCCGAATCACTTTCACGTTGGCACTATTCTGGAATGAGTGAGGAGTGTGTGTCTCACAAATATGGAATCCATTCCTTCCTGCGGGAAGTAGAAAGACAATCCCTTATTTGTTAATCCTAGAAACTGATCGATCCGCGGAGTTCGTATTGGTTATGAACTAATTGATCACTAGTGGGTTAATGGTAAATAATGATAAGATGTATTGAAGAAGGTTTACGGAAATAATCCTGCTTCATTACGGATAGTCTATGGAGGGTTAGTCTGTATGTAATGATTATATCAATGGACACTTATCGACTTGACGTTTTGAGAATTAGTTATATCTATAATCGATAGAGTTCAGTTTCGGATTTATGGTGGCGTAGTTCCGGAATTAATAAGCTGAGTAGAAATATTCTGTTCGATGAATATTTTATTCAATTTATTGTAGCTACTGGTTATAGGTCCATGGTCCCTGGGTTGGCTCTAACACGCCTTGAGTGTTTTCTCGTTTCGTGGAACCTCGAGAATAAATTAAATAGTTGGTCTATTTAATGAAAATGCAATATTATTTATTTGGTAAATAATATGTAAAATAGAAAAGACATTTTCTATTAAAAAAATGGCAATTGTGGCGCCATATTTTGTGATAAAGTTGGGAAAAGAAATTTTCCTAGATTATGTCACATGTGTAATTAATTATTTATTTGTTAGATAATTAATGGAAAAGAGAGAAGAGATTGATTTTTGGGAATTATCTCTTATTTTATGACAAATATCTTTTCCTTATGGGAATAGGTAATTGTGGTGTGAAAATGATAACTCTCTCTTGACTAGTTATTTTCCTATATAAAAGAGAGTTCTCCAACACAATAACACATGAAAATTACGCCACATACTAAATAAAAGAAGAGAAAAATTAGTTTCTCGTTCTAGTCATTAAGAGAAGAAATACCTAGGGTTTTTCTTGGGCATATTCGAGGAGGTTTTACGGCGAGTATCGACGTCCACCAGTCGTCGCTAGGAGATACAATCCGAAGATCTGCGGCTTCTCCTTCTCTCGTCGATTTACTATCCTCTTCAATTAGGTAAATCTTCAACCTTCTCATAGTTGTATTAATTATTTATGTGGATCATATCGTAGTAAAATTACATGCGAATTTATTCGTAGCTTCCGCTGTGCATGATCGAGCGTCTCGATCGGTGCTGTGAATCAGATCTGACGATCCAATTATGGATCGGATCCGGATTCGGGTTTCTGTATATCCAGCATGTGGTAGCAGAGCGAGGTTAAAACGATTTTGCGATCTTCTCGATAGATGCTGTGAATCAGATCTGACGATCCAATTATGGATCGGATCCGGATTCGGGTTTCTGTATATCCAGCATGTGGTAGCAGAACGAGGTTAAAACGATTTTGCGATCTTGATTGCATAATTAATTAATAAGGAGTGGAATTGAATAAATATTTCATCTTTTATATGTTTATTAATATATGCGTGGTTGAATGTTTTGATTAACGAGATGGATTGGGGTTGATACGTGTTTACCGTTAGATCTATTGTAAACCCAAATTTTTCTAGGTATAGGAAATTATGTAATTTATTTTGTTATAATTTAATTTCCTAGTAGTTAGAATAATTATGGTTTTTCTTGACCCTGTTGTATTAATTAAATTTCGAAGAACATCATACAATCTGAAGCAGTGGCCTGGTGGTGAAGGCGCTACATGAACAAATTGAAAAACCGAGTTCGATTCCCCCTAACCCCGACGCGTCTCCCCTTTTTTTTATGAGTTTTTTCGGAAAAATTAAATTTCAAAGAAAAAGGTTGCGGTGAAGGAACCGAACCCAAGTTGCGGTGTGAAGAAGAAGGAAGCACCAACTCGGTGGGCGACTTTTGGTAAAGGAACGGAGAGAAAATTTAAATACCCACGGCGGCGGCGGTTTTTGAATATAGATAATTAGTATAGGTTTTTGCCGAGAAGGACGTATTTATTCAATTATCCGGCTCCAAGGACACTAGTTATTAATTAGGACAAATCACATGGAAACTTGCCAATATACCCTTTTTTAATATATGAGCTTTTTTGAAAAGAAAAAAAAAAAAGCAACGGAAGTATTGCTGGAGAAAAGCAATCGGAGAAGAAGGGTTGTCCGGAAAAAGCAACGGAAGTAATCGGAAAAGCAACCGAAAAACAAAAGCAATCGGAAAAGCAATTAGAAAAGCAAAAGCAAAAAAAAACGATAGCAATCGGAAAAGCAATCGGAAAAGCATCGGAAAAACAAAAGCAATCGGAAAAGCAACGGAAGTATTGCCGGAAAAAAAAACAAAAGCAACGGAAGTTTTTTTGAAAAAACGATGGAGAAGGAAATTTGAAAAGAGATGAGGAGGGAGGAAAAAAATTTGTCAAAGAAGAGGAAAGGAGATGATTTGGGGCGTCGGAGAAGAAGGGTTCTTTGCCGGAGAAGATTGAGTTGCGGAGCGCAGTGCTGAGGAAGGGATTAGTTCTGAAGTGTACAAGCCGGTTGGAGGAGACAAGGCTGCCGGAGGAGGAAACCTTGTTTTTACGTAGTAACGGACCGTTACTACATTTTCACGGGCCGTTACTATATTTTTACGGGACTGTTACGACTTGTTTATTGGCCGTTACTATATTTTACGGGCTGTTATTACTTGTTTTAAGACTGTTACTACATGTTTTTAGGCTGTTACTTCTTTTTCATTGGGTGTTACGATTTTTTTCGAGGCTGTTACTACTTGTTCATTGAGTAACATGCGAAGGGCAATAATACAATAAGGTGGCGGTAATTGTGCATACCGGAGGAATGCGCAAAAACAGTTTAAGCCACTTTATTCCGTTGTTAGCCTAAGCAAGACGCGAAAACTTTTACGAGGGTATCACATGAGAATCGTGAAGGAAAAAACCACATATATCTTAAGCCAGGTGACTGAAGATATATGTGATGAAAAAAACCTTGCGATTGTCATGCTACTTTATTGACTCAAAATAAAATAAACAAAAGCAATAAATAAGGGTTTAGAAATAGTTCTGAGTTTATAGTCGCCAGCTCGACTGTATTAATAGGGCTCCTTTATTCATATTCCGGTTCTTCCAACGCAAAGACTTCCAATTCAGGGTTATACTTGTGCTCTAGGTAATGTTTCAGCCTATGGCCGTTAACTGTGAAAGTTTGCTCAGAGTGTTCATGTCTAACTTCACATGCACCTGAATTGTAGACTTTTGTGACTACATGTGGTCCATACCATCTAGACTTCAACTTCCCAGGAAAAAGACGAAGACGCGAATTGTACACCAACACTTTATCTCCCACTTGAAATGTACGGTTCAGAATCTTCTTATCATGCAGGCGTTTCGTTCTTTCCTTGTAGATCCTGGCATTCTCATACGCTTGAAGTCTAAACTCTTCCAATCTATTCAACTCTAGCATTCTTTTTTCACCGGCTAAATCCTCATCCATGTTTAGAAACCTCGTAGCCCACAACGCTCGGTGCTCGAGTTCCACCGGTAAATGACATGCTTTTCCAAACACTAACATATATGGTGACATCCCAATCGTGGTCCTGTAAGCTGTTCTATATGCCTAAAGAGCGTCACCTAATTTCAAAGACCAATCTTTCCTCGTGGGATTCACAGTCTTCTCTAAAATCCTCTTAATTTCTCTGTTCGTGACTTCTACTTGTCCACTCGTCTGGGGTGATATGCTGCTGCAATCTTATGTCTAACCCCCATATCTCATCATCAACTTCTCAAACAACCTATTACAGAATGACTCCCTCCATCACTAATTATGGCTCTTGGCACTCCAAACCTCATCAGGACAACCCTGGCATCATTAGTAGGTGAAGCTACTGCTTCCATCCATTTTGAAATATAATCAACTGCTACCAGGATGTATGATGAGAGTCAAATTGGCTATCATTTTTTATGTAATTATACCCCGTTTATACCTCGTTTTATATGTTTTCTGAGACATTTGGTTGTATTTTGATGTATTTACACCTTGGTTATCATTTCGGGACCTAGGACGTAAAGTCCGGGATTCTCGGTCTTTTTCGGTGTAATTTACTATACTCTCGGTCACCCTAGTGTCTGTAGGGATTATGTGTGGTATTTGTTGTGATTTTGTACAGGAATTAGGTGTTTGAGATGTCCGGAAGGTGAGATACGAGGATTGGAACATGTGCCCGAAGCTTAAGCGTTCAAACGGATCAAAACGTGTTGGTACTACAACCATAACTTCCATTGATCTGCATTTTGATCCACCTTGGAGGCATTCTCTGGGCTGGACATCTTCATGAAAGTTGTATACAATTTCATTATCTTTCCAACGCATTTTGAATCACTCGATTTGGAGGTCTACACACAAAGTTATGGCCTATTTCTTGAGGGTGTGTCGGCCCGGCGCTGCGCCTAAGAAGGCCAAATGTTTTGAGACGTGATTTCAAAGTGAGCTAGGCGTGCGCCTAAGGTTTGCTAGCGCACGCCTAGCGTCCAGATCTGCAAAAACACTATAAATACCCCCCCCCCATTTGATCTAGATCGGTTCTCTCCTCTTTTAGATCGATTTTTTCAGCATTTTTCAGCGTTTTTCTTCATCTTTTCTTAGCTTAGATTAGTTAGAGGTATATTAGCTTAGAGTAGTTGTAGATTGTTGTAATCCGGAGGATCTCGGTGATAGCTTGACGCGTTATTGACGGGATTTTCGCTCGGAGATTCGATTATCTACGGCATAATATTTTTTGGTATTTCAATTTCCTTTCTTGTTCTTGCTTTTGATCTTTATCTTTGTTAGCTTTGATTGTTGATTTCTTGTTGTTTTTCTTGTTATGATGAGTAGCTAATCCGTATTTTAGCGAGATATGTGATAGCCTTCAAATCGAATCCTTAGCTCGTTGATTGAAGTGTTTTGATGTTATGATTGTTAGATTCTCGGTGTTGTTATTATTCTAGAACTTATTCTAAATGACTTTTATTGAACTCGCGACTCGATAATCGTATATCACGCGTCTTCTTTACATATGTGTATTTTGCGAGAGGTGCGGGAAAAGGGGTTCTAGGATCTTTGTGTAAACCGACCGAGTTGTTCGGACTCGGTTTCGTTGTGAGGTTTTGTATCGACTTGTCGAGCGTCTCATGTAGGCGTAGACCGTGTCGGGTCGATTAAATCCGGTCGCCGGATTGTTGAATTCGACATAGGAAACTAGGTTGTTGAAATTGGCGCTTAGTTTCGGAAATAGGAGGCGACATCCTTTAACAATGCCAAGAACATTAGAGTAGATCAAATCACTTCGGTTACTGAGTTAGGGTTAGAGAGTAGTTGGTTGGATCATAGCTCGGCTATCTTGTTTTTCATAGTTTAAACCCTTTTCTTTTGTGCATATTTAGTTTGTAGAACCGGTGATCTGACAAATCACCATGTTCAATATTTGTGTTGACCTAAACTAGGGACAAGACCGACTTTGGTACTCGACCAGATTCCCTGTGGGATACGACCTTGACTCACCAATTCTAGGCTGCAGTTGACCCGGTACACTGCCGGTGAGATTGGACACTTAGAAAAGGCCGATCAAGTTTTCTGGCGCCGTTGCCGGGGAATCGGGTTGATATCTTGTAAGTTAGTTGAGTTTTTAGGATTATGTCGTTTTTCTTATTTGTTTTTTTTATGTATAGTTTCTTTTATTTGTTTTTGTTGAAGTGTCACACCATTTACTTCGGTAGTGGTAGTGACTAGATAGCTAATGAATCCATACTACAATTACGGCTCATATCCTTACCCATTCGGATATTACAATTACGGTGCTATGGGTTACCAAACACAACCATTTTATCAGTTCAACCCATACGCCGCAACTTATGGAAATGAGAGGGATAATGGCCCGAGTTACTTTGATCAACAACTCGATACTTCTCCATCTCCGGAATCAGAGATCTCAACGGAGAAACGGATGGCTCTTGAGCAAAAGGTTGAACTGTTGAGTAAATTGGTCCAAGATCATGTTGAAGAGTTTCGTAATGACTTTGCAACGATGCAAACAGCCATACGAAACTTGGAGCTTAAAGTGCAACAACTGTTTGAGGAGTTTGAGAGGAGAGAACGTGAGACTTTTCTTGAAGTCACCCCTGAGGAATGCTACGAAGAGGGTATGAATCCTGTTATTATTGAATCATCTATTCCTTTTTCGTCTAGCATTACTGTTATACCTACGGGGGTGCACCCTATTGAGTTTGTTGTTGATGTTGAGCCTAAATGTTCATACTTGGTGCTTGAGTCGTTATTGGTTGGGATATGTTTTAGTTCGGGAAAAGTGAGTTCGTTGTTCTGTGCAACGAATTCATCAAACCAATCTTGGTGGTGGGGATTGAGCCCCATGTTTATATTATTTCATTTCCAGGGGGTGCTCAATTCCTACGATTTTTGTAGGGAGAAGCAACGGGTTGCTCTCCTTTGGTATAACTATCCTTGACATAGTTGGGGGTAGAAAGTCGAGCTGAGGACTATAAACTCAGAATGTGTTTTTATTGCTTTTCCTTTCCTCTCGTGTTTCACTGTATTTCTTTAGTTTGTAGTATGATACTTCGGGTAAGTTTTGTTGTAATATAACCCGAGGAAGTGTGTTTTGGGGTTAGTGTGGTGTTTTTGGTTTTGATGAGTTGTGGTAATCCGGGTAGTTTCATTGTGTTATACTCCATACTTGTACACCTTTTGTGTTGGTTATGTATATTTTATAAGTACAGTACCCATGAGGACTTTTATGGATGCCACATGATCGATACTCGCGCGCTTTTTCCGGTTGTAAGCTAAGTTTTCTACCCTTATCCTTCGTGTTTCGTTTTAAAGTAGGGGGTAGTTGGTTTAGCTTCAATGTTTCGGTTTCATGTGGAACGAGTTATACTTAGTGATTGTTACTCCTTTAGTGTAAAATGAGTCGTTTTAGAAATTTTGATGTCTTTGACATTGGTTTTGATACATTGAGCCTTTTGATATTGTTTTGATTGAACATATAGTGATTATATGAATGCATTTCATTTGAGTTGGGATCTTGTATTGAGAATGGAATAGTCCTATCACGTTAGCCGACTTCATGAATCACCTTGACTAGTGAGCGATTATGGTTGTTATTAATGACCCGGTTACCTAGAACTTATATTAGTAACTTTGAGGCGAAATAGAAAGGTCGTCGTTGTTAGTGCGGGATGACGGTTTTGGCATTTATTTTGACCCGATCAGAGCCAAAGGCCATCCTTATACATATATCCACCTTTGTTACCCTTCTAAGCCTTTTGTAGGGTGGTTAGATCGCCACCCGAACTAGCCTTTCGTGTTACTAACCCGTGAAAATCGATGTCCCTAACTTTATTTCAGTCTACGTACCCTTGACTACCTTGCAATTGAGCTTGTTCGTTCCGTACATTTTTACGATGTTGCGAGGTATTGTTGAGACGTAAGTAATGGTATGGAATCGTGATTTACGAGTTATTCGGTACGAGGAGTGTAACAATGTGTCGGTTTCAGTTTTGTTCGGAATTTTGATGTATATAAGAAGAAGAAAAAAAAAGAAAAAAAAGAAAAGAAAAGAAGTGGTAAATGTACATATTTATAGTTTGTTATAAGTCCAAAAGTGGACTAAAGTGTTGTGTAGTATTGTATATTATGAAGTTGAGGTTAGGGTTTGGACTCCGGAAATGTAAATACTCGGAAAATTGAAGACAAAGTTGAAACCGAGTTTCGTGTTTATATTTGACTTGGTTAAAGCTCTTTTTGCACCTTCTTTTCTATTTTATCGTAAATATCCTTTTCGTTAGCCCGACCACTAGCTTAACATTATAACCCTTCAAGTCCCGCTCGACCGCATTTAGACTTTGATTGACCTCGATTAGTGGAGATGTTTACGACGTATAAGCCTATGGTGTAGCCTCGGTACATTATACGTCTATAATCTAAACCGGTCATTGGTGATAAATGTTGAAGAAGCTATTCACACACACACATTCTTTTCTCAATGCAAGGTAGAACTTAAATCATATGCATTTGTGTCAATTACTTGTGTTTTACCATTTCAATTCTTATAGACTTGATGTATAATAGCAATGTTGACTCCATCTTTATTTTTGAATCGCTCATTTTTGCTCGAGGGTGAGCAAACGCTAAGTAGGGGGTAGTTGATGAGAGTCAAATTGGCTATCATTTTCTATGTAATTATACCCCGTTTATACCTCGTTTTATATGTTTTCTGAGACATTTGGTTGTATTTTGATGTATTTACACCTTGGTTATCATTTCGGGACCTAGGACGTAAAGTCCGGGATTCTCGGTCTTTTTCGGTGTAATTTACTATACTCTCGGTCACCCTAGTGTCCTGTAGGGATTATGTGTGGTATTTGTTGTGATTTTGTACAGGAATTAGGTGTTTGAGATGTCCGGAAGGCGAGATACGAGGATTGGAACATGTGCCCGAAGCTTAAGCGTTCAAGCGGATCAAAAGCGTGTTGGTACTACAACCATACCTTCCATTGATCTGCATTTTGATCCACCTTGGTGGCATTTTCTGGGCTGGACATCTTCATGAAAGTTGTATACAATTTCATTAGCTTTCCAACTCATTTTGAATCACTCGATTTGGAGGTCTACACACAAAGTTATGGCCTATTTACTGAGGGTGTGTTAGCCAGGCGCGCGCCTAAGAAGGCCAAATGTTTCAGTACGTGATTTCAGTGAGCTAGGCGTGCGCCTAAGGTTTGCTAGGCGCACGCCTAGCGTCCAGATCTGCAAAAACACTATAAATACCCCCCCATTTGATCTAGATCGGTTCTCTCCTCTTTTAGATCGATTTTTTCAGCATTTTTCAGCGTTTTTCTTCATCTTTTCTTAGCTTAGATTAGTTAGAGGTATATTAGCTTAGAGTAGTTGTAGATTGTTGTAATCCGGAGGATCTCGGTGATAGCTTGACGCGTTATTGACGGGATTTCGCTCGGAGATTCGATTATCTACGGCATAATATTTTTGGTATTTCAATTTCCTTTCTTGTTCTTGCTTTTGATCTTTATCTTTGTTAGCTTTGATTGTTGATTTCTTGTTGTTTTTCTTGTTATGATGAGTAGCTAATCCGTATTTTAGCCGAGATATGTGATAGCCTTCGAAATCGAATCCTTAGCTCGTTGATTGAAGTGTTTTGATGTTATGATTGTTAGATTCTCAGTGTTGTTATTGTTCTAGAACTTATTCTAAATGACTTTTATTGAACTCGCGACTCGATAATCGTATATCACGCGTCTTCTTTACATATGTATTTTGCGAGAGGGTGCGGGAAAAGGGGTTCTAGGATCACTATGTAAAACCGACTGAGTTGTTCAGACTCGGTTTCGTTGTGAGGTTTTGTATCGACTTGTCGAGCGTCTCATAGAGCGTAGACCATGTCGGGTCAGTTAAATCCGGTCAGCGGACTGTTGAATTCGACATAGGAAACTAGGTTGTTGAAATTGGCGCTTAGTTTCGGAAATAGGAGACGACATCCTTTAACAATGCCAAGAACATTAGAGTATATCGAAATCACTTCCGGTTACGAGTTAGGGTTAGAGAGTAGTTGGTTGGATCATAGCTCGGCTATCTTGTTTTTCATAGTTTAAACCCTTTTCTTTTGTGCATATTTAGTTTGTAGAACCGGTGATCTGACAAATCACCATGTTCAATATTTGTGTTGACCTAAACTAGGGACAAGACCGACTTTGGTACTCGACCAGATTCCCTGTGGGATACGACCTTGACTCACCAATTCTAGGCTACAGTTGACCCGGTACACTGCCGTTGATATTGGACACTTAGAAAAGGCCGATCAATGTAACGATTTGATTCTGACGACATGAAAGGCCCAACAAAATCAATTCCCTATACATCGAATAACTCCACTTCTAAGATACTCTGCAGTGGCATCTCATTCTGCTTAGAAATATTACCAGTCATTTGACAGGAATGACAGGATCTTGTAAACTCGTAAGCAGATTTATGAATTGTTGGCCAATAAAATCCACATGAAGTACCTTTGCTGTTGTCTTGTCTGGCCCATAGTGACCTCCAGCTTCTCTAGCATTACACATGTGCAAATACTTGGAATCTCATCATCATGGACGCATCTCCTAAGAATGGAATCAGGGCACAATTTGTATAAGTAGGGATCGTCCCAATGATAATACTTCAGATACGTGAAAAACTTCTTCTTATCTGCATTATTGAATTCTGGTAGTAGGTATTTTCATGCTAAGTATGCTTTTGATGTATGATATCGGGTCTGATATTCAACCCTAGCTACCAATGATACGGAAAAAAGTTGTTCATCAGGAAAGCTTTCCCTAGTCTCAGATGGTTGCTCTTCTTCCAGCAAAGTTAATCTTGACAAGTGATCAGCCACCTGGTTTTCAGATCCCTTTTTATCTTTGATTTCCACATCAAACTCTTGTAAGAGTACAATCCATCTTAACAGTCTTGGCTTGGAGTCTTTCTTGGTTAGAAGGTATTTCAAAGCTGCATGGTCAGTGAATACAGTGACTTTCGCTCCTATCAGATTAGGTCGAAACTTGTCAAACGCAAATATGACAGCTAAGATATCCTTCTCTGTAGTTACATAATTTCTCTGGGCCTTTGTTAAAGGGCACGATGGCGTAATAGATAGGCTTAAATATTTTATCCTCCTTTGTCCCGGGGTTTGCTCCACCGCCATGTCGCGTTTGCATCACACATAAGCTCAAAAGGTTTGTTCTAATCTGGGGCTACCAGAATTGGGGTGGTTATTAGCATTTGCTTCAATGTGTTGAATGCTTTCTTGCACTCTTCTCCAAACACAAAAGGTACATCTTTTGCAAGTAATTCATCAAAGGTCTAGAAACTTTAGAGAAGTCCTTAATAAACCTCCTATAAAGTCCTGCGTGGCCAAGAAAGGCTTGCAACGTCTTTAAGTTCGTTGGAGGGGTAAATTCTCTATCACTTCTATCTTTGCTCTATCAACTTCCATTCCTTTCTTTGAAATCCTATGACCCAACACTATTCCTTCTGTAACCATGAAATGGCATTTTTCCCAGTTAAGTACAAGGTTGGTCTCTTCACATCTCTTTAGCACTTTACTCAAACTGTCCAAGCATTTATCAAAGCTATCTCCAGATACAGAGAAATCATCCATGAAAATCTCTAGAAAATCCTCCACCATGTCCGCAAATAATGACATCATGCACATTTGGAATGTTGCTGGTGCATTACATAACTCAAAAGGCATGCGATTGTACGCAAAAGTTCCAAAGGGACATGTGATAGTTGTTTTCTCGCGGTCCTCGGGGGCAATATTGATCTGATAGTAACCAGAATATCCATCTAAGAAACAATAAAATGCATGACCGCTTAATCTTTCCAACATTTGATCAATAAATGGTAGGGGAAAATGATCTTTACGAGTTGCATCATTCAGCTTCCTGAAGTCAATGCAAACTCGATGTCTAGTAATTAGTCTCACAGGGATCAACTCGTCAAACTCATTAGGTTGGACAATGAATCCTCCTTTCTTGGGCACCACATTAATCGGGCTCACCCACTCACTGTCTGCAATTGGGAAAATAATTCCCATCTCCAACATCTTTATGATCTCTTCCTTAACAACATTCTTTAGCTGTGGTGTCAACCTCCTTTGAGGTTGTGCTACCGCTTTCTTTTCAGGGTCCATAGAGATCTTATGCATGCACACTGATGGGCTTATTCCTCTAATATCTGCAATCGTCCACCCAAACGCCCCCTTATGCTCTCTCAGTACTCTTAAAAGTTTCTCCTCCTCTAAGGGCGATAATAACGATGAAATTATAAGGGGGAGATTATCAGCTTGTAAGTACAAGTACTTCAGGTGAGAAGGCAAAGGTTTTAACGTTAAGTTCTTTGGTGGCTCTTCTAACGATGATCTTAACAGCTTACCAGTCAACTGGTAAGTCAAAGAACTTTGCCATAAAGGTCTATGAATGGTTCCTCCTAAATCCACAGAGGATAAAGGCTCTATTTCTCGCACTTGACCTTCACTACACCCCGGCCAGGTTTCCTCATAACTTTCATCATCCTTCAGGAGTACAGTCTTAGCTACTTCAGGGTCTAGGGCCACTTTCTGATATAATTCCATTACAAGTTCGTCTATGGCATCTAGCATGTAGCATGCTTCTCCTTCATCTTGAGCATATCTCATTGAATTCATCACATTGAACACTACTTTGTCCTCATTCACTCTCAGAATCAGCTCACCCTTATGAACATCTATCAATGTTTTGCTCGTGGCTAGGAAAGGTCTTCCTAATATCAATGGAACATCTTGGTTAGCTTCCATGTCTAGCACCACAAAGTCTACAGGAAATACAAACTTATCAACTTTCACCAAAACATTCTCCACCACTCCACAAGGTTGCTTCATAGACCGATCTGCTAATTGAAGAGTTATAGATGTTTCATTTGACTCCTTCATGCCTAACTTGTGAAAGATGGAGAGTGGCATCAGATTAACACTGGCTCCAAGATCACACAATGCTTTGTTCAGGCATACTCCTCCAATTGTGCATGGTATGAGGAAGCTCCCAGGATCTTTACACTTAGGAGGCAGTTTGCGTTGCAAAACTGCCGAGCATTCCTCGTTAAGGAATATTAGTCTCAAGGTCTAATAATTTCCTCTTGGTAGAGATTGCTTCTTTCAAGAATTTCGCATACTCTGGCATTCCAGCCAGAGCATCTACCAAAGGTATATTCACATGCAACTTTTTAAACATCTCTATGAACTTTTTATAACGCGCATCATCATTATTCGGCGTATATTTCCTAGGGGATAGGGTAAAGTAGCAGGATTAATAGTTACAGTTCGTGAAGACTTACCTCGCTTGCCGCTTTGCTCGCTCTCTTTGAATTTTCAGACTCTCGGTTTACCGGAGTAGTGTCCCGGGTTACCGGCCCCTCTTTTTCTCCAGATTCTGCTGCGTCGCTGCGGTGATCGCTTCGATTCTTTACGAGCAGATGGTATAAGCGGTCCAGTAGTTCCTTTCCGCTTCTAGTCATGATTTCATTCCGTCCTTCGGATTCTTCTCGGATTACTTGGCAATCCTCCCGGAGGGCGGGCCGACAATTGTTCTACAATCCGCCCCACAGCAGTGCGGCATTACGCACTAAGGCTTCTTGATTGATAAGTCTTGTATCATGCTTCTGACAATATGTGGTGAAGTTTGTATTCAGCTCAGTCATGGATTTCATAAGTTGGTTGACCGTATCGGTCACAGTTGAGCTCATTTATCCATGGCTGCTTCCCAACCACCAGACTTATTGAATTGCGGCATGAATCCACCAGTTTGTCTCGGTCTCTCTCCACCGTTTGAATCACTTTGTCGAAAACCCCACTAGGGTCACTCAGTCTAAAACCAGGGTGGTCATGAGAACCTGGGCGATATCCGCCCCTATAAGGATTTCTTTGCCTCCCTATATAGTTCACGTCCTCAGTGTTGATTGTTTCAATCTCTTGAAATTTCTCAACCTTGGCTATGAGATCTTGCATGCCATCTATCTTTTCATTCATTTCCATTAGCTGATATAAGATCTTTTGAGAAGTATCTTCTCCAAATACGCCTTCAGCTACTTTGGCGGTTTCAACTTGGTGTGTTCCCCATTGACTTGTAAGTGAAATTCGCTCCAATTTCTCTTCAGCTTCTTCAGGTGATAGTAACACAAAACATCCGTTGCTTGATGCATCAACTCTCATTTGTTCACTTGGCCGCAATCTGTGATAGAAACTATGCATTCGTATGGGCAAAGTGATATCATGATGAGGGCATCTCCTCTGTGCTTCCTTAAATCTTTCCCTTGCTTCTTCAAAGGTTTCAGTGGGTCTCTGCTTAAAATTCATGATCTCTTGTCTCATCTGTAGTGACTTCCCAGGTGGGCAGTACTTGTTCATAAATTTCTGCAATAGATTGGTCCAAGTTTGAATCGATCCTGGTGCTAGAGAAAATAACCATATCTTCGCTTTGTCTTTCAGAGTGAATGGAAACAACTTCAACTTGATATTATCTTCAGGCACTCCTGCTGGCTTAACTGTGCTAACTATTTCCAGAAATTTGGTGAAATGTACACTAGGATCTTCGTTCATTACTCCATGAAAAGTAGTGTAATTAGTCACCATTTGTATCACATTCGGTTTCGGGTGAAAAACCTCAGCTGCATCCTCAGGCTGAACAATTGCTTGCACGAATTGCTCAATCGTAGGCATTGCACAACTCTGTAGAGTTCTCCTATCTGCTTGCACCACAACTCCTGCTCCATTCTGTCCGTTCTGTCCGTTCTGTGCCATGTTGGTTTCTATAGCTTCTTCTCTCTCGCTGTGATCTCCTTCGTGCGAAACCACGTCGTCCACCAGCCTAACAAATTTTTCTCGAGTTTCCTTTCTCTTTTGTCTCGCAAATTTTTCAATCTCATGTATGAATCTCTCGAGTTTGGCTGCTGAACTTCGTGTAGCGTACTACAAGACACAAAAAGAAAATAAAAAGGTTAGTGACTTGCCTCGCCGGCTGTTACACACGCCTGGCAAACTCAAAAATACAGACTCTTACTACTGACCTGACGCTTAACTAACAGAAATGATTCTGGCAAAATTGAGACCCTCGGTTTACCGTAGGTAGCCCCAGGTATACCGGTGGTATCTTTTTTCCAGATTTTAACAAAATCGACACTGTATGACTCCAGTATAAACAGACAATAAAAATACTCAATTAAACAGACTCAAATATATACAACAAACTCAATCTTAAACAAAAAGTATTCTTGACACGTGTCCCCGGCAACGGCGCCAAAAATCTTGATCGCGTGCAAGGCACTTACTAGCAATAGGACTATGTCTATCATAGTAGAGTACTGGCAAAATTAATGTCAATCCCACATAGACTCGTAAGAACGTCTAATTTATCAAGATTGAGCTTGTCACGATAACGGTCACCAACTATAATATAGACATTAGTAAAATTGGTAACAATCAACTAGCAAGATTATGCAAGTTCAACAAAAAAAAACTAGAGTTTCTAAGGTATTAGTTCAATTATGAGTAATTAGTTATTCCCCCACACATGCAACAGTCCTCCCCATTGGTGAATTTATTCATTGTTCAGCTACGGGTACAACTTCTAACCCTATCTACTCTTACAATGGCAGTAGACAATCTATACGCATGCTACCCTCCTTAATTGGTCCGAATAGTCCATACGCATAAAGAACTAGAGCTGTCGATATTGACCGCTAACTCATACCGCAAACCCGCCTAGACAGCTGTCGACATTGACCAGCACTTCCCTAGGGTCCATTCAAGATAATGTCCTAATTAGTACTTCACTAACAGTCCTTCATGTTAATTTACGATAACATGCAAATAGTTGATCAGGCTAAAAACATGTAAATTAAATCTATCGATCAACGTAGCTGGCGCCGATTATCATGAATTAGTAATTTACTAGGTATTCAGATATAGCGACATAAACCGTCGCAGATCTGAAGAAAGCAGCTATTATTTCATGATTTCTTGACCAACGAATCAGATCTATAACACATGGGGTAAAATAAACTAACTACTACATAATTAAACTAAATAAGCAATTAAATCATACTAGTCGAATAGAACAACGATAGATCTATATCTCGGAAAAGACAGAAAATCATACCCATGAAGATGAGCGTAGATCTCCCTCGGATCTCTCCCTAGGCGGCGACTCCGTCGTCTCTCCGACCATAACTCATAAAATAAATAAAATAAAGAACTAAGAACTTTTATTGCATAATATTTGTCTCAAAAATTGTACACTTGTGTTCTGAGGCGAAGCCTCTTATTTATAGCGATCTAAACCGACTTAAGAACAACTAGTTCGACCCCTCGTCCAAGAAAACGCGTTTCGGAAGATTCTCGACCCTCGGTAAGTCGGCACCGACCCTCGGTTATCGGGGGTACTTTTATCTTTTTTTCTTCAACCGACTTAACTTGGATGCTTCTAGAATACCCTAGGCCCAATCATTTCATCTAGTCCACTCCATATTCGTCCATCATGCTCAGCCTAATATTTCGTATCCTGAAAATCATCAAATAATGTACGAAATAATATCGAAATAGGGAAAATAAATGCTAAGTGCAGATTTCTCGACTCACGAACCCGACATATGCTATTCAACTCAATTGGTTCGTATTTATAGGTCGAAACAACTATTTTTAGCTTATAATGGATAGAAATTGATGCCGTAGGATAGACTATTTTAACCGTCATCAAGAAGCTGGAGGTCACTATAGTCCAGACAAGATAGCAGCAAAGGTACTACAGTGTGGATTTTATTGGCCAACAATTCATAAATCTGCTAGTTTACAAGATCCTGTCATTCCTGTCAAATGACCGGTAATATTTCTAAGCGAAATAAGATGCCACTGCAGAGTATCTTAGAAGTGGAGGTATTCGATGTATGGGGAATTGATTTTGTTGGGCCATTCACATCGTTAGAGTCAAATCGTTACATCCTGGTAGCAGTCGATTATGTTTCCAAATGGGTGGAAGCAGTAGCTTCACCTACTAATGATGCCAGGGTTGCCCTGAGATTTCTTAACAAAAACATTTTGACGAGGTTTGGAGTGCCCAGAGACATAATTAGTGACGGAGGGATTCATTTTTGTAATAGGTTGTTTGAGCAGTTGATGATGAGATATGGGGTTAGACATAAGATTGCAGCAGCACATCACCCCAGACGAGTGGACAAGTAGAAGTCACGACAGAGAGATTAAAAGGATCTTAGAGAAGACTGTGAATCCTACGAGGAAAGATTGGTCTTTGAAATTAGATTACGCTCTTTGGGCGTACAGAACAGCTTACAGGACCACGATTGGGATGTCACCATATATGATAGTGTTTGGAAAACCACGTCATTTACAGGTGGAACTCGAGCACCGAGCACTGTGGGCTATGAGGTTTCTAAACATGGATGAGGATTTAGCCGGTGAAAAAAGAATGCTAGAGTTGAATAGATTGGAAGAGTTTAGACTTCAAGCGTATGAGAATGCTAGGATTTACAAGGAAAGAATGAAACGCCTGCATGATAAGAAGATTCTGAACCGCACATTTCAAGTGGGAGATAAAGTGCTGGTGTACAATTCACGTCTTCGTCTTTTTCCTGGGAAGTTGAAGTCTAGATGGTATGGACCACATGTAGTCACAAAAGTCTACAATTCAGGTGCATGTGAAGTTAGACATGAACACTCTGGGCAAACTTTCACAGTTAACGGCCACAGGCTGAAACATTACCTAGAGCACAAGTATAACCCTGAATTGGAAGTCTTTGCGTTGGAAGAACCGGAATATGAATAAAGGAGCCCTATTAATATAGTCGAGCTGGCGAATATAAACTAGAACTATTTCTAAACCCTTATTTATTGCTTTATTTTATTTTATTTTGAGTCAATAAAGTAGCATGACAATCACATGGTTTTTTTCATCACATATATCTTCAGCCACCTGGCTAGAGAAATATGAGGTTTATTCCTTCACGATTCTCATGTGATACCCTCGTAAAAGTTTTCGCGTCTTGCTTAGGCCAACATCGGAATAAAGTGGCTTAAACTGTTTTCCGCATTCCTCCGGTATGCACAATTACCGCCACCTTATTTTATTGTTGCCCTTCGCATGTTACTCACAGTTTTTGGAAGAATTTTGGACAGCAGGTAATAATTGGAAGAGGAATGGCCTAGGAACTAATGATTCTGCTCTGGGATTCGTTTTGACTCAGCCAGCATTTCCAGAGCTAAGTACCTTTTTCTGTCGTTATTATTAGTCATTGGGGACAATGTCTATAATAAGTGGGGGGTTGGCGTCTTAGCTAGTTAATCGAAAAGGAATATTTTTGAAATTTTAACACTGTTTTTAGCTTGCTTATTGCACGTTTTCGAGTAAGGAATCGGTAGAAAAAGAGCCCAAGTTCAATTTGAAGTGAGCTATAGCATATTCAATTTAGTATGGAAGAACGAGCATATGTTGTGTTGCGTGAAATAGTAACTTATTAATTATTATTCTATCATTGCAATCAATATTTGAGCACATAATCTGAGTGAGAAGTGTTTAAGAGTAGATGATGAGTTGTTTTAACCGGGAATCATTATTTGTCTGTCTATATACTTCAACAAATTGTTGTAAGACAAGGGAAGCAACTTGGATGACGAAAGGTCACCGGGACAAACGGACTTGTGAGAGAAAGAGAAAAAAGTGAGGAAATCTGCAAAGAAAAGAAAAAGAAAAAGAAGAAGAAAAAGAAAAAATATATATGCAATAAAGGCAGTGAGGGAAGCGAACTCGTGTAAAAGAGCGAGTGTATACACAGGTAAGTTGAGATTGTGTGGTGAATACAACTTGATTCTTCTCACGAACGCACTATCACAACTGATTCATCACACAACACATTGATGCGTGGTAAGTAGTGATTAATGGGGAGCTTATGGATTGTGGCTTATTGTATGTTTCTACCGGAAATCTTTATTGAATATGTGGTAGTTGATGGGGATTGTTCTTGAAGGTACATTATGCCTCGATACTCTGCTCGTGGACGCGCAGAAGGCTAGTGGGGGGTAGTTGATGACGGTTAAAATAGTCTATCCTACGGCATCAATTTCTATCCATTATGAGCTAAAAATAGTTGTTTCGACCTATAAATACGAACCAATTGAGTTAAATAGCATATGTCGGGTTCGTGAGTCGAGAAATCTGCACTTAGCGTTTATTTTCCCTATTTCGATATTATTTCGTTCATTATTTGATGATTTTCAGGATACGAAATATTGGGCTGAGCATGATGGACGAATCTGGAGTGGACTGGACGAAATGATTGGGTCTAGGGTATTCTACAACCATCCAAGTTAAGTCGGTTGAAGAAAAAAGACAAAAGCACCCCCGGTAACCCGGGAGGCGGTGCCGACTTACCGAGTGTCGAGAAGCTTCCGAAACGCGTTTTCTTGGACGAGGGGTCGAACTAGTTGTTCCTAAGTCGGTTTAGATAGCTATAAATAAGAGGCTTCGCCTCAGAACACAAGTGTACAATTTTCGAGACAAATATTATGCAATAAAAAGTTCTTAGTTCTTTATTTTATTTATTTTATGAGTTTTGGTCGGAGAGACGACGGAGTCACCGCCTAGGGAGAGATCCGAGGGAGATCTACACTCATCTTCGAGGGTATGATTTTCTGTTTTTTCCAAGATGTAGATCTATCGTTGTTCTATTCGACTAGTATGTTTTAATTGCTTATTTAGTTTAATTATGTAGTAGTTAGTTTATTTTACCCCATGTGTTATAAATTTGATTCGTTGGTGAAGAACTCATGAAATAGTAGTTGTGTTCTTCAGATCTGCGACGGTCTATATCGCTATATCTGATTACCTAGTAAATTACTAATCCATGATAATCGGCGCCAGCTACGTTGATCGATAGATTTAATTTACATGTTTTTAGCCTGATCAACTATTTGCATGTCTTCGTAAATTAACATGAAGGACCACAAGTGAAGTGTTAATTAGGACATTATCTAGAATGGACCCTAGGAACGTGATGGTCAATGTCGACAGCTGTCTAGGCGGGTTTGCGGTATGAGTTAGCGCTCAATATCGGCAGCTCTAGTTCTTTATGCGTATGGGTTATTATGGACCAATTAAGGAGGGTAGCTTGCGTATAGATTGTCTACTGCCATTTTCGGAGTAGATAGGGTTAGGAGTTGTACCCGTAGCTGAACAATGAATAAATTCACCAATGGGGAGGACTGTTGCATATATGGGGGGAATAACTAATTACTCATAATTGAACTAATACCTTAGAAACTCTAGTTTGTTTCGTTGAACTTGCATAATCTTGCTAGTTGATTGTTACCAATTTTACTACTGTCTATATTATAGTTGGTCGTAGACCGTTATCGTGACAAGCTCAATCTTAATAATTAGACGTTCTTACGAGTCTCTGTGGGATCGACCTTGATTTTCCAGTACTCTACTACGATAGACCTAGTCTTATTGCTAGTAAATGCCTTGCACGCGATCACACTGCCGATTTCTTTTTGGGGATATGCACTACAAACAACGGTCCACATATTGAATGTGGTTCCATCAAAGTCGGTCAAAAAGACACCTCTGGAGTTGTGGAATAGACGTGACATCAACATACTTCACTTCCGCATATGGGGATGTCCTGCACATGTGCTGGAAGACAAGACTAGCAAATTGCAAGCACGTACGAAAGTATATCTGTTTGTAGGGTATGCCAAATGAACGAGAGGAAGTTTGTTTTATGATCCGGAAGATAACAAGGTGATAGTTTCAACTAATGCCACGTTTCTCGAGGATCAGTATATGACAGACTTCAAACCTCGAAGTAAAGCAGTACTAGAAGAGTTACTTTCTGACACGGTCAGACCACTGGTGACACCTCGTGTCACAAATAACACTGATAATACCACATTTGACCCAAAGAATCCTCGACCGCTCAGACGTACCGGAAGGGTGGTTCGGCCACCTACTCAGTATGGCATGCAAGAGGAAGCAAATATTGCCGTCTCTGATGAAGTGGAGGATGATCCGCTGTCCTTTCGGAGGGCTATGGATGATTCTAACAAGGATAAATAAATTGACGCAATGAACCAAGAAATGGAGTCTATGTACTCTAACTCAGTCTGGAAACTTATGGATTGCCCTGAGGGTGTACGGCCCATAGGCAGTAAATGGATCTACAAGAGAAAGAGGGGCGTGGATGGGAGGTCGAAATCTTCAAAGCTAGGCTAGTGGCAAAGGGTTACACCCAGAGAGAGGGAGTCGACTATGAGGAGACTTTCTCGCCTGTGGCCATGCTAAAGTCCATTCGTATTCTTCTTTCGATTGCTGCATGCTTAGATTATGAAATCTGGCAGATGGATGTTAAGACGACTTTTCTAAATGGCTATCTTGACGAGGAAATATATATACAGCAACCAGAAGGTTTCATTGAGAAAGGCCAAGAGCACAAAGTGTGCAAGTTGCTCAAATCCATTTATAGGTTAAAGCAAGCTTCTCGGTCTTGGAACCACAGATTTGATGAGACCATCAAGTCTTATGGTTTCGAACAGAATCCTGATGAGCCTTGTGTGTACAAGCGCATCATTAAGGACCATGTGGTATTCTTAGTGTTGTATGTTGATGACATCCTGCTAATTGGAAACAATAAGGGGTTGTTGTCTGATGTTAAAAGTTGGTTAGCCACGCACTTCCAAATGAAAGATTTGGGGGATGCAAGCTATGTTCTAGAGATCCAGCTCATTCGGGATCGAAAGAACAAGATGTTGGCTTTGTCCCAGGCATCTTACATTGATAAGATGATGCTGCGTTATAGTATGCAGAAAGCAAAGAAGGGTTTCCTACCAACCCGTCATGGCATAGCTCTCTCTAAGAAACAGTGTCCTCAGACCCCTGAGGAACAAAAGAGCATAGGACCTATTCCTTACGCATCTATAGTTGGAAGTCTGATGTATGCAATGTTGTGTACAAGACCAGACATCTACTACGGCATGGGATTGGTCAGCCGTTTTCAGTCAAATCCAGGCATGAAGCACTAGACAGCAGAAAATAATCTCCTCGAGTATCTAAAGAGAACAAGGAATTATATGCTTGTGTATTCAGGTGCAGACCTGAATATCGTAGGCTACACTGATTCTGACTTTCAGTCAAATAAGGATGATCGTAAGTCGATCTCAGGCTTAGTGTTTACTCTTGAAGGTGGAGCCGTAGTTTGGAGAAGCATAAAGCAACCAAGCATTGCCGATTCAACTATGGAAGCCGAATACATAGCAGCCTCTGAGGCAGCTAAGGAAGCGGTATGGCTCAAGAAGATTCTTGGTGATTTGGAAGTAATTCCAAATATAAATGATCCAATACCACTTTATTGTGACAACAATGGAGCGGTGTCGAATTCCAAGGAACCGCGAAGTCATAAGAGATCAAAGCATATACAGAGAAAGTACCATCTGATCAGAGAGATCGTTTACCAAGACGCTGGCATCTAATGTCTTTGACAAGTACTTGGAGGTTATGGGAGTGAGAGACATGTCTCATCTGCTTTATAGCAAGTGGGAGAAATATGTAGTAGATAGATAAATGTAAAATGGTGTGCTCTAAAAACAATTGTTGTTTGTCATTACGGGCAAGTGGGAGATTGTTAGGTGTAGCGTCCGAAAGACAATTTATGTGATTGTTTTTATTTAATAAATAACAGATTTTATTTTATCTTATTATTTGCTTTGAGCTTATATTTAATACACTGTTGAAAACTCCAAGTCGTATCATATGTAGTCATATAACTTAATGTGTGTCACACATGAGGATTAAGTTATGGTGATACACTTGAACCACTAGTCCGTGGTGAAATTAATCAAAGTATGGGGTCTATTGATTAAACCACCATTAATGCGCACAGAACACTTTATGGTGTGACCGTCTTATCCGGACCGTCGATATTGGTTATCTAAGTGGGGCATTTATATATGATGTAGTCATATAAGACTGGGCCGATTTAATCCGTATTTCGCATATAATTCCGTGATTGAGAAATCTCATTAAATCACAAGATGATCATATATGGATTAACCTTAATCCTGAAGTGATTGCATACTCCTACTTGTTTCAGGATAGGGTTTGATGTGTTCGTTAAGGATCGCTAAGAGGCGCGGTCCGAATCACTTTCACGTTGGCACTATTCTGGAATGAGTGAGAAGTGTGTGTCTTAGATATGGAAGTCATTCCTTCGTGCGGGACGTAGAAAGAAAATACCCTTATTTGTTAATCCTAGAAACTGATCGATCCGCGGAGTTCGTATTGGTTATGAACTAATTGATCATTGGTTCTCCAACGAAAATTTGAAGGAGAAAAATGTATAGTGATAAGAGAAGAGAGTAAATAATCAACGAAGAAGAAGGAGGAGGAGAGTGTGTACCTGATTCTCCGGTTCAGAGGTGATTACTCCGGCCGATTACGAGGCTGCCGGACGAGAAATAAAACAGACGGATGTCACCGGAAAAAGGGTATCCCAATTTGAATTGGATGAGAAATTTATTTGGGTAAAAGGTGGGGAGGTTTCCCGGTTAATTTGCATTTTAGTATTAATATTTTTGTTTTGAGGGTTTTAAAAAAGATGGCTTTTTTTAAATGGTTATTTGAGCTCCACGTCACCTGTGCTGCAGTATGTCGGCATATCATACTGTAAAAAATTCCCTATTTAAAGGATTAGAATGTCAAGTTTCCCTTTATATTTGACTTACTGTCATCTTAACGTCATCATGGAACAAAACGAAGAATCACCCTCTGTTCCCTATTCCTTCTTGACTCAGAGAGAAAAAAAAATGATGGTGAATTACATGAAATATCGTGAATTACTAGACTGATTTCTTCGATTTTTTCTCTTTCTCTTTCGTATCTTGGGTCAGTTACTTCAAGGCGGTGGTTGCCATTTTTGGGGTTTGGATGATGAGGGATGATGTGTATGATGAGGAGGCAGATGCGGTGGGGGTAGGGGTAGGGGTAGGGGTGGTGTCGGTTTTGGGTTTCACAGATGAGGTGAATGATCCAAATGGGTATTACGCGAGGTTGAAGGATGGGAATGAAACTGATGCCGTTACTGATGTGACCCACATTAGACGACCAGTGGAGTCCATATCGTCGTCGCTGTCATCTTCATCATCATCTTCTTCTTTTGGCGAGTCAGCTCGATATGGCTCTGACAATGGCAACTGCAGGTTGTTGATGTACATATGGTGGTGGGCTAAGTTGGTTCTTTTGGTTGCGGCTTTAGCTGTCTTGGGAGCTGTTTTCCTCATATGGGTTGGCCCTTTCATCATGGACAAGGTTCAATATCTTTTTAATGACTTGTTTTCCCTTACTTTTTGTTTTCATCTTGTTCAAAATTATCTCTTTGGATCTTTGAGGTGTCTTCAAATACAGGGATTGTCATGGGGTTATTTGTATTGTTCTGGTTTCCGATTTGAATGATGTAATTGCTTTCTTGAAATGTATCTTTGGCTGGAGTGGGGAGAAAGAAAAAGAGAGATCTTTATTGAGTTTAAGGCTTGGTAACTCGAATTCATTATTTTTTTTGGTTACATGTCACTAACTTTTACTGTTTTAGCAAGCTTCCTTCCATCAGTGTATGTCTGCATTCAAGCAAAACAAGAACATATTATCAGTGTGATGGTTCTCTAAGGGGTTTTTGTGTGGAGATTTTGATTAATTTTAATGCACTTTAGTTAATTGTGGCCTTTGTTTTTGTTTTTCTTGCTTGCTTGTGAGTCTTGATCACTGACTTAAGTCGGTGGTATCACTAGTAAGTGAAACTTAAGATGATAGGATGCAACTTTTGTTTTTGATCTGAGTAGTATACACAGGAATGTTTATGCTCCATTGAATGTTTTTGCCCCAAGAGAAGTAAGCCAGTTGCCCTTTTAGTTTCGGTGAAACGGTTGATCTAGTTTTATGAATTAGACCTAGACTCGCATTTTGTCTAGTTGTTTCATCTAGTTTTCTTACATATGTAAGCGTTAGTTTCCGGTGAAGCATTTGATCTAGTTTTATGAATTAGACATAAACTCACGTTTTGTCTAGTTGTTTTGTAGAGATTCATGTCTTTTATTCTATATTTATGTGTTAGTAAATTATTGTAATAATAAGGGTAAGACTGTCATTCTCCTTTATTTAAATTACCTAGGGTTGAGAGGCGGCGACTCAAGAGTTTGAATGTAGTAGAAGTCTCATTTATAGAATGAAGTATTTAAAGGAAGTTGTAATAGGAGGAATCCTCCTTCCCTTAGTATAAATAAATGAGTCTGTAACCTCAATCAATCAATCAATAATAAAATCATTTCTTCCTGATTTCCATATTTTATTTCTCCACATGGTATCAGAGCGGGTCATATGATCAACGATATCCATGTATCTACGTGCCACCATGACTGGAAGCACCAAGATCGACTGCATCATCTACTACCTCTGGATCATCCATACCACGAGATGATCAATCCACTGGAAATGATTCCAGCAATTCATCCTCCTCTATTTTGCTAACAACTCAGAGGCTCAATGGAAAAAATTATCTAGAATGGTCACAAACCATGACATTGGCCATTGATGGTAGAGGAAAATTAGGATACTTGACCGGAGAATGCGTCAAACCGGCTGCAGGAGATCCCAAATCCGCAACATGGAGATCTGAGGACTCAATGGTGAGAGCATGGCTGATCAACTCCATGGAGAAATTTGTAGCTAAACCTCACACGTTCCTGCCAACAGCCAAAGACATATGGAAGATGGTTAAAGATATGTATTCTGATCTGGAGAATACATCCCAAATCTATGAACTTAAGACTAAAATGCAGGCGTGCAAGCAAGACAACAGAGAAGTCACTCTATTACATCGAATTGCGGGGGATTATGGCAGAATTGGATCTATCCTATGACAATTCCGGAATGTCTTGGAGATGGAGTAAAGCCCGAGAAAGAGAAGAAAATGAGAGGGTTTATACCTTCTTGGGTGTTTAGATCTGAACCTGGATGAGGTTAGGGAAGGATACTAGGAAAATCTCCCTACCTTCACTAAGTGAGGTCTTTCTTTGATGTTAGGAGGAGGAATCCGAAGGAGGGTGATGCACAGGGGCCTCAAATGCGGAAATCTGATCGGGACAGAAAGTTCTGCATTGGTGGCTAATAAAAATGATCAGAAGGGAAGGAAACCTAAGACATGGTGTGACCATTGCAAGAAATCAGGTCACACCAAGGATAACTGTTGGCTGATACATGGGAAACCTGCAAACTGGAAGCCTAGGGGTGGTGGAACAGGAAGCTCAGAGGCAAGGCAGGCTAATCAGGTATCATCTGATCAAGGTACTGGTTCTAGTACACAGCAGCTATTCTCTCAAGAACAATTTGATCAGTTGACCAAACTGATTCAAGCCCAAACCATTCAAAACAAAGGTGACTCTTCTTGTTCCTTAGTAGAAAAAGGTACATGTTCTTCCTTATCATTTCTTGGTGTCAACCAGTCCTCTTTTTGGGTCATTGACTCAGGAGCAACAGACCATATGACAAGCTATTCCCATCTTTTCTCAACTTATAAATCTGTCTTGGTCGAAATCAAAAGGTTAAGATAGCAGATGGATCTTTGGTCGCTTATAGCGAGAAAAGGATCCATCACTATCTCTCCTACCTTAACTCTCCAAAATGTCCTACATGTACCATCTTTGTCCTGTAATCTTATGTCTGTCAGCAAACTCACTTCGGATGCTAACTGTAATGTTGTGTGTTTTCGTCAATGGGTGTAACTTTCGAGGATACTCATGAGGGGATGGAGATTGCAAAGTGCTAGGATGATGGGAGGCCTATATCTCTTTGAGGAAAAGAATCTTGGAATAAGACAAATTTGGAAATGTTTGTCTTGATCTACTTTTATTGATAGGAATAATATCATGTTGTGGCATTATAGACTTGGCCACCCTAGTTTTTTCTATTTAAAGCTGTTTCAGATTTTTCATCAATAAAGATCCTTCCTTGTTTAAATGTGAAATATGTGAATTATCTAAACACACTAGATCATCTTTCCCACCTCAACCTTACAAGCCAACAAAACCATTCACTATGATCCATAGTGACATTCGGGAACTGCAAGGAAGAATACACCACAAGGAAAAGATGGTTCATTACTTTCATTGATGACCACACTAGGGTCTCTTGGGTTTATCTATTAAAACACAAATCAAGCTAAACAAGTTTTCACAGAATTTTATGAAATGATTTTGACATAGTTTCACTCTAAAATAGAAGTTTTCAGAAGTGATAATGGCACAGAATATTTCAATTCTATCCTTGGTCCTTTCTTCCTCAAACATGGCATTGTCCACCAAAGCTCCTGTCCTGACACACCCCAACAAAATGGGGTGGCGGAGAGAGGAAAAGCAGACACATTCTAGAAATTGTTTAGGGCTCTTATGATAACCTCTAATGATTACTAAATATCTATGGGGGAGGCGATTCTAAGCGCCATATATTTGATCAACAGGCTCCCTCAAGGATTTTAAAGTACCAAACCCTGTCACCAACTCAAAGCTTTTACCCCAACACTAGGATAATTCAAGATCTATCCTCAAAGTTTTTGGGTGCCTTTGCCTTCACACATATTCATCATCAAGGAAATTGGATCCCAGAGCTAGAAAATGTGTGTTTGTGTGGTATTCCCCAACACAAAAAGAGGTATAAATGTTTTGATCCACAAACACAGAAAGTGTATGTCAAACAGATGATGTGTCCTTTTTGAAGGTCAAATGTTTTCAAAACTCATGTTTGGGGAGAATTTTAAGGAACATGATTTTTCACAACAAGACCTTTCACAGTTTTTGATTAATGAACCTGACAACACTGATAATTACTATCAAGATAGGGAATTAGAGGATCAGACTGCTGATAATCCCACTGAGGTGAATACACCTGATCAGGGGAACAAATCAACTAGTCCTAGTCCCAAGACTAGAATACAAAAATTTCCAGGAAAGACTTATTCCAGGAAAGGGTTACTACTCAAAGAGAAAGCTCCTCATCCAAGCACTGAGCAACCTCCCCCCGTAAGTGCAGCTCCTGAAAAGAGCCCAGAGACAGGTAATGCTACAAATTCTTTATCATCTGATTCTGAATCTGACAGGCACATTCACTCAGAGTCACCATCCCAGGTTGTGTCTGAACCACCTGATCACTCAAACCAGTCTGATCTCCCAATTGCTCTTAGAAAACCTACAAGAGAATGTACCAAACATCCCCTCTACCCTCTAAGCAGGTATGTCACCTATAACAAACTCTCCCCACAGTATCAAGCCTTTACTACTAGCCTATCAAATATCCAAATCCCTAAAACCATCCATGAAGCTTTGTCCCATCCAGAATGGAAAGCTGCTGTGTATGAAGAAATTAGTGCCCTTGAAAAGAATGGCACCTGGGAAGTTGCTAGCCTACCTGCTGGGAAGACCACAGTGGGGTGTAGATGGATTTTCACTGTAAAATACAATTCAGATGGGTCCATACAGAGGTATAAAGCAAGGTTGGTGGCCAAAGGGTACACTCAAACTTATGGGATAGATTATTCAGAAACTTTCTCACCTGTAGCTAAGCTTAATACTGTGAGGATAATTTTGTCTATAGCTGTGAACTTGGATTGGCCATTGGAACAGCTGGATGTAAAAAATGCTTTCCTACATGGAAATCTAAAGGAAGAAGTTTACATGGATATGCCTCCTGGGTTTTCTGGCAAAGACAATGGTAAAGTATGCAAGCTGAAAAAGGCCCTATATGGGCTGAAACAAAGTCCAAGAGCATGGTTTGAGAGATTTATGAAATTCCTAAAGAAGGAAGGATTCAAGCAGGGTCAATCAGATCATACCTTATTCACCAAACGATCAGAAAATGGCAAGATGACAGTGCTGGTAGTCTATGTAGATGACATCATCCTCACAGGGGATGATATGACTGGGATCAGTCTTACTAAGAAGAGCCTGGCCAGGGAGTTTGAGATAAAAGAGCTAGGGAGTTTAAGATACTTCCTAGGAATGGAGGTTGCCAGATCAGACAAAGGATTGGTAGTATGTCAGAGAAAATACATACTAGATCTTCTTGAAGAAACAGGGATGGGTGATTGCAAAACGGCCCAAAGACTCCCATGGAAGCCAACATCAAACTCGGGAAAAGAAAGACCAAGTCCCCTGTGGACAAGGAAAATATCGAGAGGCTTGTAGGAGATTGATATACTTGGCCCATACAAGACTGACATATCCTATGCATGGGTGTTGTAAGCCAATTCATGCATGCTCCTTGTGAACCACATTTGGAAGCTGTGTTCAGAATACTGAGGTACTTAAAAGGAACGGTTGGAGAAGGTCTATGGTTCAGAAAAGACACTAGCAGGACCATTGAAGTGTACACAGATGCTGACTGGGCAGGGTCAGCTGAAAGAAGATCCACAACTGGGTATTGTAGCTATGTCTGGGGCAATCTAGTAACTTGGAGAAGCAAAAAACAAGGGGTAGTGTCTAGGAGTACTGCTGAATCTGAATTCAGGGCCATGGCACTTGGGATATGTGAAGAATTATGGATTAAAAGAGTTCTAGAGGACTTATCAATGCCTGTGAAACTACCTATGAAGCTTTACTGTGACAATAAAGCTGCCATTGATATTGCTAATGATCCTGTACAGCATGACAGGACCAAGCATATAGAGATTGACAGGCATTTTATTAGAGAAAAATTGGATGATGGAGTGATATGCATACCATTCACGCCTCATTTCGAGCAAGTTGCGAGATGGGTTGACAAAAGCTTTCTTTGAAGCCTGGATTTGATGGGTTTATAAGCAAGTTAAACATGTTGAATCTCCATGCTTAACTTGAGGGGGAGTGTAGAGATTCATGTCTTTTATTCTATATTTATGTGTTAGTAAATTATTGTAATAATAAGGGTAAGACTGTCATTCTCCTTTATTTAAATTACCTAGGGTTGTGAGAGGCGGCAGCTCTAAGAGTTTGAATGTAGTAGAAGTCTATTTATAGAATGAAGTATTTAGAGGAAGTTGTAATAGGGAGGAATCCTCCTTCCCTTAGTATAAATAAATGAGTCTGTAACCTCAATCAATCAATCAATAATAAAATCATTTCTTCCTGATTTCCATATTTTATTTCTCCACATGTTTCATATGTTTTTCTTACATATGTAAGCGTTATTCTATTTCTATGAGTACCATATTTGTTTGTTCCATCCTAATAAGTAATAATAAAATAGTTAGGGAGTGAAGGTAATTCTCCGTGGTGAAAAAAAATCAAGGAAGTCCAATTCTGGAATGTTTTGAATTCCTTCCGTAACGATGAGTCATTTCCTAGAAGATGTGCAAAGCCTTGGGACAGATTGCATTATAATGTTATGTTTAATGTTAAGTGGGACTTCTCTAAATGAGGGTGTGGTGGCTCAGTATAAAATGATATTGAAATGCATGGGCATAAGAAACATGGGTTGAGTTTATTATTGTTTAGCTTTGCTACAGCCTTCATATGGAATTACTTTGGCTTGCTAGCTCATTTTGTCACAGCAGTGTATTGTTGGAAAATTATCAAGCATGCTACTAGAAGATGAAGACAAATGTTTCAAAATTGTATCTTGCCTCAGTTTTTTTGTTGTTTTATTTTTCCTCCCTTTTCTCCCTAGCCGGTAGTAAATGATATGTTAAGAAGGAAACTTCACTTCAGATCTTTGAATGAAGATCGTATTGGCCTCTCATGATAATCTTTTCGGCTGTTTTTAACTGTCAAGAACCCGAACAACTACCTTCGTGGAAAAGCATTAACGTTGACTATGATTTTTTTTCGATAACCCTTGTCATCTAATTGGTTCTATTGCATTTTCAGGAGATTATCCCTGTGATTAATTGGGAGACCGGTACATTTAATAGAGCAGAATTAGCGATTCTAGTGTTGGCTTCTGTGGCTTTATTTCCGACCTTGTTTCTGCCTTCTTCACCAGCCATGTGGGTGGCAGGAATGACGTTTGGATGTGGTTATGGCTTTCTCCTCACCATTGCAGCAGTACCTATCGGTGTTTCACTTCCATATTTCGTAGGCTCGTTATTCCACCATAAAATCCAAGTATGTAACTTGAAAATAATAGATTGGACCCCGGACCATTGTCGTTTTGCACAATGGGACCCATCTGCATGGTCCAGTCTAATAGATTCCTCGTGTTAGAATTTCCCCTCCTCATCTCCTACTTCTTATCCTTAAAATTCATGAAGTTTCTTTCTTTTTCTCAGGGTTTGTTAGAGAGATATCCAAAAAGGGCTGCACTTATCAGACTAGCTGGTGAAGGGAACAGGTTTGATCAGTTCCGAGCAGTTTCGTTGATCCGTATCTCGCCTTTTCCTTACATCATTTTCAACTATTGCGCTGTGGCAACGGGTGTTGAGTATCTTCCTTACCTTTTGGGGTCACTTGCTGGAATGGTGCCAGAAATTTTCCTTACGCTTTACACGTAAGAATACCTTCTCTCCTGATACCTGATACTGCTTTTATTCTCTTTTTTTAGATGGTGATGCAATTTTGCTTTACAAAGAACTGCAGTACTAATTGCTAAAAACTAATCTGCCTACATTTTTAGGGATAATACACCTTTGGTCCCTTTTGTTTTTCGAAGTTCTGCAAATTTACCCTCAATGCTCTAATACTTCTTTTTTACCCCACTTTCAATGAATTTTCCACACATCAAGTTTTTATTGGTTGGAAAACTAACCAGTATGTAGAACAATTTCAAGGTTGTTGTTAGACACGTGGCACATTGACTGAAAAAGTAAAGAAAAAGATAATATTTTGATGAGGGTTAAAAGGGGATAATTGTAACATTGGAGGTAAAATTACTAAATATACGAAACAAAAGCGTTTTTGTCCCTTCATGTTTTATGCACCTGCTCTCTTGGGCACCTAAACTAGTTTGAACATACCTATTGCTATGTATGAAACTTTACGATTGGTGTTGGCGGTTCTTTCTTCGGCTTCTGAAGTTGATTTACTATTTTTTTTTTTTTTTTTTTGTACAACACTGTGTAAAGCTTTTGGACTAGTCTCTTTATGGCATGTACCTGAGTACTATTACATTTTTCTGTTTCCTTATCTCAACAGTTTATTTTGGGGTGGTGGGCGCTAAAGACATGATATAAGATCTTTAAATGATGAAAAAGAATGAAAAAAGAAAGACGATGGTTGAGAATGACAAAATTAGTAGACATGTACCAAAAAAACCCTTAATGATAATAAAAGATTTAATTCATATTAAAGAATTTTTTTTATTTTACTATCTAAAATTTGGGTGAGTATTTACACTGATTTTTATTCCTTTTATGTTGCTAAGAATCCGGTGAGTCTTTGAAACGGCAATTTACAGAAGAATAAACTCCCACCGGAAATCACGTTTTCACCAATCCACGATTTCTAACTGCATTTGATTATACAGAAGTGGAACCGGAAATAGCAGGGGGAAAAAAACAAGCCGCCGATTCAGGGTGGCCTCCCAATCGGATTCTTATTTCGGCGATACAACAAAAAGAAATCCGATTCCGACGACGAAGAATTGGAGTGACGGGAGAAGATGGCGAAAGGCAATAGGAAAAGCAGCTGAGTAAGTGTCAATTTTCTTCCTATACGTCCAAAAATTGTGACTTGTTTTCTCTTCTTTAAATCCTTCTGATCTGAATTATTGTGACTAACATTCTGATCGAGCATATTAAATTGGGTTTTATTCTGAATTGGGTTATATTTTGAATCGAATTCTTCATGTATAAAAAAATCCTACTGATATCAATGATATGATTTGTCGATTGCAGATTCATACTCTTCTTTCAACTGTTACTACATGCTGTTAGTCGACTTATGTCTTGAAACATTTAGGGGGCATAATGTCAGTGTGCTCAATGTTTGCATTTACAACATGTATTCACTGATACATAATGGAAATTTCTGCATTTACTTCATTATATTCACGTGTTGGTACACAATTGGGATCATGTCATGAAAGAATAGTTACTACAGTGTTTGAAATATAAGCTTAACATTTCATTAAGCTATTACTACATTATTTTGAATTGTGACTACATTTTTTGGAATGTTGGTACACAGTCTTGAATTGTTACTACATTTTTATATCAATGCAAGTACAGTTTTATGAATTGTTTCTACATTAATTTGTATGTTGCTACATGTTGTTGCAGTGTTACTACATTTCTATAACCTGTTACTACATTGTTTTCAATGTTAGTAGAACATTTTGGATGTGACTTCATTCATCTCGTTGCAAAAGTACACTTGGATATAACATGTGACTGAGTTGATGTAACCACGTGGTGGATGTTAGTATATTTTGTGAATGTATATGTTACTACTATAAAAGCAGATGATGCACCGTAGTTTGATTGGATATTTTTTCAATGAAAGTGTGTTGTGTGTGACTGCATCACTTTGTATGCGCATAGGGGTGTTACTACATCTTATCATAATTGTGTTAAAACGCCTTTTAAATATGTAACTGATCTAGAGTATATAGAAGTGATTGCGTGTGATGTTGTTGCTACTACAATTAGTGGATACTCACTGAGTTACTTGATTATGCGTTGTCTACATATTATGGGGAGTGCATATTGGTGTCACTATATGATACTACGTTGGTTGAAATTCATTGAGTTACTACCTATGAAGCACCGACACTTCATTAGGTCGCCGCCGTCTTTTTGTGTCCGACATTTTTCACCGACACGCGCGTCCGACACGCTCCCGACACGCGTGTCGGAAGCGTGTCGCTTCGATTAAAATAATGTTAAATTCAAATTTTGAATTTCGACACACGGCCCGACACGCTGGGGACACGGCCCGACACGCTGGGGACACGGCGGGACACGGCCCGACACGTTGGGGACACGCAAGGGACACGGCGGGACACGTTGGGGACACGGTGGGACACGTTGGGGACACGGCGGGGACACGCAAGGGACACGGCGGGACACGGCGGGGACACGCAAGGGACACGCAAGGGACACGTAAGGGACACACAAGGAATGCAATCCGTCCTGCGAATTGGCATCAACCTACGTCTATGTTTTTTTAATAATATATATATTAATATACATATATATATATATATTAAAACGTGTCGGCGGCGTGTCGTTCCCTCAAATTCTGAAAGTAACCGTGTCGCCGTGTCCGTGTCGTGTCGTGCGCCGTTCCCGTGTCCGTGTCCGTGCTTCATAGGTTACTACATTATGTGTTACTAGATGATACTACATTATGATGTACTTTGTGTTACTATATTATGTGTTACTAGATGATACTACATTATGTGTTACTAGATGATACTACGATGTGCTTTACTAGATTATCTGTTGCTACTTTGGCGTTTGCTAAGTTGTTTGTAATTCTACAGGAATTGACAGTTGAGGTAATGGACTGCAAGATTCATGTTTTCTTGGCGAAGGGGTTATGGAACTGTTAATTTAACAACACACGTAGAAGAAAGTGAATTCTTTTTGTTCTGTATGGTGAGAACTGAGAAGAGTACAACCGGGCTTCATTCTTATCAATTTTGCAAACAAATGCTTAATGAAAGGAGATGTGAATCATCATCGGCATGGATCTTCATGGCTTTTCAAACAAAGTTGTAATTAATTCGTAGGGAAGCTTTTGGATTCTTATTTCAGTGTGAGTCCATGGCAGGGGAGGTGATTTTGCATCCTTTGCTTGAACATGTTGAGCTATAGCACATCTATTACACTAAAAGATAGAAGAATTGTTGTTCTGTATTCTAAAATTTTCCACTTTAGTGTGATTCAAGATTTATCATATATTTGTTCCAATTCAACCATTTGTGTTTTCAATACAAAGTGTTCAATCAAATCATGCATGTAAAATTTGAAAAAGAGAAGATGTCAAATACTAATCTAATCTAATGTCTTTTACTACATGTTTTTTTGTTGTGACTACATTCTTTGTATGTGTTTCTACACATTTTTTGCTGAAACTACACCTAATTTATTAGTTGTTACTACATATATTTTTGGTGTTACAACACGTTTCACATGTATTACTACATATTCTTGGGTGTAACTACATATATTTTCAGTTGTACAACATGTCCACAAATGAAGTAACACGTATTTGACAGTGGTTTCATAAACACACTTAGACGTAGTAATACCACGATGCAAACACCCTCAAACGTAGGAACACATAATGTACACTCTGAAACCCTAACCCTAAACACTAAACCCTAATCCTAAACATGAACCCTAAACCTTAAACCTGAACCCTAAACCCCATTCTCTGACCTTAAAACTGAACCTTAAACTGTAAACCTGAACCCTAAATCGCAAACCTGAACCCTAAGCACGAAACCTGAACCCTAAACATTAACCCTAACCGTTAAACCTGAAACATGAACCCTAAACCTGAACCCCCAACCCTGAACCTGAACTCTAAACCCTGAACACTAAACCCTGAACCCTAAACCGTAAACCTGAACCCTAAACCTTAAACCTGAAACCTAAACCCAAAACCTGAACCCTAAACCCTAAACCACAAACCCTGACCCTAAAACTGAACCCTAAACTATAAACCTGAACCCTAAATCGTAAACCTGAACCCTAAGCCCTAAACCTGAACCATAAACCCTGAACCCTAAACCTGAACCCCCAACCCTGAACCCTGAACCTAAACCCCGAATCCTAAACCCTGAACCCTAAACCTTAAACCCTAAACCCTAAACCCTAAACCCTAAACCCTAAACCCCAAACCCTAAATCGTAAACCTGAACTCCTAAGCCCTAAACACAGAAAACAAAAACCTGAACCCTAAACTCAACCCCCAACCACAACCACGACACTGAACCTAAACCTCAACCCTAAACCAGTAAACTTGAACCCTAAACATGAACCCTAAACCTTAAACACAGACACAACACACTAAACTCCTAAACCACAAACCCCGAACCTTAAACGCTAGGTTAGGATTCAAGTTTAGGGTTTTAGGTTTAGGTTCAAGTTTAGGTTTAGGGTTCAAAGTTTAAAGTTCAAGTTTAGGGTTTAGGATTCAAAGTTTAGGGTTTAGGTTTATGGTTCAAAGATGTTAGGGATTTAGGGTTTAGGTGGTCTGTGTTCTGGGTTTTGTGTTTAAGGTTTAATGTTGAGGGTTTAGTGGTGTACATTATGTGTTACTTATGTTTGAGGGTGTTTGCATAGTGGTGTTACTACGTCGGATGGTGTTCATGGAACCAACGTGAAATACGTGTTATTTCATATGTGGACTTTCATTTTGTGATCTTGCATTATGCATAACTACAGTCTTTGTATGGAGTGTGCATAGTGGTGTTACTACTTGATGAAAAGGGCATGTGTTACTACAGGATGTTTATGTTACTACATGAGTAATAATAATCTAATCGGGAACAAATGACTAAAGCCGGGAAAAAACATGTAGTTATGACAATAAAAATGTAGTAACAAAGATTAGTACTAGGCAGTCTAATACATGTAGTTACACCCAAATTGATCTGTACTACATATTTTTCTATGTTAACTACATATTTTTCTACGTGAAATTGATTGTGTGTGTTGGTGCTAATAACTGCGTATGATGTCGATGAATCGTCCGTTTTAATTTGGTTTGCGATTGTGGTTCGAAAAAAATTGGCTGGATCTCAAACAAATATAATTTTTGTTTGGGAAGTTGACTAAAAATCCGTAAGCAAATCTGCTGCATTAACTTATCAACCACTATTCAAGGGCAGTAAATACGTGCGTTCAAAAAAAATACAGCATTAATTATCCAATAAATAATACAGGAAAATAATAAGGAAAAATAATAATAAAGGGTATTATTGGATATTTATTATTTTTGTCATTTTATAATCATCGCTTTTTTTTTTCATTTTTTTAAAATTAGATTAAAAGTTGTCCTTCACAACTTTTTCCTAGTTTATTTTTATATTTGACTTACTGTCATCTTAACGTCATCATGGAACAAAACGATGAATCACCCTCTGTTCCCTGTTCCTTCTTGACTCAGAGAAAAAAAAAGATGGTGAATTACATGGAATATCGTGAATTACTAGATTGATTTCTTCAATTCTTTTCTCTTTCTCTTTCGTTTCTTGTCGGTCAGTTACTTCAGGGCGGTGGTTGCCATTTTTGGGATTTGGATGATGAGGGATGATGTGTATGATGAGGAGGCAGATGCGGTGGGGGTGGGGGTAGGGGCGGTGTCGGTGTTGGATTTCACAGATGAGGTGAATGATCCAAATGGGTATTACGCGAGGTTGAAGGATGGGAATGAAACTGATGCTGGTACTGATGTGACCCACATTAGACGACCAGTGGAGTCCATATCGTCGTCGCTGTCATCTTCCTCATCATCTTCTTCTTTTGGCGAGTCAGCTCGATATGGCTCTGACAATGGCAACTGCAGGTTGTTGATGTACATATGGTGGTGGGCTAAGTTGGTTCTTTTGGTTGCGGCTTTAGCTGTCTTGGGAGCTGTTTTCCTCATATGGGTTGGCCCTTTCATCATGGACAAGGTTCAATATCTTTTTAATGACTTGTTTTCCCCTTACTTTTTGTTTTCATCTTGTTCAAAATTATCTCTTTGGATCTTTGAGGTGTCTTCAAATACAGGGATTTTCATGGGGTTATGTGTATTGTTCTGGTTTCCGATTTGAATGCTGTAATTGCTTTCTTGAAATGTATCTTTGGCTGGAGATGGGGAGAAAGAAAAAGAGAGATCTTTATTGAGTTTAAGGCTTGGTAACTCGAATTCATTATTTTTTTGGTTACATGTCACTAACTTTTACTGTTTTAGCAAGCTTCCTTCCATCAGTATGTCTGCATTCAAGCAAAACAAGAACATATTATCAGTGTGATGGTTCTCCTAAGGGGGTTTTTGTGCGGAGATTTTGATTAATTTTAATGCATTTTAGTTAATTGTGGCCTTTGTTTTTGTTTTTCTTGCTTGCTTGTGAGTCTTGATCACTGACTTAAGTCGGTGGTATCACTAGTAAGTGAAACTTAAGATGATAGGATGCAACTTTTGTTTTTGATCTGAGTAGTATACACAGGAATGTTTATGCTCCATTGAATGTTTTTGCCCCAAGAGAAGTAAGCCAGTTGCCCTTTTTAGTTTCCGGTGAAACGGTTGATCTAGTTTTATGAATTAGACCTAGACTCGCATTTTGTCTAGTTGTTTCATCTAGTTTTCTTACATATGTAAGCGTTAGTTTCCGGTGAAGCATTTGATCTAGTTTTATGAATTAGACATAAACTCACGTTTTGTCCAGTTGTTTCATCTGTTTTTCTTACATATGTAAGCGTTATTCTATTTCTATGAGTACCATATTTGTTTGTTCCATCCTAATAAGTAATAATAAAATAGTTAGGGAGTGAAGGTAATTCTCCGTGGTGAAAAAAAATCAAGGAAGTCCAATTCTGGAATGTTTTGAATTCCTTCCGTAACGATGAGTCATTTCCTAGAAGATGTGCAAAGCCTTGGGACAGATGGCATTATAATGTTATGTTTAATGTTAAGTGGGACTTCTCTAAATGAGGGTGTGGTGGCTCAGTATAAAATGATAATGAAACGCATGGGCATAAGAAACATGGGTTGAGTTCATTATTGTTTAGCTTTGCTACAGCCTTCATATGGAATTACTTTGGCTTGCTAGCTCATTTTGTCACAGCAGTGTATTGTTGGAAAATTATCAAGCATGCTACTAGAAGATGAAGACAAATGTTTCAAAATTGTATCTTGCCTCAGTTTTTTTGTTGTTTTATTTTTCCTCCCTTTTCTCCCTAGCCGGTAGTAAATGATATGTTAAGAAGGAAACTTCACTTCAGATCTTTGAATGAAGATCGTATTGGCCTCTCATGATAATCTTTTCGGCTGTTTTTAACTGTCAAGAACCCGAACAACTACCTTCGTGGAAAAGCATTAACGTTGACTATGAATTTTTTTCGATAACCCTTGTCATCTAATTGGTTCTCCAACGAAAATTTGAAGGAGAAAAATGTATAGTGATAAGAGAAGAGAGTAAATAATCAACGAAGAAGAAGGAGGATGAGAGTGTGTACCTGATTCTCCGGTTCAGAGGTGATTACTCCGGCCGATTACGAGGCTGCCGGACGAGAAATAAAACAGACGGATGTCACCGGAAAAAGGGTATCCCAATTTGAATTGGATGAGAAATTTATTTGGGTAAAAGGTGGGGAGGTTTCCCGGTTAATTTGCATTTTAGTATTAATATTTTTGTTTTGAGGGTTTTAAAAAAGATGGCTTTTTTTAAATGGTTATTTGAGCTCCACGTCACCTGTGCTGCAGTATGTCGGCATATCATACTGTAAAAAATTCCCTATTTAAAGGATTTACTTTTCAAGAATAGAATGTCAAGTTTCCCTTTATATTTGACTTACTGTCATCTTAACGTCATCATGGAACAAAACGAAGAATCACCCTCTGTTCCCTATTCCTTCTTGACTCAGAGAGAAAAAAAAATGATGGTGAATTACATGAAATATCGTGAATTACTAGACTGATTTCTTCGATTTTTTTCTCTCTTTCTCTTTCGTATCTTGGGTCAGTTACTTCAAGGCGGTGGTTGCCATTTTTGGGGTTTGGATGATGAGGGATGATGTGTATGATGAGGAGGCAGATGCGGTGGGGGTAGGGGTAGGGGTAGGGGTGGTGTCGGTTTTGGGTTTCACAGATGAGGTGAATGATCCAAATGGGTATTACGCGAGGTTGAAGGATGGGAATGAAACTGATGCCGTTACTGATGTGACCCACATTAGACGACCAGTGGAGTCCATATCGTCGTCGCTGTCATCTTCATCATCATCTTCTTCTTTTGGCGAGTCAGCTCGATATGGCTCTGACAATGGCAACTGCAGGTTGTTGATGTACATATGGTGGTGGGCTAAGTTGGTTCTTTTGGTTGCGGCTTTAGCTGTCTTGGGAGCTGTTTTCCTCATATGGGTTGGCCCTTTCATCATGGACAAGGTTCAATATCTTTTTAATGACTTGTTTTCCCTTACTTTTTGTTTTCATCTTGTTCAAAATTATCTCTTTGGATCTTTGAGGTGTCTTCAAATACAGGGATTGTCATGGGGTTATTTGTATTGTTCTGGTTTCCGATTTGAATGATGTAATTGCTTTCTTGAAATGTATCTTTGGCTGGAGTGGGGAGAAAGAAAAAGAGAGATCTTTATTGAGTTTAAGGCTTGGTAACTCGAATTCATTATTTTTTTTGGTTACATGTCACTAACTTTTACTGTTTTAGCAAGCTTCCTTCCATCAGTGTATGTCTGCATTCAAGCAAAACAAGAACATATTATCAGTGTGATGGTTCTCCTAAGGGGGTTTTTGTGTGGAGATTTTGATTAATTTTAATGCACTTTAGTTAATTGTGGCCTTTGTTTTTGTTTTTCTTGCTTGCTTGTGAGTCTTGATCACTGACTTAAGTCGGTGGTATCACTAGTAAGTGAAACTTAAGATGATAGGATGCAACTTTTGTTTTTGATCTGAGTAGTATACACAGGAATGTTTATGCTCCATTGAATGTTTTTGCCCCAAGAGAAGTAAGCCAGTTGCCCTTTTTAGTTTCCGGTGAAACGGTTGATCTAGTTTTATGAATTAGACCTAGACTCGCATTTTGTCTAGTTGTTTCATCTAGTTTTCTTACATATGTAGCGTTAGTTTCGGTGAAGCATTTGATCTAGTTTTATGAATTAGACATAAACTCACGCGTTTTGTCTAGTTGTTTTGTAGAGATTCATGTCTTTTATTCTATATTTATGTGTTAGTAAATTATTGTAATAATAAGGGTAAGACTGTCATTCTCCTTTATTTAAATTACCTAGGGTTGTGAGAGGCGGCTTTCAAGAGTTTGAATGTAGTAGAAGTCTATTTATAGAATGAAGTATTTAAAGGAAGTTGTAATAGGAGGAATCCTCTTTCCTTAGTATAAATAAATGAGTCTCAGTAACCTCAATCAATCAATCAATAATAAAATCATTTCTTTCCCGATTTCCATATTTTATTTCTCCACATGGTATCGTGAGCGGGTCATATGATCAACGATATCCATGTATCTACGTGCGACCATGACTTGGAAGCACAAAGATCGATCGCATCATCTACTACCTCTGGATCATCCATACCACGAGATGATCAATCCATCGGAAATGATTCCAAAGCAATTCATCCTCCTCTATTTTGCTAACAACTCGGAGGCTCAATGGAAAAATTATCTAGAATGGTCACAAACCATGACATTGGCCATTGATGGTAGAGGAAAATTAGGATACTTGACCGAGAATGCGTCAAACCGGCCGCAGGAGATCCCGAATCCGCAACATGGAGATCGAGGACTCGATGGTGAGAGCATGGTGATCAACTCCATGGAGAAATTTGTAGCTAAACCTCACACGTTCTCGCCAAATGACCAAAGACATATGGAAGATGGTTAAAGATATGTATTACGATCTGGAGAATACATCCCAAATCTATGAACTTAAGACTAAAATCAGGCGTGCAAGCAAGACAACAGAGAAGTCACTCTCATTACACCGAATTGCGGGGATTATGGCAGAATTGGATCTATCTATGACAATTCCTCGGGAATGTCTTGGAGATGGAGTAAAGGCCGTAAAAGAGAAGAAATGAGAGGGTTTATACCTTCATGGCGCGGAGTTTAGATCCGAACCTGGATGAGGTTGGGAAGGATACTACTAGAAAATCTCCCTACCTTCACTAAGTGAGGTCTTTCTTTGATGTTAGGAGGAGGAATCCGAAGGAAGGAGGGTGATGCACGGGGGGCCTCATCCGGAAATCTGATCGGGACAGAAAGTTCTGCATTGGTGGCTAATAAAAATGATCGAAAGGAAGGAAACCTAAGACATGGTGTGACCATTGCAAGAAATCAGTCACACCAAGGATAATGCTGTTCGATACATGGAAACACCCGCAAACCGGAAGCCTGGGGTGGTGGAACAGAAGCTCGAGAGGCAAGGCAAAGCTAATCAGGTATCATCCGATCAAGGCATCGGGTTCTAGTACACAGCACTATTCTCTCAAGAACAATTTGATCAGATTGACCAAACCGATTCAAGCCCAAACCATTCAAAACAAAGGTGACTCTTCTTGTTCCTTAGTAGAAAAAGGTACATGTTCTTCCTTATCATTTCTTGGTGTCAACTGATCCTCTTTTGGGTCATTGACTCAGAGCAATGCACCATATGACAAGCTATTCCCATCTTTTCTCAACTTATAAATCCTGTGCTGGAAATCAAAAGGTTAAGATAGCAGATGGATCTTTGGCTGCTATAGCAGGAAAAGGATCCATCACTATCTCTCCTACCTTAACTCTCCAAAATGTCCTACATGTACCATCTTTGTCCTGTAATCTTATGTCTGTCAGCAAACTCACTTCAGATGCTAACTGTAATGTTGTGTTTTCTGTCAATGGGTGTAACTTTCAGGATACTCACAAGGGGATGGAGATTGGCAGTGCTAGGATGATGGGAGGCCTATATCTCTTTGAGGAAAAAGAATCTTGGAATAAGACAAATTCTGGAAATGTTTGTCTTCAGTCTACTTTTATTGATAGGAATAATATCATGTTGTGGCATTATAGACTTGGCCACCCTAGTTTTTTCTATTTAAAGCTGTTTCTGCATTTTTCATCAATAAAGATCCTTCCTTGTTTAAATGTGAAATATGTGAATTATCTAAACACACTAGATCATCTTTCCCACCTCAACCTTACAAGCCAACAAAACCATTCACTATGATCCATAGTGACATTTGGGGGCCTGCAAGGAAGAATACACCACAAGGGAAAAGATGGTTCATTACTTTCATTGATGACCACACTAGGGTCTCTTGGGTTTATCTATTAAAACACAAATCTGAAGCTAAACAAGTTTTCACAGAATTTTATGAAATGATTTTGACATAGTTTCACTCTAAAATAGAAGTTTTCAGAAGTGATAATGGCACAGAATATTTCAATTCTATCCTTGGTCCTTTCTTCCTCAAACATGGCATTGTCCACCAAAGCTCCTGTCCTGACACACCCCAACAAAATGGGGTGGCAGAGAGGAAAAACAGACACATTCTAGAAATTGTTAGGGCTCTTATGATAACCTCTAACAAATTTCTAAATATCTATGGGGAGGCGATTTAATCGCCATATATTTGATCAAACAGCTCCTCAAGGATTTTAAAGTACCAAACCCCTGTCACCAACTCAAAGCTTTTACCCCAACACTAGGATAATTCAAGATCTATCCTCAAAGTTTTTTGGGTGCCGCCTTCACACATATTCATCATCAAGGAAATTGGATCCCCGAGCTAGAAAATGTGTGTTTGTAGGTATTCCCAACACAAAAAGTGGTATAAATGTTTTTTGATCCACAAACATGAAAGTGTATGTCGTGATGATGTGTCCTTTTTTGAAGGTCAAATGTTTTTCAAAACTCATGTTCAGGGGGAGAATTTTAAGGAACATGATTTTTCACAACAAGACCTTTCACAGTTTTTGATTAATGAACCTGACAACACTGATAATTACTATCAAGATAGGGAATTAGAGGATCAGACTGCTGATAATCCCACTGAGGTGAATACACCTGATCAGGGGAACAAATCAACTAGTCCTAGTCCCAAGACTAGAATACAAAAATTTCCAGGAAAGACTTATTCCAGGAAAGGGTTACTACTCAAAGAGAAAGCTCCTCATCCAAGCACTGAGCAACCTCCCCCCGTAAGTGCGGCTCACGAAAAGAGCCAGAGGCAGGTAATGCTACAAATTCTTTATCATCGATTACGAATCGACAGCACATTCACTCGAGTCACCATCCAAAGTTGTGTCTCGAACCACACGATCACTCAAACCGGTCGATCTCCCAATTGCTCTTGAAAACCTACAAGAGAATGTACCAAACATCCCTCTACCTCGGGCGGGTATGTCACCTATAACAAACTCTCCCACAAAGATCAAGCCTTTACTACTAGCCTATCAAATATCCAAATCCCTAAAACCATCCATGAAGCTTTGTCCCATCCAGAATGGAAAGCTGCTGTGTATGAAGAAATTAGTGCCCTTGAAAAGAATGGCACCTGGGAAGTTGCTAGCCTACCTGCTGGGAAGACCACAGTGGGGTGTAGATGGATTTTCACTGTAAAATACAATTCAGATGGGTCCATACAGAGGTATAAAGCAAGGTTGGTGGCCAAAGGGTACACTCAAACTTATGGGATAGATTATTCAGAAACTTTCTCACCAGTAGCTAAGCTTAATACTGTGAGGATAATTTTGTCTATAGCTGTGAACTTGGATTGGCCATTGGAACAGCTGGATGTAAAAAATGCTTTCCTACATGGAAATCTAAAGGAAGAAGTTTACATGGATATGCCTCCTGGGTTTTCTGGCAAAGACAATGGTAAAGTATGCAAGCTGAAAAAGGCCCTATATGGGCTGAAACAAAGTCCAAGAGCATGGTTTGAGAGATTTATGAAATTCCTAAAGAAGGAAGGATTCAAGAAGGGTCAATCAGATCATACCTTATTCACCAAACGATCAGAAAATGGCAAGATGACAGTGCTGGTAGTCTATGTAGATGACATCATCCTCACAGGGGATGATATGGTCGGATCGATCTTACTAAGAAGAGCCTGGCCAGGAGTTTGAGATAAAAGAGCTAGGGAGTTTAAGATACTTCTCCAGGAATGGAGGTTGCCGATCGGACAAAGGATTGGTAGTATGTCAGAGAAAATACATACTAGATCTTCTTGAAGAAACAGGGATGGGTGATTGCAAACCAGCCAGCACTCCCATGGAAGCCAACATCAAACTCTGGGAAAAGAAAGACCAAGTCCCTGTGGACAAGGGAAAATATCAGAGGCTTGTAGGGAGATTGATATACTTGGCCCATACAAGACCTGACATATCCTATGCAGTGGGTGTTGTAAGCCAATTCATGCATGCTCCTTGTGAACCACATTTGGAAGCTGTGTTCAGAATACTGAGGTACTTAAAAGGAACGGTTGGAGAAGGTCTATGGTTCAGAAAAGACACTAGCAGGACCATTGAAGTGTACACAGATGTCGATCAAGGTGGTCGGTGAAAGAAGATCCTGGCCGGGTATTGTAGCTATGTGCAGGGCAATCTAGTAACTTGGAGAAGCAAAAACAAAGGGTAGTGTCTAGAGTATCTTTGAATCAATTCAGGCCATGGCACTTGGGATATGTGAAGAATTATGGATTAAAAGAGTTCTAGAGGACTTATCAATGCCTGTGAAACTACCTATGAAGCTTTACTGTGACAATAAAGCTGCCATTGATATTGCTAATGATCCTGTACAGCATGACAGGACCAAGCATATAGAGATTGACAGGCATTTTATTAGAGAAAAATTGGATGATGGAGTGATATGCATACCATTCACCGCCTCATTTCACAAGTTGCAGATGGGTTGACAAAAGCTTTGCTGAAGCCTGGATTTGATGGGTTTATAAGCAAGTTAAACATGTTGAATCTCCATGCTTAACTTGAGGGGGAGTGTAGAGATTCATGTCTTTTATTCTATATTTATGTGTTAGTAAATTATTGTAATAATAAGGGTAAGACTGTCATTCTCCTTTATTTAAATTACCTAGGGTTGTGAGAGGCGGCAGCTCTAAGAGTTTGAATGTAGTAGAAGTCTATTTATAGAATGAAGTATTTAGAGGAAGTTGTAATAGGGAGGAATCCTCCTTCCCTTAGTATAAATAAATGAGTCTGTAACCTCAATCAATCAATCAATAATAAAATCATTTCTTCCTGATTTCCATATTTTATTTCTCCACATGTTTCATATGTTTTTCTTACATATGTAAGCGTTATTCTATTTCTATGAGTACCATATTTGTTTGTTCCATCCTAATAAGTAATAATAAAATAGTTAGGGAGTGAAGGTAATTCTCCGTGGTGAAAAAAAATCAAGGAAGTCCAATTCTGGAATGTTTTGAATTCCTTCCGTAACGATGAGTCATTTCTAGAAGATGTGCAAAGCCTTGGGACAGATTGCATTATAATGTTATGTTTAATGTTAAGTGGGACTTCTCTAAATGAGGGTGTGGTGGCTCAGTATAAAATGATATTGAAATGCATGGGCATAAGAAACATGGGTTGAGTTTATTATTGTTTAGCTTTGCTACAGCCTTCATATGGAATTACTTTGGCTTGCTAGCTCATTTTGTCACAGCAGTGTATTGTTGGAAAATTATCAAGCATGCTACTAGAAGATGAAGACAAATGTTTCAAAATTGTATCTTGCCTCAGTTTTTTTGTTGTTTTATTTTTCCTCCTCCTTTTCTCCCTAGCCGGTAGTAAATGATATGTTAAGAAGGAAACTTCACTTCAGATCTTTGAATGAAGATCGTATTGGCCTCTCATGATAATCTTTTCGGCTGTTTTTAACTGTCAAGAACCCGAACAACTACCTTCGTGGAAAAGCATTAACGTTGACTATGATTTTTTTTCGATAACCCTTGTCATCTAATTGGTTCTATTGCATTTTCAGGAGATTATCCCTGTTATTAATTGGGAGACCGGTACATTTAATAGAGCAGAATTAGCGATTCTAGTGTTGGCTTCTGTGGCTTTATTTCCGACCTTGTTTCTGCCTTCTTCACCAGCCATGTGGGTGGCAGGAATGACGTTTGGATGTGGTTATGGCTTTCTCCTCACCATTGCAGCAGTACCTATCGGTGTTTCACTTCCATATTTCGTAGGCTCGTTATTCCACCATAAAATCCAAGTATGCAGTATTCTTCTTTCTTCGGCTTCTGAAGTTGATTTACTAGTTTTTTTTTCTCCAGTGGAATTGTCATCAAAACTCTGGCTGATGCATCAGAAGACCGTCAATATCTGTCAGTCCAACAGATTGTGTTTAATTTGATTGGCTTTTGCACCACAGTTGGAGCTACTGCATTACTGACACTATACGCAATACGGAAGCTAAAAGATTTGCACAAGGAAGAAGAAGAGATGTTACTGAAATGAAATTTCTACTTATTTTCAGGGTTTTGTTTATGTTTCTACTCGAGGGAAACAGATTTAACCGAGATACTGCTGGAGGGAAGACAAATTTCTCGTTTGATCTTCTGTTTTCACGTCAAAACGAGCTTCTAAAGAAGGTATTCCTGCAAGTTAGTTACTATGTACTGTACATAATTGGAATATCTAGTTTGCTGATCCTGAATTGTTCTCGACACCATTTGAGAGTCAAAAAGTAGGATTTGGCCCTAGTGTTGTGGGTACAGATCGAGTTGAAATGTATGCTTTATATCCATATCCTTTTATTTGGTTCTTGATCCTTAATTGTACATTTCAACTCTGTATTATATTATATGATAAGGTGGATGCAAGCAGTAGACCAGTTGAGACAAGGTTACTGATCTGATGTATTGGAAAATCTTTTCCATAGATTTTCCTACCTTTAGCCACTTAGGTTACCTTATAAGACCACATGCATTGATGAGGGCTTGCCGCCTCCATTTTTTCTTGGTTCCGATCTGACCCAGAACATTTCCGGTCTATCCAAATATTTGTCGGGTCCGCTGAGGTGGGACATTTTCTAGATCCGGAAACCAAAATTCAGTTTGAGTCATTCCCAGGTGAATCGAATTCAACCCAGCAGCGGAAGCGAATAAGGCAACACAAAAATTGAACAAAAAACTTGTATAATGTAAATAACATGTAGGTCTAATACATAAGGGTATTTAGAAATTATACCAACACTTTGAGAAGATGGGATAATGATGAAGTGAACACCAAGATCTGCCGGCAAGGTCTCCTCCACGATAGGCGGTAAACCCCCAAGCATCTCCATCAAACTTCATTGATTTAGCCTTTCTCATCACCATACCCTACCTCACCACCCTACCCTACCCTTTCATCACCCCGCCTTTATCATCACCCAATCTTTCATGGTAGCCTTTCTCATTACCCTACCTTTATCATCACCCACCCTACCTCACCACCCACCTCCACCACACCCCACTATCGTATCCTACCCTGCCCACCCAACCCTACACTACCCGACTACCTTACCCATCTTTACATACCACCACCCTAATTATCACCCAATCACACCCTACCTCTTCACCCATCCTTCCTACCTTAACTTACCCTACACTCACCTACCCAACCTTACCACACGGTCCACACCACACCCTACCCTACCCCAACCTACCCTACCCTGCCCTTTCCATCTTGTCATTGATAACTAACCCTAGCACTCGTCTTACCCTACCTCACTCTTTCTCACAACCTACCCTACCCTACCACCTACCTAACCACCCCACCCTACCCCACTCCACTATACCCGCTCACCCTACGCCGCATGCCTTATGATACATAACCCTACCCACCCTACCTGCCTTACCTCATCTCCCACCATACCCTAGCACCCACCATTTCTTACAACCCATCCTACCTTACCACGTGCCTAACCCACCCCACCCTCCCACCTCACACCACCCGCTCTACCTTACCACACGCCTTAGGATACATAACCCTACCTACCTTACACCACCACCACCCTACCTTACCACCCATCCTACCCTACAACCCACCCTACTCATCTTAACTCACCCACCTAACTCTGTATCACTCTACCACCCACCCTCCTCATCTCACACTTACCTCATCATCCACATGTATTGTCAATTTTCATTGCATTCCATCTCCTTCCATCCATTTTTGGAAGGAATGAAAATGGATGTTAGGAAGTATTTAGTTTGATGATGGCCAAACTGCTAATAAGTAGCGTTGAAAGACAATTTATGTAATTGTTTTTATAATTAATAAATGACAGATTTATTCTCATCTTATTATTTGCTTTGTGCTTATAAGAAATACACTGCTGAAAACCTCAAGTCGTATCATATGTAGCCATTTAACTTAGTGTGTGTCACACATGAGGATTAAGTTTATGATGATACACTTGAACTATTAGTCTGTGGTGAACTTAATCAAAGTATGAGGTCTATTGATTAAACCACCATTAATGCGCCCATAACACTTTATGGTGTGACCGTCTTATCCAGACCGTCGATATTGGTTATCTAAGTAGGGCATTTATATATGATATAGTCATATAGGACTGTATCGATTTAATCTGTATTTCTCATATAATTCCGTGATTGAGAAATCTTATTAAATCACAAGATGATCATATATGGATTAACCTTAATCCTGAAGTGATTGCATAGTCCTACTTGTTTCAAGATATGGTTTGATGTGTTCGTTAAGGATCGCTAAGAGGCGCGGTTCGAATCACTTTCACGTTGACACTATTCTGGAATGAGTGAGGAGTGTGTGTCTCACAAATATGGAATCCATTCATTCCTGCGGGAAGTAGAAAGACAATCCCTTATTTGTTAATCCTAGAAACTGATCGATCCACGGAGTTCGTATTGGTTATGAACTAATTGATCACTAGTGGGTTAATGGTAAATAATGATAAGATGTATTGAAGAAGGTTTACGGAAATAATCCTGCTTCATTACGGATAGTCTATGGAGGGTTAGTCTGTATGTAATGATTATATCAATGGACACTTATCGACTTGACGTTTTGAGAATTAGTTATATCTATAATCGATAGAGTTCAATTTCAGATTTATGGTGGCGTAATTCTGGAATTAATAAGCTGAGTAGAAATATTCTGTTCGATGAATATTTTATTCAATTTATTGTAGCTACTGGTTATAGGTCCATGGTCCCTGGGTTGGCTCCTAACACGCGAGTGTTTTCTCGTTTCGTGGAACCTCGAGAATAAATTAAATAGTTGGTCTATTTAATGAATACGCAATATTATTTATTTGGTAAATAATATGTAAAATAGAAAAGACATTTTCTATTAAAAATGATGGCAATTGTGGCGCCATATTTTGTGATAAAGTTGGGAAAAAGAAAATTTTCTAGATTATGTCACATGTGTAATTAATTATTTATTTGTTAGATAATTAATGGAAAAGAGATAAGAGATTGATTTTTTGGGAATTATCTCTTATTTTATGACAAATATATCTTTTCTTTATGGGAATAGGTAATTGTGGTGTGAAAATGATAACTCTCTCTTGACTAGTTATTTTCCTATATAAAGAAAGTTCCTCCCAACACAATAACACATGAAAATTGTGCCACATACTAAATAAAAGAAGAGAAAAATTAGTTTCTCGTTCTAGTCATTAAGAGAAGAAAAACCTAAGGTTTTTCTTGGGCATATTCGAGGAGGTTTTACGGCGAGTATCGACGTCCACCAGTCGTCGCTAGCAGATACGATCCGGAAGACTGCGGCTTCTCATTCTCTGTCGATTTACTATCCCTCTTCAATTAGATAAATCCTCAACCTTCTCATTGTTGTATTAATTATTTATGTGGATCATATCGTAGTAAAATCACATGCGAATTTATTCATAGCTTCCGCTGTGCATGATCGAGCGTCTCGATCGGTGCTGTGAATCAGATCTGACGATCCAATTATGGATCGGATCCAGATTCGGGTTTCTGTATATCCAGCATGTGGTAGCAGAGCGAGGTTAAAACGATTTTGCGATCTTCTCGATCGATGCTGTGAATCAGATCTGACGATCCAATTATGGATCGGATCCGGATTCGGGTTTCTGTATATCCAGCATGTGGTAGCAGAACGAGGTTAAAACGATTTTGCGATCTTGATTGCATAATTAATTAATAAGGAGTGAAATTAAATAAATATTGCATCTTTTATATGTTTATTAATATATGCGTGGTTGAATGTTTTGATTGACGAGATGGATTGGGGTTGATACGTGTTTACCGTTAGATCTATTGTAAACCCAAATTTTTCTGGGTATAGGAAATTATGTAATTTATTTTGTTGTAATTTAATTTCCTAGTAGTTAGAATAATTATGGTTGCTGCGGCCCTGTTTTATTAATTAAATTTCGAAGAACATCATACAATCTGAAGCAGTGGCCTGGTGGTGAAGGCGCTACATGAACAAATTGAAAAACCGAGTTCGATTCCCCCTAACCCCGACGCGTCTCCCTTTTTTTATGAGTTTTTTTCCAGAAAAATTAAATTTCAAAGAAAAAGGTTGCAGCTGAAGGGAACCGAACCCAAGTTGCCAGTGAAGAAGAAGGAAGCCTACACCAACTCGGCTGGACGACTTTTGGTAAAGGAACGGAGCAGAAAATTTAAATACCCACGGCGGCGGCGGTTTTTGAATATAGATAATTAGTAAACCTATTGGACGTAGGGTTTATTTATTTATTTAGTTTATAGATTAGATGCGGGGTACCAACGGTAATCAGTGGTTTATTTTTCGCATTTATTTTCTTTTGTGATTATTTATATGATATTACCATGCCATGCATCATATTCATGAATTCCACTCCTAGCATATACATACATGTAGAAAATTAATATTGACATTAATTAGACATGTATGAACACGATAATTAATTTAGATTAAAAATAAATTAAATTAATTAAAGGAAACGGAATTTTATCGGGATATAAAATTCACATGATAAACTTAATTTGGGATTAAGAATCCTTCGGGGTTTGGGTTATGTAGTGTCCACATAAATTAGAATTGATAATCAAAAAAATTGGAAAATCATGAAAAAATGGACACCAACTAGACGGCATTTGGAACCGATAAGTTAGTGATTGTTTTTCTTGATTTATTGTTTTTCGATTTATTGGAAAAATTCTACAATGCTAAAACTTCTATCATGACAAATTAGGATCATAAAACTCTTTGTGAATTTTATTTGTGTAGAGTCTACACAAAGGAATTTTAATCCATAAAAATTGGAGGATCGTGGATATAGTGACACTAGTTAGACGGTATTTGGAACCGATGAACTAGTAGGAGTATAATATTAAATATTCATGATCTAATGTTTTTGGATTATTAGAAAATTCTAAAATCCTAATGAGACTACCTAATTTTCAAAATAACGAGTGGGAGTGGGGAAGGTGAAAATCGACACCACGGCCTCTACTGTTGACACGAGAAAGTGAGAGAATGGTGATGCCTCGTGCCGTTTTGATTTCGGCCCCTAAGGATAGCCTTCACCGCTATCAAAATGCATGGCTTGGTCTCCGAAAGGATATGATTTTGGGTACTCGTCGGGTCACTGACCGACCCTAAGGCGGCATACTCGGGGCGTACTTTGAGATCTGAAACAGTAGGTCACACTCACAAGGATATTTTTGGAAATATCTTGGCTGAAAAAGGAAGGTAATCAACAATTAAATGGAGATGTCTGATTCTTAGTTAATTGTTGAGAGAGATTGTCTCAATTTAATCGTCACCTCTTTAACTACCCTAAGGCGGCACTGTAAGTGTGAGATTAAATCCTTGGAATGGTAGGATAAACTGCATGCATGACATCACGTTTATTATTCCTAAAATTATTATATGTTGTGGTGTATGATTTGATTTATATTTCTATCATAATTTATTTTACAACTACATATCATCTCAAAGTATCTAAACTGCTAAACACGTTAAAATTGACTGATGATGACTTCGTAAAAGTGGAAAAGTAACAAGAACGTTGAACTCAATAATCGAGAATGCAAATTAATTTTTCGGAAGAGATTGTTCCTCTTGAGCCTACAAACTTAAGTGACATTGATAAGTATGTCACTGCTGTCACTCGTGTTGAACGAGAGACAAATTAAAATTAGTTCAAAGATGAAGAGAATGATTTGGTATCAATCTCACTAGACATCCCACAGTTCACAAGTAGTGTCTACTCAAATGAACTGCTAGTTCATGGCCATTTCCTTTATAGAAAGCCAAGAAAGGGAAGGTAAATGTCTACAAGTGTAAGTCATCTAAACTAAATAAGTTAAAGGCTAAATCGAAATATTAATAAAAGAAAGTTTAGGATAAAGAAAGTGATTTCGGATCACTAACCTATGAATCCTTAGAGACTTTCTTGACCGAGTAATTTGACCCGGAAGCTAAGTTCTTTTTGAAAGAACGAGGTGGCTAGGCATTAATGACTAAAGAGTAGACAACGGACAGTTATTTCAACTAAGATGGTGTGAGTGATATAAGGAAACAAATTTCGGATTTTAATCCTTGAATATCGCAGAAATTTAATTTCCGTTTTCAGATTCGTTGGAACGAATGGATTCACTTTCAAATCGATAATATAGTTGCCTTAAAGAAAGTGAATTTGACATTTGTATACGATTCTGAGACTCGGACTTTTGTCTGATAAAGTCAGAACCACTAAGTAATGCTGAAAAATGTATATGTAACACATCATAAGCTATTAAGACAAATGGTTTCCGTATTTAGATAAACGATTCTTCAGCATCTATTAATTAGTACATATATCCTAAAGATAAGATCTGAAGACTGGCCAAGGGTGATTCCTATTCCCCGTCTAAGAACACATCTCAAAGAAAAAAAATGACTAAGTAACTTTTTCAATTAGGAAAAGGTAATAGAGCTGAAGAAGCATCACGTCTTGTTCATATTGACCTTCGGGGTCTTATGAAGGATACAAGCTAGAGGGAGCTTTTGAATGGTGGACATTTTGTCTGACGACTACTCGAAACGCCGATTAGTTTATCTGAATATTTGGAGGAATCTCTGATATTACCAGAGAAGCGAGTATTCCATGCTCAGAAATAGGCTAAAGCATAGTTTTTGGCACTGATTCTCGGCTTACCTCCGAGTGAAACGATTTCACTGAAAGGATAAACCATGTATTGTCTTATATAGTTATTGATATGCTACATTACACTGCTTAACTCAATTAAGATATTAGTTGCAAAATAACGGTTTACATTATTATGTAATGCCGAGAAGAGTAACTAACGACCCATTCACCGAACACAAGAGGAATTCTTATTGTGATTCAAAATACTCAAAAGCTATATCTAGAAATTCAAGAGATAGCAAAATCCAAAGCTCAAATAGAAATCATCTAGAGCTACTCTTGAATCTTGAGTAATATGAAGCTACCAATTTACATATATAAAAGATAAATCATGATCAACTTCTTGATCCAAACTCTCCCTCCAATTTGATTTCATCAATCGGAGTTAATCTATGAATCAGTGGAGCCGCGAAGGACATAGATTCAGTGAAGCAGTTGAAGTCTGCCAAGGACAGAATACGCTGAAGCATTTGAAGATTGTGAAGGAGATTGTGATAGCTGTTGAAGATTACTTCAAAGATACATTGGAATTCATCAGTGAAGCAGCTGAGAGAGTTGTGAAGTATCGGTAGCTCATATAGTGAAGCAACTGAAAGTTGTCAAAGACTATCATCACTATTGTAACGGTGTAACAAGAACGATAGTGAATTCCTCCATCATCACATGAGAAAAGTGGACTAAGCGATAACACCACCCTGAACCACTGTAAAATTTGTGTTTTTTACTTTTTGCAATTTACTTTCAGCACTTTACATTCAACATTCTAACATATAAATTTGATGAGATTAAAAGTTAAATATTTTTAAGATCCAAACTAGTGCATTAACCCCCCTATCTGAACTTGTTTCAAGCCTTTTTTCGTGACCAAAAATTGGTATCAGAGCAATGTTCTCTTGAAAATAGAACTGTGTTTCAGACCTGATACTTTCTGTGTTGGAGAGATCACCTGATTTTAAATGCTATTCTCAAAGTTATTTTAAAAGATCTTGTTACATCATGGAAACTCTTAATATCATAAGTAAGATTCCCACACTTTCTTTTGATAAATTTGATGAGTGGAAGATGCGTACGCATGCATACTTGGCTGCCACTTATGAAGATGTGATGGACTTTATTACTGAAGGACCTTTGATCATCACAAAGACAAATACTGACCCTAGAACTGCTAATGTTAGTCCTTTGATCAGTAAACCAAAGTCTGAGTGGACAAGTGAAGATAAGAAGATATTCATTCTAGACAATGTTGCCAAGGATTTAATTTTGAAAACTCTTGACAGCAACATGTTCATGAAAATCAAAGATTCTAAGACTGCAAAAGAGATTTAGGATAAGTTGATTCTGAACTGTGAAGGCACTTAGGCAATCAAGGAAAACAAGGTAACTATTTCTATTCAGAAACTTGAGACTTTCAAGATGAAATATGGTGAGACAGTTGAGCAGATAGATAGTAGATTTTCATCTATCGTGGATGAACTCAACATGCTCGGCAAATCATACACTCAAAAAGATATTTTCTTAATGATCCTAAGAGGTTTTCCAGCTGAATGGCAATGAAGATAACTGCATGCAAGAATCCAAAAATCTTGTTGAGACATTGATAACGCTCTAAATGCACCATTAAATTAACCTTTATTTATCCCGAATTCAGCTCTACAGAATGTAGATAAGCCCATTATTGTGAAGGAATATATGTTAAACACTGAGTGCATGTTCCTAATTTCGTAATTCTGCATCTATGTTGTTATCCCAAAGATTTGGTACTGTTTTGCCTTGTTTTATGTATTTTCAGGATGTATCAAATCCGAAGCATTTAAGGCCGGAGCTGGACCAGAGGAGAAAGTATTGGGCCAACTGAAGTGAGTCCAGGAAGAGATCTACAGAAAGAAGAGAAGAAAGTCAGGCTCGGTTTACCGTGGGCTAGGCCCGATAAACCGAGGGTCTTAGGGAACACGAAACTGAATCTGCCGCATGTACTAGATCGGTTAGGGTTTCTGAGAGTCATAAGTTGGCCAATGTATCTATATAAGGCCGCATAAACTGATTATTACAATAGGTCTCAATCATATTATTATTATTTCATTATACAATATTGATGCAATAAAGTTCTTTTAAGCTTTTGGAGTTTATTTCTGGTTTCCTTCCCTTCCTTGCCATCTCTAGCTTGAGTGGATCAAGCTAGATCTCCATTGTTGAAGGTATGAAGCTTTGAACGTTCCTTTATGTCTTTAATATGGTAGATCTGCTTGTATTTATGTGTTTTAGTTAATCTGCATGTTTAACAACACCATAATTTACTTGAATTAATCTGAAATAAGCAATGTAGACCCAGAAATAGGAAAAGCCGCCCCCGGTAAACCGGCGGTCTATACCAGTTTACCAAGGCGAAATTTAGAAAACCTAATATGGAGGTTCATCGTTAGCTACGTTGATCGATAGAAATAATTAAAACGAGTAATAGGTTTGGCCAATCTAGTATTCGTAATTCGTAAATTAACATGAAGTACTGATAGTGAAGTGTTAATTAGGACATTGTTTTGATGGACTCTAGGAACGTGCAAATCAGTGTTGATAGCTGCCTAGGACGGTTAGCGGTATGAGTTAGTGCTCAATACCGGCAATTCTAGTTCTTCATGCGTATTGGCTATTACGGACCAATTTGAACGTTCCTTTATGTCTTTAATATGGTAGATCTGCTTGTATTTACGTGTTTTAGTTAATCTGCATGTTTAACAACACCATAATTTACTTGAATTAATCTGAAATAAGCAATATAGACCCAGAAATAGGAAAAGCCGCCTCCGGTAAACCGGCGGTCTATACCGGTTTACCAAGGCAAAATTTAGAAAACCTAATCTAGAGGTTCTGTTAGATGTAATATCGTTGGATCAATCATAGATTGACCCGATTACGCAGCGGAATGCATCAGATCTAGATCTAAATGAAAACAAAGAACACAAATTAAAGATCTAACTACAAGGGGGTTTAGGAGCCAACCTTTTTATGGTGCTTAACTCCAAGATCAAAAGTCTCCTAGAACACGTGTATGAGCAGCCATAGCCTTCCAACGTGTGTCTTCCAGCAACACCAAGTGGATGGTGTTTCCCGCCGCCGGACCTCCTTGATATGCTACCTAGAAAACCCGAGGTTTTCTAAACTCGAACCCAAGGAAAAATAGCCGAAAATTCCAAGCTATTTTTCTTTCAATATTGGCGTGATATGTGATTGTCAAAAGGCTTGGTAGAACTCTCTTTATATAGGAGAGTAATCCTAGTCCTCCAAGGATTTAATAATTAAGAGATAATTATTAGATTAATCCTTTATTCCAAATAAAAGATAAATAAAATAATTATTCCAAACAAATTAGGATAAATCACATTATTATCTAATATTCCATGAATTATCTATTAACAAATAAAAGATAAATCACATGTCAAATAATTATCCAAGAAAACTAATTTCTTAATAATTATGTGACAAAAAATGCTCCCCAAATACCCTAGAAATAAGGGCCACGCATTTTACACACATATTGGGCCGAGTCCACGAAAAATTTCTTTTCCATGTATTTAATTATCTAGTCCAACTAAACAATTAATCCACATATCAAATTAAATAGCCCAATCCACTATTTAATTATAATTGAGGTGAAACGACGAGAAAACTAATTATGCTATTTTGGGAGCCACGTCGGGGACCATGGACTCATATTCAAGAGGCTACAATAAATTAAATAAAATTATTCATCGATGAATAATTATATACAACCTATTAATTCGGGATTACACCACCATAAACCCGAAAATCAACTCTATCGAATATAGATAACTTACACTCAATTTATGAGTAAAGCGTCAATCGATATAATCATTACATATGGATAAATCCTCCATAGACTGTTCACTTCGATTCGGGATATTTCCGTAAACCCTTCTCGAAACATATTATCCTTATTTACCAGTAACCCCCTAGTGATCAATTAGTTCATAACAAATATAATATGAACTCGGCCGATCGATCAGTTTCTAGGGTTAACAAATAAGGGAATTGTCTGTCTACTTCCCGAGGGAAGGAATGGATTCCATATCTGTGATAACTCAGACTACTCACTCATTCTAGAATAGAGCCAACGAGAAGTGTTGGACCACATACTGCGAAGTGATCTTTACAAACACATCAAACCCTACCCTAGTCTAAGCAGTTGTCTGTGATCACCTCAGGATTGAGATTAATCCATATATGATCATCTTGTGATTCGATAAGACTTCTCGATTACGGAATTATATCGAGAACTCAAATCAAATCGGTCCAGCCCTATATGATTATCATCATATATAAATGCCCTATTAGGTACCCTATTACCGACAGTCCGGATAAGACTGCCACACCTAAAGTGTTCTGGGCGCATCATTAGGAAATTAATCTAGAGACCCGTACTCAGATTAATAAACGCTACGGACTAAGTTAATTTTAAGTATATTTCACAAACTCAATCCTCGTGTGTATAGCCATACACTAAGTTATGTGATTACATAATCAATATACTTAGGGTTTTCTGTAGTGTATTAATACTGGCAATGAAAGGCGAATAAATAAGATGAAACAAATTCTGTCATTTATTTAAATAAAACAATTACAAATTGTCTTTCGGGCATAAAACCTAACAATCTCCCACTTGCACGAAAGGCAAGTGGATTAATTGTTTGAGAGCACACCCTATATCTATATTACGGCAATACAACTCCCACTTGCTCTAAAGCAAATAAGTCATGTCCCTAATACCAATAGTCTCCAAGTGCCGGTTGAAGACTTCTAGCGGCAACGTCTTGGTGAAAGGATCAGCGGGGTTGTCAGCAGAGGGGATTTTCTTGACGGAAATGTCTCCTCTTTGGACTATCTCTCTGATTAAATGGTACCTTCGCTCGATATGCTTTGACTTGCGGTGACTACGGGGTTCCTTCGAATTTGATACAGCCCCATTGTTGACACAATAGAGAGTGATCGGATCGTTGTGATTTGGAGAGACCCCTAAACCACTCAGGACTTTTTGAGCCAAACTGCTTCCTTTGCTGCCTCAGAGGCCGCTATGTATTGAGCTTCCATAGTAGAATAAGCCGTGCTGGATTGCTTGACGCTTCTCCAAATGACTGCACCACCACCAATGGTAAACACTGAGCCCGAGGTAGATTTGAAATCATCTCTATCTGACTGGAAGTCAGAGTCAATGTACCCCTGTACATCCAGGTTTGCACCCGAATATACCAGCATATAATTCCTAGTCCTCTTCAAGTACTTTAAGAGGTTCTTTACTGCAATCCAATGCTCATTGCCTGGATTCGACTGATAACGACTGACAAGTCCAACGCCATAACAGATGTCAGGTCTAGTGCACAGCATAGCGTACATTAGACTACCTACAACCAAAGCTTAAGGGACTCTTTGCATAGCCTCTGTTTCCTCAGGAGTCTGAGGACTCTGAGTCTTAGAGAGATGGACGCCGTGACGAGTTTGTAGGTAACCCTTCTTTGCGTCAGTCATGCTATATCTAGCCATCACCTTATCAATGTAAGTGGCTTGTGAAAGAGCTAACATCTTGTTCTTACGATCCCGTATTAATTGGATCCCGAGAACATAATTCGCCTCTCCCAAATCTTTCATTTGGAATTGGCTAGCCAACCAAATTTTAACGTCCGACAACATCCCCTTATTGTTTCCAATTAGGAGAATGTCATCTACGTAAACGCAACCTTATCCTTAATGACTTTCTTGTATACAGAAGGTTCATCAGGATTTTGTTCGAAATCATATGACTTAATGGTTTCATCAAATCTATGATTCCAAGACCGAGATGCTTGCTTCAACCCATAAATGGATCTCAGCAACTTGCACACTTTGTGCTCTTGGCCTTCTTCGATGTATCCTTCTGGTTGCTGTATATAGATTTCCTCGTTGAGAAATCCGTTAAGAAACGCTGTCTTGACATCCATTTGCCAGATTTCATAATCTAGGCATGCAGCAATAGAAAGGAGGATCCGGATGGATTTAAGCATGGCCACAGGGGAGAAGGTCTCTTCGTAGTCTATACCCTCTCTCTGTGTGTAGCCCTTAGCTACAAGCCGTGCTTTAAAGGTTTGGACCTTACCATCAACTCCTCGCTTCCTCTTGTAGAGCCACTTGCTCCCTATGGGTTTTACCCCTTCGGGGCAATCTACAAGTTTTCAGTCTGAGTTAGAGTACATGGACTCTATCTCTTGATTCATCGCGTCAACCCATAGGTCCTTGTCACGATCATCTATGGCCTTGCGAAAGGACACTGGATCATCTTCCACACCATCAGAGACGGCTACGTTCGCCTCTAATTGTCCATACCGATTTGGTGGTGAACCACTCTCTCAGTACGTCTGGGTGGATTAGGATTAGGGGTGACTGTTGCATTCGTAGTGTTTTCTACAGTGACACTAGGTGGCACTTATGGTCTGACCTCGTCAGAAAGTAACTCCTGAAGTACGATTTTACTTCGAGGCTTGAAATCTGCCATATATTGATCCTCTAAAAACGTGGCATTAGTCGAAACTATCACCTTGTTATCTTCCGTATCGTAAAACAGACCTCCACGTGTTCCCTTGGGGTAACCCACAAACAGACATACTTTCGTGATGCGCTTTGTAGTTTACTAGTCTTGTCTACCGGCAGATATGCGCAGACATCCCCAAATGCGGAAGTGATTTAGCCTTCCGGCCGCCCCTCCACATTTCATAAGGTGTCTTTGTGATGGACTTTGACGGTACTACATTCAAGATGTATACGCCGCTTTCAGAGCATATCCCAAAAAAGGATATCGGTAGCGGCGTAGCTCATCATTGATCGACCATGTAAATCAATGTTCTATTTCTCCTTTCAGCAACTCCATTTTGCTGAGGTATCCTAGGCGCAGAACGTTGGGAACAGATCCCATGTTCAAGTAGTTAGTCAGTGAACTCAGTATCTAAGTACTCTCCTCCGCGATCAGAGCGAAGTCATTTCAAGGACTTGCCTAACTGCCTTTCGGCTTCTGCTTGAAATTCCTTAAACTTGCCAAAAGTCTCGGATTTTCGATGCAGCAGATAAACATATCCGAACCTCGAGTAGTCGTCGATGAAAGTAACAAAATACTCGAATCCGCCTCTAGCTTGCACATTTATCGGACCACAAAGGTCTGAATGTACTAACTCTAGAGGTTCTTTGGCCCTATTCCCTTTTGACGAGAAGGGACGCTTAGTCATTTTTCCCTCCAGGCAAGATTCGTAGACGGGCAACGAGTCAACAGATAACTCTTTTAAGGAATCACCCTTAGCCAGTCGTTTGATTCTTTCCAAGGAAATGTGACCTAGCCTAAGGTGCCAAAGATATGTACTATCTTCTTTATGAGAAATTTTCTGCCTTTTAGCAGATTTTAGATTTGCTACTTTAAACTTTTCAGTATTTAACAGGGGAGCTTGCGTGGGTTTAATGAAATACAATCCGTTTTCTAATACAGTAGTACACAAAGTAAAACCATTCTTTGAAATAATAAACTCGTTATTCATAAAAGAAACAGAGTACAACCGGTCTTTCAAAGCAGAATACGAAATCAAATTTCTATGAAAATTCGGAATGAAATAAACATTGTCTAAATGTAAAACTTTATTTCCAAAATGTAAAACCACTGCTCCCACTGCTTTTGCTGAAACTAATGCCCCGGTGCCGACTCTCATAACTTGAGCACCTTCCTCTAGCTCCTCAAACGAACTAAGGATCTGTAAAGAAGAACATACATGGTTAGTAGCTCCAGTATCCAATATCCAATTTGATACATCTTTAGCTACATTAAAAGATTCCAAGACAAGTAATTCATGATTACCTTTCTTATCTTTCCCATTGCTAGCCTTAACCTTCCCATCCTTTACATCTTTGAGATATACGGGCGTGATTGACGCCAAAGGTGCCTATCTCATTGCAGTAATGACACTTGCCCTTGGGCTTGGATGGTGTATTCGGCATAGCCTTCTTCTTCATAGGTTTAGGCGCCGGCGCAGTTTGTTTCTTATACTTTTGTTTACCCTGCTGGTTTGACTTAGACGCCTTGGCTACGACCACATTGGCCTCAGACTTCTTTTCCTGCTCTTGGGATTTATCTTACGTAGAAAGACCCTCGTAGACTTGAAGTTCGTTGATCAACTCCGTCATGGAAAGGTGAGCCTTAGACATGACGTAGCTGGTCCTGAACGTTAGGAAATCAGATGTCAGAGATTCGAGAATCACTGACCCTTGGGTAGCATCGTCTATAATCGCACCATCGATTCTTTGATCAAGAAAGTAACTAATCATGTTCATCACATGACCAGTAACTGACTGACCCCGCCTCATCTTGGCATTGACAGCCTTCCTCAAGGCCTCGTGTCTTGCTTGATCAGACGGTTTGCCAAACATGGTGGTTAAATACTGCAAGATTTCTCGTGCAGTATTAAAACCCTCAATCTTGCTCCGAATGACATCCGACACTGAGGCTAAGAAGATGCCTCTTGCCTTATTATTCGCCTCTATCCATTTTTTATGTTGATCGCAAATGCGTTTAGGCGGATTTTGAGAGGGAAGAACAGGGCACTCCTCAGTCAAAACAAACTGCGCATTCTCAAATACGAGCACCACGTTTACGTTACTTTTCCACTTAGTAAAATTGTCGCCATTTAGCTTATCATTCAGTAAAGTTTGAATTTGCGAAGACATGTTGCTGTAAATAAAATGACAGAAATTTAATCAAATATACACTACTATACTTTGTATTTCAGGAATAATAAACTATATAAAGTCTATCCTACCATTCCAAGGATTTAACCTCACATAGTACTGTCCGAGAGGGTCGATATCAGCACTATGATGGTTAAACTAAGACAATCTCTCTCAATGATTAAGCTTCGAGAATCGAACATCTCACGGGAATCAGACATCCCGGACCTTTAATCATTGATTACCTTCCTTTTTCTAGCCTAGATATTTCGAAAATATCCACAAAGAATGTGACCTACTATATCAGATCTCAGAGTACGCCCCGAGTATGCCTACGAGGGGCAGGTCAGTGACCCGGCGAGTACCCAATATCCAATCCTTTCGGAGACCAAGCCTTGAATTTTGATAGCGGTGAACACCATCCGAAGGGGGCCGAAATCAAAGCGGCACGAGGTGTCACCATTCTCTCACGTGCTTGCATCTATAGTAGAGGCTGTGGGGTTGGCTGTCGCCTTCCGCGCTCCCACTCAATAATTTGAAAAAGTGGTGGGTTTACTAATTACGGTTTTGGCCTTGACAATAAGAAACAATAAATCAAAGTACTCCGAATAGGTTCGGTTATGTAGGCAAGCCTACGCCGTCTTATTCGTTGGAACATATGTGACAGTTCAAGAGAAGCCCCGTTTAGCCCGAAGGCTTATCGGCTATGCTAAGTCCTGTCGAACTGCTGTAACGTACATCACACGTGGAGGGGAGTCGATTGAGCCGAAGCTCGGTTGAACTCGCCCAACCATGGTTAGACCATTTCCGAACCCATGTACTAAGATTCTCCGATTTCTAAATTGTCACCCAAAGCGTAATCTCGTTTCTGTTTAAGGTGGGTTCACTGAGAAGCCATCACCGAAAAGCTCAACGATTTATCCAAGTGGGATTCACCGAGAATCCATCACTAAAATCGTAACGATTGACAAAAACCCGGGTCCTCGGTTTTTATAATTAGCTACTTATTATTTAACTACCACATATTAAATTAATAAGCATTCATACTAATTATTCGAGTTATACATGTCTATTTTAATTCAAAATTAAAAAACTACGTGTATGCATTGGAGTGGAATCATGAAGATGCAAGTCATGGCAATTTTCCGGATTTAAGCACGTAATCTCGATCAAACACAAAATTATACCGAAAAGTAAACACCGAGATGGACTGTTGGTACCCCGACTAAGTATTTTCTAAGGAAAAGTAAAACTTATACTATGTCTTCGAGTCTTGATCTTCGAATATTGAACTCGAACCGCCGGATCACGAACCACGAACACCCGAGAGGAGAAAGGCTTTTTAATTAAATAAACAAATTTGTCTGGCCAATCTAGTATTCGTAATTCGTAAATTAACATGAAGTACTGATAGTGAAGTGTTAATTAGGACATTGTTTTGATGGACCCTAGGAACATGCTAATCAGTGTCGATAGCTGCCTAGGATGGTTAGCGGTATGAGTTACTGCTCAACACCGGCAATTCTAGTTCTTCATGCGTATTGGCTATTACGGACCAATTAAGGTGTGTAGCTGGCGTATAGATTATCTACTACCATGGTCGGAGTAGATAGGGTTAGGAATGGCACCCGTAGCTTAAAATTGAATTAAAAGCTCAATTGATTTAAGGAAATTATGTGGGAAAGTAAACATAAGTATTAAATAAGCCAAGTTAGTAGATAGGTGGGATGAGGGGGAGCAATACCACGTTTCTTTTATGTTCATTGTTGGTCAATGACCACTTATGTCATCTTGATTAGCTTAGAATTGTTTATCTTTGAGTTGCATTGTCTCTGTGGGATCGACCTTGATTCGCCCTTGCTATACTGCGATTGACCTAGTACTCTTGCTAGTAATATTGACGTAAGTGACTTACACGCGATCAAGTTTTTGGCGCCGTTGCCAGGGACAATGGCCAATTTCAAGAATAAACGTTTAAATTCTAATTAAGAAGTTTTTTTATTTTAAATTTAATTTATTTTTTAAATCTTGAGTCGTCCTGAACAGAACCTGCACTGTATAACTGCCAGAATGAGAAATTCCAGGCCCGGTTTACCGTGGGTTACCCCCGATTTACCGAGGTCCAGAAAATCAAATTCCGATAGCCCATGTTATTCTGTGTATATCCCAGTTGATTTTAGTTAGTAGGTCCGCAACAGTTGGGTTCCTCCCCAATTGAAGCGGGAGTTGCTAACCTTTTCTCTGTTTTATTTTTTCTCTTTTGTAGGAAGATCGGGACACTTCAGAAATTCGGTCAAGCAGGAGTTGAAAAGGCAAACAAGTCAACCAACATGCCTCGAACAATGTTGAATATCAAGCCTATTTCCATGTACCCAGGATCAACCGTCAGAGAGCAATACGAAGCGGGTGGAAAAGGAAAAAGAAGCACTTAAGCAGGAGCCTGAAGAGAGCTTAAGGGAGTGCAACACGTATCGTCCAGGTGAGTTTCCCTTAGAGTTAATTGAAATATCTTCGTCTGATTACGATTCTGATGATCCCGAAGAGGATATGGACACTATGTTTTCTGAGCCTGAGGATTACCCAGACTCAGATACCGTAGTAAAGTTGGGAGACCCTGGGACGTTCCGACACCCGATCTATATAAACGGTGTATCAGTAGGTTTAGGTCTCTGCGACTCCGGCTCGAGTTGCAACATCCTTCCTTTTTACCTCAGCCAGAAGATTAAGATTCCGGTTATCATGGATCAAACTCGAAATATGACCTTTGTTGATCGAACTATAGATATGCCTGCCGATCTGCTGAGGAATTGCACGATTAAGGCAGAGGATTCATCTTTCCAATAGATTTCACGGTTATAGACGTACCGGAGGATCCAAGTGCCCCAGTTCTGTTGGGTAGACCTTTCTTAGCGACCGGCCGGGCGATCATGGACTTTGATAATAAGGAAATAACTCTGAGGACAAATAATGATGCTGTATCTATCAAGATCCTAGAGCCCCTAGATAATAGGCCGGAATGTTGCAAGATGACTTATGGTTCGGGGGAGGTGAAAATCATGGAGATAGAATCGGAAAGGCATAGGCACCGAGAAGTTCTAGTAGAAACCATTGAGCATGAATTCATGAGAGTACTGCTAAGAGAGCATGAGGACATGGGCCACGACCAGACGTTCATGAAAGCGAGTGCTTCTGAGAGACGTAGTGAAATGGAACTTCTAGTGAAAAGTGTGGAATCCTTGAGCATAAAGGTTAAATCTCGACGCAGAGGCAGACCTAGTGCACGAGCTAAGAGAGAAATGCATGCCAGGAAAAGAGCTCAAAAAGGTTCCACGAAGGTAAAGACCTCCGGAATAAAGGTTTGGCGAGTTAAATCCCCAATCCCTGAGTGAGCGAGGATCTGAAGAAAGTCAAGCTGACGACTATAAACTCAGAACTATTTATCTTGAACCCTTAGATATGATAGGATTCAATAAAAGTAACCGGATGAAATGACAAGATATATTTCGTCCTACCGCACCCTTAGTCTTGAAACCGATGGTTGTTGGGAATGTTTTTTTACTCGTTGTGGATTCTAGTGAAGTAGGTTAGGATTGAGTCGGAAGTAGCAACAAAAGGAGTAGAAACTAGTGATTTTTGAGGTCAGGATTGAGCAGTAAGTTATTATAAGGTGTGCAGAGCAGAAGGGCAGAAGAATCTGGGGAAAATAAGCCCCGGTAAATCGGGAGTTACCTCTGTTAGATGTAGTGCCCGAAAGACAATTTATGTAATTGTTTTTTGATTTAATAATGACAGATTTTATTATTCATCTATTATTTGCTATGTGCTTATATAGTATACACTGCTGCAAACCCTAAGTATATCATTATGTAACCGCTTAACTCAGTGTATGGCATACACGTGAGGATTGAGTTAGTGGTGATATACTTAAACTGTTAGTCCGTGGTGAACTTAATCAAAGTTTAGGGTCTCATGATTAAAACACCAATAATGCGCCCAGAACACCTTAGGGTGTGATAGTCTTATCCGGACTGTCGGTAGAGGGTACCTAAGTGGGGCATTTATATATGATGGCATTCATATAGGACTGGACCGATTTAATCTGTATTTCTTGATATAATTCCATAATCAGGAAATCTTATTAAATCATTAGATGATCATATATGGATTGACCTTAATCCTGAGGTGATCACAGGGTGCTGCTGGTCTCACGGATCACTTTGACATGTGATCCAAGACACTTCTCGTTGGCACTATTCCCTGGTAAGTGAGTAGTTCTGTGTTTCACAGACACGGAATCCATTCCTTCCTACGGGAAGTAGAGAGACAGTCCCCTTATTTGTTAGCCCTTAGAAAATGATCGATGGGCCCAATTCATATTAGACTAATTAGCTACTAGTCAGATATGTTAACTAATTGATCACTAGGGGGTTAATGGTAAATAATGATAAGATATTCTGAGTCGGGTTCACAGAGACTTCCCACTCAAAATGGACAGTCTATGGACGGTTAGTCCGTATGTAGTGATTATATCAGTGGATGCTTAATTACTCATAGGGTTGAGTGTAAGTATATATCTATAATTGGTAGAGTTCAGTTTCGGGTTTATGGTGGCGTAATCCCGGAATTAATAACTTAAGTGTAAATATTCAGTTCGATGAATATTTTACTTAATTTATTGGAGCTACTGGTTATAGGTCCATGGTCCCCAACGTGGCTCCTATAATACGAGTGTTTTTCTTGTTATTGGGCCTCAGTGATGATTAATTGGCTGGGGTAATTAATTGATATGCGAAATGTTATTTAGTTAAATTTAAATATTATGATACATGAAAAGAGCATTTTTTCGTGGGCACAGTGGGCTCTAAGGTGGCGCCATATGTCTTGGATTTTCCAAGAAATTAGTTTTCTTGGATAATGACATATTGTGTAAATTAATTATTTATCTGTTGAATAATTGGATAAATAGAAGAAAGTAATTTTTTTATTATTTATCTCTTAACTTTAAGGATAATTATATTTTCTTATTATAAGATTATAATTATCACTTATTTTTATTGGATAATAATATTTGGAATTATCTCTTTTATTTTGTATTACCGATTGAGTATAGGTTTCTCTCTTGGGTTTTGGCTATAAAAAGAGAGTTCTCCTCGAGCCCTAAACACAGATATTCTGCATATCAAGGAGGTTCTGATTCCAAGGTTCGGTGTCCACCAACCGCTGTTTGGAGACCCACGTTGGAAGATCAAGGCTACTCATCCGACTATTGGTAAGTAGATCTAAACCCCCTTGTAGGAAGTTTAGATCCTTTATTTATGATATGTAGTTCATAGATCGTGATCCATCCGCTGCGAAAAGATCTAATTTATTTAGATCTGAGCTCTTACATCCCTTCAACCTCTGGGTTACCGAGCTAGGTTTTTTCAGTTTCTGAGTATCAGATTAAAAAGCAGACTTTTCGGTGACGCGTGATGGAAACACGTTGCATCAGCAAGTCCACTAGTCAGCAAAACCACCAAATTCCTTTTTTTTCCTATCATTTCATCCTTTCCCACACTCCACCATAACTCCACCTCAATCCCATCAATCAAACCCCTCAAAACCCTCACCCTCGTTACTCGTCTACCCACTATCCCAACAAATCCTTCCACCTTCTTCCCATTTCTCCTATATAAACACCCTTCAACCACCATTATCCACCATCCTCATCAATCTTCATCTTCTTCTCCACTCATAATTTCTCCATTTCTTCTTCTTCTACATAGCTCGACCACCATCACCACCACTATCACCACCAAATCACCCATTTTACCTCCATCTAAACACCAAAACCATCTTTTTCCAACCTCTGTTGCTGAATAGTGCTGTTGTAACACATTGTTGCTACAGTTCATCATTTTTTGATCATCAGCAGCACAGTCCTCGTAAGAGCCGAGAGAAATTAGCTGCGGTAAATTGGGACTTAGGACCGGTTTACCGAGGGTCATTTTCTGTTTCAGCATCATCATCAGTCTCTTTTATCATGAGTATGGCCCCCAAGCATAGCAGAACCACCCGTCGTCCAAGTGGTCACCAATATGTATACGGAGATGCTAACCCCTTGATAGACGTGGTTGAGCAGTTTCATTCTTTGGAGATTTATGAGTCGTTCCGAGGACATTGGAACGGAAGACCTGTTTCCTGAGAGCGTGGTGTAGAGTTGGACGACTGTGGTACTATCTTTCCAAGAGCCCTAAAGGTACAAGATATTTTGGACATGGCGGAGGCACCGAGCCAATTTAATGCTACGGTGGTGCGTGAATTTTATGTGTATTTGGCGCATAACCCCGGAGCTACATTTGATATGGTGTGGGGAGTCCAGGTTGATTTTACAATTGAGTGGATCAACGAATATTACGGGGTTCATAATCCGCCAGTGGGCCCAGATGAGTATACATCCTCTACCAATGTTGAAGATTTAGAGAGGATGCAGATGATTGCTGATTATTTCAGGGTGCAATGGAAGTGCAATCCTATAGGAGCCCCCACAATCTTCCTGGAAAAATGATTTATCCTGGGATAGGAAGATGGTCAACAGATTTTTAGTGCCCGCCTTCTGCCGACTAAGCATACGGTATCTGTCACATCGAAGAGGGCGGAGTTGATATTTTATCTGGAGCAGGGATCTCCAGTCAACATCGGCCTACTGATGCACAACCGCATTCATGAGATTGCCGCTGAGTCCGAGTGAGAGCAACTGCCTTATGGGCCTATGATAGACATGTTCACTACGGAGGACGAGGTTCCGGTTCTGGTTAGTGACGATTGGGAAGAGCCTGAACTGATGATCAGTTCGCAGTCAGTTTCAAGAGTACCGAGATGGGTCGGTCAGAGAGTTGAGAGAGAGCGTACTTCGGTCCACGGAGGGCCTCGGTCTCAGAGGGCTTTGATTGAGGAGAACGCACGAGAGATTGTAGTCTGCATCGCAAAATGGACAGAATTATAGACTTTTTAGGCGTTCCTCCTACGACCCCACCACCTAGGACTGTGCCGCGTCACGGAGCATCTTCGTCCGCCGCTGCTGCCTCAAGTTCTGGACCACCTCCCGGTTTTGAGCCTAGAGATGACTGGGAGGATTATTCTTTCTTTTTATTGTTGTTATTTTCCATTTATTGTTTTATTTTATTTTATTTCCTATCTAGTAATGTAGCAGATTTTTTAATGATATAATGATTTTGTCGGATTAATTTGTTTGGAGTTATTTAATTACTCTTTTACTGCCGAACTGTTATTATACGGAATGTTGTCACCCAATTCTTCTTGGATTGTTTGAGATACTTAGCGCAGATTGATCTAGGCCTACTTACATCAACCCAGTGCGATTACGGCGATCCATTTTCTTACTTGGCTCCATGCTTAACCGAAGCTAAGTTCATTTTCATTTTCCATTATCATCTTCTCATTGGGGACAATGTTTCGATTAAGTGGGGGGGTAAGGGATGTCACTTATCTTTTTAACATTATATTCCAAATTATTAGATTATCTTGATTCTCTTGATGCACTTTTCACCACATAGACTTTGATTCGTTTCATCAAAATTTTGAAAACAAATTGATGTGAATCAGGATCCATCATATATCTCACTTTTAAGTATTATTATATTATTATCTAAGTATTAATATAATATATTAATTATAAAATAAGGCTGATTTTGAGGATAGTATTATCATACTATAATATATACATTATGATGCAATATTACTTAAAAAATGTGACATATATTTGGTTTGAAAATCAAGAGGCTTGACTCGATGAATAATTTGGTCCTACAACATTTTGAAGACTTGGAGACCAAGTGTTCGTCACATTTTGAAGTTTTGAAGACCGTCATTTATTCGACGGAATCTCGGATTAATTAAGTAATTAGTCGCATTATATTACTACTATATTTGCACTATCATACAACTATAATTAATCAAGTATCAAGGTTGGAAATTAAGGGAAATAGGCGCCACTTTTTGTTGGAAGAAATTGCTTGAAGAACTAGATGCATTGGACTTGGACAATTGGAGATACATTACATTATTTTGGAAGCATGGAATGAACTCATCTTGGACTCTCCAAACATCACAAATGGCGCCACCTTTTGAGGATTTTTAGAAGTCTTTTAGCTTACCAATACTAGTCTTATTCATGTACTTAGCTTATTCAAGTAGCCTATAAATAGCCATCCATTTGTAACTTGTAATTCAGCTTTTTTCTCAATATAAAATATATTTTCTTCACTTGGATTAGTGTTGTGTGAATTCTCTGGATAGAGTATTCAAAACCGGATTATCAAGGGCCCGAGCAACCCTTGTGGGTATCCAATATACCAAGGTGCTTAGAAACAGGTTTTCTAAGTGTCGAGGTGCTATTCCAAGGTGCCTTCTCACGAGTTGAGATTGTGTCGCGGAGCTCATTATTCCAAGGTGCTTTCACACAGGTTGTGACTGTGTCGAGGAGCTTATTGATTCCAAGGTTCCTCCACACAGGTTGTGGTTGTGTCAAGGACCTATTCCAAATACCTCAAATCCACGATCCAAAATATTTATTTGATCCGAAGCCTTCCTCCGGGCGGTTTCGTATCAGTTGGTATCAGAGACAAGGCGGATTGACGGTATTATATCCCTTTATATTTTCAAAAAAAAAACAAAAAAAAACAAAAAAAAAATCTTTGAACAAAAGAATGGCTGGACATAATGAAGATGTGCAAAGGATCGATGAGACGATTACAATGTTTGCAAGGATGATGGCGGCATTGTTCATCCTTTTCTTTGTGTTGGATGATGGTTTCTATGTTCGAATTATTCGATGTGTATGGCCAACATTCATATTCGACCCTGGTGGATTCGAGGACGAATCCTTTCGAAGAGGGAGAGTATGATGTGAATCAGGATCCATCATATATCTCACTTTTAAGTATTCTTATATTATTATCTAAGTATTAATATAATATATTAATTATAAAATAAGGCTGATTTTGAGGATAGTATTATCATACTATAATATATACATTATGATGCAATATTACTTAAAAAAATGTGACATATATTTGGCTGAAAATCAAGAGGCTTGACTCGATGAATAATTTGGTCCTACAACATTTTGAAGACTTGGAGACCAAGTGTTCGTCACATTTTGAAGTTTTGAAGACCGTCATTTATTCGACGGAATCTCGGATTAATTAAGTAATTAGTCGCATTATATTACTACTATATTTGCACTATCATACAACTATAATTAATCAAGTATCAAGGTTGGAAATTAAGGGAAATAGGCGCCACTTTTTGTTGGAAGAAATTGCTTGAAGAACTAGATGCATTGGACTTGGACAATTGGAGATACATTACATTATTTTGGAAGCATGGAATGAACTCATCTTGGACTCTCCAAACATCACAAATGGCGCCACCTTTTGAGGATTTTTAGAAGTCTTTTAGCTTACCAATACTAGTCTTATTCATGTACTTAGCTTATTCAAGTAGCCTATAAATAGCCATCCATTTGTAACTTGTAATTCAGCTTTTTGCTCAATATAAAATACATTTTCTTCACTTGGATTAGTGTTGTGTGAATTCTCTGGATAGAGTATTCAAAACCGGATTATCAAGGGCCCGAGCAACCCTTGTGGGTATCCAATATACCAAGGTGCTTAGAAACAGGTTTTCTAAGTGTCGAGGTGCTATTCCAAGGTGCCTTCTCACGAGTTGAGATTGTGTCGCGGAGCTCATTATTCCAAGGTGCTTTCACACAGGTTGTGACTGTGTTGAGGAGCTTATTGATTCCAAGGTGCCTCCACACAAGTTGTGGTTGTGTCAAGGACCTATTCCAAATACCTCAAATCCACGATCCAAAATATTCATTTGATCCGAAGCCTTCCTCCGGGCGGTTTCGTATCACAAATGGCATCTTTGACCTTTTGGAGCTACTTAATTACATCTTTGTTTCACTTTGCATAAGTAAGAGTAATGCCCACTCCTGAAGTAGTGGCGTATTAAACGCATATTCTGTTATGGACCACCAATTTAAGCACGTATAACTCACTTTCCCTGGTGTGTAGTCGATAATGCATTACTTTGACTAGAGTTGACCCTAGCTTTATCTCGAATTTTGTTCTACCTATGGTCATTCGAGTCAAGTTGTGGATCTTATACGGGCTACAGATTCGGTAGTTTATAAAGAGTGGGGCCGTGAGGATAGATAGAATTATGAGTGTTCACCCGCCAAGAAAGAGAAGTGAATTGCAATATATATATCTATGTTCTCTTTGGCAAAGCAAAGTCGATGGAGCGTAAGACGCACGACTCTCATATCGAATAGACCGATAAACGCGAGCCTAGAGTAACACTCGGTTCTCGATCCGCCTTGCCCAGTTGACTTGACCCAGAGCAATAAAAAAAAGCGAGAAGAAAAAAAATCCGTTAATAAAATAAATGACGTAAAGGGAAAAGCATGTTCGTGACTGGCTCGTTCGACTACGGGTTGATGTGAAATTGTCTCCATTGCTAGAGATTGAGGGGTTATTGCACACACACACATTGGTTCATGACATGAATATTGTTTAATGTGTTACTTATAGATGTGTTACAGTATAAAAGCTGATGGGAATGCTGAGTGCACTCTGCTTATCGTATGAAGATATCAAGCACTCACGACAAAGATGAACACCCGCGACCTCAACCGTGATTCATCGACAATATAAACACCAGCAGCCTGCAGATTAGTCAGTTTAGTATAGAAAACGGTTATTTTGTTGTAATCTGTTATAACCGTTTGTAACTTACTCGCAACTGATTCATGAGGTGTATGATGTTAGAAATACCACTTGATCAGCCACATTGTAAACACCTTGAATAATTCTGCATTTATCTTTGTTTGTTGTAATTCTACAAACTTCATCATGGTATCGGAGCCACCCCTTTATTGTGTAAGTGTTGGGCCTCTTGTTGGCCTTAAGAGTACCATTTTATAGGCCCACACTTGAGGGAGCGTGTTAAATTTGTCCCACATTGGGCACTTAATATCGTATCACCCACCATATTAAGAGATGAACTTCCCTCACCTCACAACCTAGGTTTTGGGGATGAGGCCCCTCCTTTTATATGGGTTTGGGCCCAGATTTCTACATGGTATCGGAGCAGAAATTTGAGAATTTCTAAAAGCTTTCCTGTGTTTTTTGAAGAAACTTGAGAGTGTTCTTCATTTTTCTGGGTTTTCAGTTTCTTGAGAGTAAACTGTCATCATTTTCTCTGGTTTTTGATCAGTTCTTGATCAGTTTTTTCACTATCATCATTGATTTGAGAATCAATTCTGAAATTCTTGATAGCCATGGCAGCTAAGAAACAAGAAATAAGTCCTTCCAGTCCATTCTATGTTCATCCTAATGAGAATCCTTCTCTGGTTCTTGTTCAGCCATTGATGAATGGAAATAACTACAATCCCTGGAAAATGTCCATGGAGATGGTGCTGATCACCAAGAACAAAATTGGCTTCGTAGACGGCACAATCAAAAGGCCAGAAGCATATTCAACCGACTTCCATGCATGGAGGCAATGTGATACAATGGTCATATCTTGGATCTTAAATTCTGTGGAGAACACCAGTGCTCAAAGTTTAATATACTTCAAGAATGCACATACAGTTTGGAAGAATCTTGCAGCAAGATTTTCAAATGTTGATGTATTAAGACTTTCAGATCTTCTTGAAGAAATGCATCTACTAAAACAAGACCGGATTCTGTCAATCAATATTTTACAAAACTGGTGATTCTTTGGGATGAAATCAAGACCATCAGGCCTGTGACACTCTGTTCCTGTGATCCTCAATGTCACTGCAATGCAATCAGCAATCTGATGGATCATATGGAGGCTGAACATGTCATGAAATTCCTTAAAGGATTAAGGGATGAATTTGAACCAATGGTCTCACAAGCAATGTTGATGGTGCCTTTCCCAGAAATTCATGATGCCTTTGCACTGGCAATCAAGTTTGAGAGACAGAAGTCATATGTGGCCAACAAGGCCAAGAATCAAGATTCCATGGTCCTATTGTCACAAAAGAATGGACAGGGACACAATCAGACTGTCAGCATACCCAACTTTGCTGCAAATCCCAGGCGTAAAAATCCCAAAAAGATGCAATATAATTTCTGTGGATTTAATGGCCATACTAAGGAGACTTGTTACAAGAAGCATGGCTTTCCTCCCGGTTTCAAGTCAAAAAGGGCAAATATGGTAGAAGAGGAGCAATCAGCATAAGAAGATCAGGCACCAAGCAGGTCTGCTGGACCATGGTTTCCCAATCTTACTGCATAACAACTTAACAAGTTGATGGCTCTGCTGAATGACCCTCTTAGACATGCAGGATTTGCTGTTGGCCAGCCTACTGATATTGTTACACACTACTCACCTGCTACAGGAACAGGTGACCTAAATTTAGTAAGATCAATACAATGGGTCTTGGACTCTGGTGCCACAGATCACATTGTAGGTTCATTAGATCTGTTAAGCAATCCCAAACCTTCATTTGGTATAAAAATGAGACTGCCTAATGGAAATAATGTCTTTGTCACACATATAAGACAAGTGAGGATTAACACTCAATTGGTCCTACATAATGTGTTTTGCATTACTGGTTTTGAGTATAACCTTTACCTTCATTTATTAATCATTAAAAAGGTGCAACTGTTTTTTCTGCTAACAAGTGTGTTTTGCAGGACAAGAACAAGAACATGATTGGTTCTGCTGAGTTACAAAGTGGACTTTATGTCATGGATCAACCAATAAGACTTTCTGTTTCCAATGCTGTAGCAAATCACACTCTATCTGATAGATTAGATGATGCACTTTTATGGCATTACAGACTAGGACACTTGCCAAATAAAAGACTGCAAGTCATCAGTTCACAGTCTATTGATGTCAAATTTTGTTATCATGATCTTTGTTATGTCTGTCCTATGGCCAAACTCAAAAAAATCCTTTACAACTGCTGTAAATGCTACTATTGATCTTGTTCATATGGATATTTGGGGTCCTTTGAGACAACATACTGTAAATGAACAACAATATTTTCTTACTGTTGTAGATGATTTTTCTAGATTTACTTGGGTTTTTCTTATGAGGCTTAAATCTGAAACCTCTGACCTTGTTAAATCTTTTGTTAAATTTGTTTCTACTCAGTTTCATAAAGTTATTAAAGTAATTAGATCTGACAATGGTGCAGAATTCCAACTTACTGACTTTTATGATCTGACAATAGCACAAAATAGTAGCAAGAACAATTGGCTCTGCTAATGAAAAAGTCCACGAAATTCTCAAGAAGAAAAAAAAGAGGTGAATCATCAAGAATGAGATATTCCAGAAAAGATGATTATTCTCAGACATGAAAGCTTATGAATTTGAGCTGAACAACAAAGAAGGTCTAAAACTTGATGTTCAGAAGGTACCAAAAATCTTGTGGCACCTCAACAACCAACAGTGAAGAACAACAGCATCAACAACAACAATGGCACTGAACAATTGCAAGAACAATTGGCTCTATTGATGAAAAAGTTCACAAAATTATCAAGAAGACAAAAGAGAGGTGAATCATCAAGAATGAGATATTCTAGAAAAGATGATAAGTATTACAAGAAATATGATCACAAGGTGGAAGAGGAAATGTTGTGCTATAATTGCAACAAGCCTGGACACTTCAAAGATGATTATCCAGCACCAGTGGTGAAGAATAATCCTAATGAGGATAAGAAGTACAAATCTGCTGATAAAGGAAAGAAGATCAGAAGAGGTATGAAATACGAGGAATGCACCAATAGCTCAAGTGATGATGAAAGTTCTTCATTTGAATTAGAAGATACTGTTAGGATCTATGCGCAGGGTGATCCAGAGGGGGGGTGAATGGATCACGGTCTATTTTTAAACTTAATTCGATTTATGCAAGACCGGAGTGTGTTACTACCTATTTTAGTCCTAATTAACTAAGTACCGGAAGCACAGACAAAATTAATTATTAGACTAAATGGTTTTACCTAATGTGATCAAAACATAAACACAAATAAAACCAAGTTATGTTGACTGATATTAGTGATCAAAACAAAGCTGAGGACCAAAATAAAGAATATGTAACAAAGCCGGTTATATAATACTTTTGCAGACGAGACCAAGCAGATGATATATCTGACAATAATACTGATCCACTGAAAATTTGGTAAAACAAAAAGGTTCAAGTAAAGTGCAGGTTATTAAGAGGTATATGAAAAATTATTCAAACAAGGATGGTATAACCAAGGGTATGCAACTTGGTCAAATTTAGATTAACAGGAACTTCAAAGCAAACTTGCAGTCCAAAATCCAGAGAAAGAGATCAAATTATTAACCTCTGATTATATGATATTGAACAAAACAGAATGATACAAAAGCTGGTTCAAGTTTAAATACAGATTGGTACAAATCAGTCCAAATTCAGTCAAGCAGCAAGGTAATACAGTAGATTTCAAACAGACTGAAGGTACAAACAAAAAGGGCTGATCAACCTAGAACTGAGACTATCTGATCTATAACCAATGCTGAGTACACACAATCAGCAGATCAGCAAACAGTATATCTAAAGACTATTACAATGACACTACAGCAGCAGATATATGGTTCTCACAGAATCAGCAAGGTGTTCAATGCAGCAGACTCAAGAACAGCAGTGCACCAGGTATAAAGCACCAGATTTACTTTCAGCAAGGATTCAACAATAGCAGTTTAGTGTAGGCAGCAAGGTGTAAATGTGCAAGGCAAGATAACAGTGTGTATATCAAAATCAGAATCACCCAAGCACAGACACAAAACAAAATCGGTGAATTTCTTCACTGATTTAATAGACGAGTAGGAACAGAAAAACAACAAGAAACAAGCTCATACCTTGAATAATCTTATTGAAAATGAACTGAACCTAGTCTGTGTGTGTTTGACCTATTGTCCACCCTTGGACCACACTTCTTTCAGAAATGATTCAGTCCAAACACATCCACAGACACCCACAGTTCAAAGACAATAAATTAATCAAGCAAAGCACAGACACCTTAATCTAACACTTAAGCCACAGAGAACGTTTAAATTAAGGCAATACAACACTTACAAACCAGTAAGCAGAATACTGAAATTATCAGGCATAATTTCAGTCAAGAGCAATGAAATCCTCAGAGGCACTGAGTTTCTTGATTCCAGAAAATTGCAGACACAGTATCAACGGGGCTTGGTCCCACCAAGGGTTGATACAACTCACACCTGACACTCAAACTTACACAAGCAAGGGAGATTTTAGACTCTACTAAATGTGGGATTGCTTTGACTCAATGAGTTCACTGATGCTTACAATCTGTTGATATCATGGGCTATTTATAGCCTTGGAGGTATGACTTAACCTCAAAGCATAGTGTGAACGTAATTAGAGAAATCAAGGGGAATTCAAGGCACAATTAATGAGATGATTTTCCGGCCTTGGTTAACCAGTAATTTGTATTTTAGGTCAATGGACTATGTAAACTCCTTTAGGGGCCGTCAGGCAATAGGAGGGAGTAGTACTAGCCAATGAGCCTCACATGAATTGGTTTAACCAAGCAATCATCATTTTAACATAAGTGACTATCCAGCCATGGGAACCAATGTTTAGGTTTTATGGTCAATGAACCAAGTATGTCTGGTCAATGAGTCAGTGAATAGTAGGTTAACCATGCAGTCACTATACCATGAGTGATTTCTCTAAGTAATGTCCTAATAGCACGGGTTAAAGGCAACCTAAGTGCTGGTTCAATTTGACATGTTATGTACTTACCTCGATTGAACCAGACATTAACTCGAGAACAAATCAAAGCTAGCTATGATGCCAACTAACCTTGATTTTTTACTGAGTTTTAAGCATCATTGGGCAATTCCCCTCAGCATTGACTCAAACCACAGTCATCACTCATCATTGGGTTGGAAGACCCTAGACTGAACCGTTTATCCTACTAAGAGGGTTTGAGCCATTTTACCTGAGCAAACCGAACCGGGTAGAGATTCACCGATTTTCGAACAACCTAACACACCAAATCGCACAAAATCAGGCAGATAAACATGTTCAAATCAGTAATAAATGATAATACGATATTGAACAGGGAAGGTTTCACCCTTATTGAGATTGACTGCGTATCGGCTTGAATCAGAGCCTTAACCATTCGTATCAGCATCGAATCGTCACCACAATGGAAAAGATAGAGTCTTCACTCATCAAACCTTTCATAGAGGCATAGAACACAAAATCAAGGCAGATTCCATACCATATCAGGTAATAAAGGATAAGTCGATATTAGAATAGGAAATATATTACCCATTTAGAAATCGGTGACTGCAAATCTTCAAAATCGGGAATCAAAAGCTTCAAATCACCCTTCGTGTGAAACATCACGTTGCTGAGGTCGAATCCTACTGAATCAGCAGCAAATCGTCAGAAAGACAACACCTTTCATCTTCAAACTTTCCAAAAGTGGTTTTTGCACATGGTAGCTCGAATTCAAATCAATATAGCAATCAGCTCTTACCATAAAGGAATTAGACACGTGTGGACGATGATGGTGATACGATTTGCAGAGAATCGATAATGGAAAGAAGTAAATGCAAGGTCTTTTCTCAAGGAGACGTTTCAGAGCATCGGGGTGAAAGAGGCGTAAATGAAAATAGAGGAGGGGTCAGATGAAGTATTCCAGACGTTGTTAGCAAAAGATTTGGGATATTAGAAAAAAAAAAAAAAATGGGCCACCTCTATTATAAAACCAATAATAATGATATAATTAAAACCATAGCGTATTAATAAGTGTGTTACACATTAGATAAATGTACAATGTATTATACAAGTTGCACACGGGTTCCATCTTACATAACACAAGTGTATCATCCTTAATGTATAGAACACTAGGCTCATAATTAATCATTAAGATGTACCTGTAACACGTTAAACAATAGATAATGGCCACTTATGTAAGCGTTCAGCTTCAAGACTGGTTAGTGACACAACATATCAATTAAAGACACAATAAAAGCTTTAAATGCAAAGAGAAGATTTGAAAATTAATCAACACTTAACTACGGACCATAAAATACTCAATAGATACTTCCATGTTGTATTTAATGGAACAACAAGAAGAAATTGAGGTATTATCTTGTTCTTCTTAATCTGCATCCAATTCTTGTGCAATTTATAAGAAATTTACCTCTTAAAATATTCATTTGAATGATACTTTTAAGAATCTCTTGAAAAAGTTTGAAGTAATTCAAACTGATCATGAATTCTTTAGAAGGAAAATAAAGATTTTAGAACTGAAAATGAGAAGCTCACATCTGAGCTGAGTAGTATCAGACTTGTCAAATCAGGTGTGGAACCTGATTCAGATGCAAGACAGAAACCAAATGTAAACATATCTAGATTTGGTCTCACATCTGAACCACAAACATGTGTTGAAACTTGTGGAGAGATTTGGAAGCAAATCTGATCTAGGTTATGATAGTTAGACGAGTTCCAAATATAGAAAGCATCACAAATCCGGACAGAAGACCAAATTTGGTCTCAAGTTCATATCTAAACGCAAGTCCAAATATGGTAACAAGTCTGAACCCACCAAGACTAATAGCAAACCAGCGCACAAGAATCTGTTAGAAAATCTACGCGAGAACGCAGAAGAATTTAAAATTTATTTCCTTTTTAATCAGCATCGACTTCTTTTAAACACCAAGCATAAAAGAAGTAGATGAAAGAACTACATTGGATGATCTAAAATAGATCGCCGCTTTATCTACGGTTGTAGTTTCTGCACGAAGCCACCCAAGTGATCGGCCTCTACCGTTGATCCATACGAACAACCCGCCGGAATCCACCATTGGATTGCTACCGGAAAAAGTCAGCTGCTAGACCGCTTTTCCTTTCTCCAAAACCATCTCTCTCTTTAGAAGCTCTCTTAATTTTCTAGTAGAAAATACGACTTGTAATTGTGATACAAAAGAGTTTGGCACAACTCCCCATTTATAGGAATAAGGGACGCCACTTTTCTTCCCAATTTGATTGGGAAATCTTCCTATTGGATAACGGAGAAACAAACATTTTCCTAATAAAATAAGAAAAATATATTTGATTTATTTATTTCATTAATATTTAATATCTTATATTAATTATTTTTCAAGATAGATATCTATATATATTAATATCCAAATATTAATGCATAACATAATATTATGATAAACTAATTAGCAACAAAACCCACGTGTGTCATACACACGTAAATTTTTGGCCATATATATATATATATATATATATTTTATATATATAATCAACATAATTAATATCTTGTATTATATTTATAGATTTTTGTCCGAAGGATAAAAATTATCGAGAAAATCGGGATAGAAAAGCGTAATTTAATAAGGACAAAAGAATAATTATAAAGAATAAATATGAAAGAATAAATGTGGAATAGAGTAAATATGTAAGAATAATTATGAAACACAAAGAACATTAACACGTGAAAGAATAATTTTAAAGTAACAATTGTGATTTTTGTCCTTTATAATCATGAAAATGTTACTTTTGTCCTTCCGCACTCCATTTATTAATTTTTTTGTCTATACTTTCTTTCCCTTATATTTATTCATAATAAATAATTAGGGGTTCTATCGGCACCCCCCTATTTACTACTGACACCCCCCTTATTCCCGAAACCACAAAAATTGCCGGGCACCGGTGATTTTTACATATAAGAACGTCGGTGAAATGCGGTAGCTTGTGGAGCACCAACGTCATTGTCATTGACGTTGGTGCTCCACAAGGAACACCAGTACCACCGACATCCCCTTTGTAAAAGTGTTAAAACTCAGAAAACGTCAGCCCACGATTTCCCACCAGCATTTCTTGTTGCACACCAACGTCAGGTGTTCAATAAAGAATGCCGGTGTCACCGACGTTTTTTTCGTCCGAAAAAATATTCATTAAATGGGTGCCGGAAGTAATTTGGGGGGTGCCTTTAGAACCCCCCTAAATAAATACCACAATATTAATTTATCACTATAACACTTTATAGTCGAGATAAACTTTCCTTATTTGGTTATCACCATAACTGCATTTTAATCCGGCTAGATGTTCTTATGTGTGTGACCCGATAGGCTTCCGAATATGTTGGTCGTAGACACAAAGTGCAATTACGAAAATGCCCTTCATACCTAACGATCATGGATAGCGTCTAGCAACACACCATGACCCCCAATCATCGGAAGAGTCAAATGCAATGACTACAGCCTTTCATGTGAAACGGTTACCGTGTAAATAGAATCATATCGCTGTAATAATATTTATACGGTCGTATCTCGAGTGTCAATACATTAACGACCGTATCTCATAATCTAGATATCATGCTCTCTTGAAGTAACTCATTTACTCCCACTTTGCAAAGATTCATGAGAGCTAGACATTCCTTATAAGAAGGCCCTTTCGGATATTTACTCATATTTATAGGATACGCGATTTCCAGACGAACAATATGAATCCTACGCATGCTTCAGTATCACACCCAATCACTACCGCATGATCACCCCATTGATAGGGGAAACCTCAATAGCGTCAAAGCATGACAATCCACACCGTGATGTCATGAAGACTCCGGTATTAGGATAATTACACAACCGCCACATAGTGCGACACTTAATAAAGTAAGTGGGTCAGTCTAACGTACGTATTCTCTAATACACGTCCACGTACAGTCCAAGTGTCTCTACACTTCGATAGACGGGATCTATCCCTACCTTCAACAAGATAGAAGACATCCAATACGTGCTAGTCTAATCGTATTATTAATGTCCCATTTAATAGTACATACGACTAGAGAAATTTAAGTATCAAACCTTTTAAAGTGAGTCGAGATCTCATCAACCATAATCACTATCATGATTTCTTTTTCATGGTTTGACACTAGGGACGTTATCATATATACAATATCATAATTGGTCCGTTAAACGAACAAATATATAATAACTTAAATCCATTTAATATATATATATATATATATATATATATATATATATATAAACATAAAGAAATAGTAGAAATGATCCGACTCGATTGGGTTTATGACACTATTTCAATAGAAACAACCATCTAACAGACGATGAAACTTGATAAAATTCCAAGATGGGCAGTAATCAAAGGGAATGAAAGATTGTTTCCCTCTGATGATGATTGGAATATTACTGCTCCAATAAACAGAAAGGCTTAAGTTCACACTCATGATCCTAGGAACATGAAAGCTCTTAACAGAGCTGCTCCTGCATATAGAAGAAGTTATGAGAACGAATTTGCTCAAGTTCATGGGTCCATTCAGTACAACATTCAAGATCTACAATAAACATCCAAGATAAAACACTTTAAATTTATAATGCAAACATAATCCCACTCTTAAATTTTCTTTAGTCAAAATCTCATCCATGAATTCGTATTTAATTCAACATTAGCTATGATTCCACATGTTGGAAATCAAGGTGGCAGCTGTTGAAAGTTGAAACTGCAGGCCTGATGCTAATCCGCCACCACTAGCGTTACATCGGCAGGCCTGGCGATGCATCGGCACCCTCTGAAACTTTTTCAACAGTAAATAGATCCAATAAATAATTTGTTCAACCAATCAATAAAAAGAGCAACAGAAGCAAGTTTGATGAAACGACGTAATACAGATTTTGGATCACATTTTCCCAAAAAAAATTTAAATCTACAATGGGTGTATCTAGAGAGTTAATGGGGTTTTCATCTTATGAAAGTACCCTTAAATAAACTTAATTAGGGCTCCTATGGAAAGATATAGATCCTTAAATAGGCTTAATGATTAAGTGGGCTTTTAGGCCCTATAAGACCTTTTATCCTTTAGGTAATTAGACTTTAGGATATCCAACTTAATCATATTAAGTAAAACCCACAGTAATTAAAATCCATGTCCTTTAATCTAATTAATTGACTAGCCCATGTAGAAAATTATTTCATTAATTACTTCTTTAACCACTTTAGAAGTCAATTAAAATTTATGAATCTTATTAAAATATTTTTATTTTATTTATCATATAAATAATTTATGACTATTTATTTCATGAGAAACATTTATTTACATAAAATACTTAGATAAACAAAAACGATTTTTGTATTATTATTCCGAGAAAAACATAATTTTATTTTAAAGTGCTACTTTGTGATTTGGAATAATTCATATGATCGACCAAACTCTTCAGCCGAATCACCATCTCATTAATCTTGACGTCATATCACCATAGAGCCAAGATTGGACTCTTCCGGAATATATAACTTCTTTATTCTACTGTCTATATAGTTACTGAGCGCCCACTGATATAACCATTATCTATGGATAACGCTCCACAAACAGTTCATATATGAAGCAAGATATTGTCTGTAAGTCATTTCCATAACTTCTTATTCACAAACTACCATTAACTCACTAGTGACCGATATTAATTTGATCATATCAAATGTGTGCACAATCGATCAGTTCCAAGATCAACAACGGAGAAAACCGTCTATCTAGTCCTTCTTTCAAGGAATGAGTGGACTACATCTTTATGACTTACATTCCCGACTACCAATTTTTGAGTGATGCCAAAATAGTCAGGATTAAAGAATGCACACAGGTGTCCAACACCGACGACCCGAATCACATGGAGCTAATGTTTTCGGTTTGGCATTACCTGCCCCCCATTTCATTGCTCTAGAATTATCGTAACACCAAATTATTTTCACTTTTTTGTTTCCTTGTAAATATTTACATTCACGGAATTTTTTTCACACGATGTATGACAGTCAAAACATTGGTACATAAAAATATGGGATAATAACTGTTTTAGGACCTCATGTTTAACGTTTTGGTAAAATTAACTTTTATCTTTTGAAATAACAGTTTTAGGACCTTATGTTTGTGTTTTTTTTTTTTTTTTTTCAGTTTTAGGACAAATTCAAAAATTCCGTCAGTTTTGCCGTTAACTTTGACGGAATTTTGAATTTATTCTAAAAAAAAAAAAAAAAACACAAACATAAGGCCCTAAAATGTTATTTCAAAATATAAGTCAATTTCACAAAACGTTAAAACACGTACGGCGCCCTAAAAAGTCACAAAATTCCTTAAAAGTCACATTTTAGGACGCCATGTTTTAACGTTTTAGCAAAATTGACCCTTATCTTTTGAAATAACAATTTTAGGACCTTATGTTTGTGTTTTTTTTTTCTTCAGTTTTAGGACAAATTAAAAAATTCCGTCAGCTTTAACGTTAAGTTTAACGGAATTTTTGAATTTGTCCTAAAACTGAAGAAAAAAAAAAATTAAAAAAAAAAATAAAAAATACATAAGGTCCTAAATTGTTATTTCAAAACATAAGGATCAATTTTGCCAAAACATTAAACATAATGTCCTAAAACTGTTATTATCCCTAAAAATATTCTAACATGAAAAAGAAACCCTCACATCTTAGTGGACGGCAGGCAATTCTAAATCTACTGAGATATTTTGATGTGGATGATTCGGCACATGGCAACAAATTCCATAAACAAACATATTTTATTTTAGGGGTAGAAACAAAGATACTTATTATTCGATAATTTTTTTTAAAGGTATTATTCGATAATTGAATGTCGTTATCAATGACATAATCAAGAAGGGTTTTCCATTGGAAACCCTCTCTTTGTCCGTCCGTCATTTGTTTTAGGACAATGATGGGGGCACTGACCCCATCCCCCCGACTACCTCCCCCGAAAATTTTACATCCATACATCTTCAATTTAAAAAAAAAAAAATACACTATACAAGTAAATCCTGGACCACAAGATACATCACTCGGTGGACAGCCGGTGCACTTTTTCTGTGCTTGCATCATTTTTGTTTGTTTTAAGATATCGCACCTCAGTTTCTCCGTCCCTTTAATGACTTGGTTTATTAATATTATTATTATTACTCTCTTTTTTTCTTTTCTTTTCTTTTTTGAAGAGGGACTTGGTCATTTGACTCATTTTATTACAGAGAAAATGAGCAGGCTTCCATGAAATAAACGCTTGTTGTATACTAATTTGTTTAAGAAAAATTATCAAGCAAGGCGTATGCGTATACTAATTTGGTTAAACATCTTTTTTCTGAACAAAATGATCTTAACATAAATTGTACGTCAAGCGTACTATACATGCTATCGAGCCTACAAAAGGATACCAGCCTACCAAAAGAACTCACATATAGTGAGCCACTGAGCCATTACAAGACAATTAGTACGTGCTAAAATAATAGAAACAAAAAATCTAACGTCTAGCATGTTAGAAATGGTGATCAGCACCATAGAACGAATGAACAACACTGCTAAACGCAATAAGATTGAATAAAGAAGCAAGAACAGTGAACATCCATTGAAGATTTTCCAATGTGCATTTTGGCGGGAAAGCTTAGTAGCAAAGATGAGGAGAATTATCTTTGATTACAAGTTGTTTCTTAATTCCGATTTTCCTACTTGCTATCCTCGATATATATATATATATATATATATACATCACTGAACCATTTAACCGCTATCTAACAAACTTCTAACTAGCTATTGACTTCTCTAAGATGAGTGCTCGACGTATTGTCTATGACAGCAATCAAACTTCTTTCATGTGCTTCATATGGTTTCAACATGGCAAAACATCAAAGTTCCCAAAACTAAATTTATTCCTCTAGAACCAAGTGTTAGCTAAAGCTTCCCTTGAGATTAGCTACCAATCGGCCCAGTGTAGCCATCATCTAAATTTTGCGATATATAGAAGTCTATCCAAGCATCCATTCGATTCATGTTAAAAAAGCATGTGTGCCAACGTTGAGGCACAAGCTTTTTCCAAATATCCTTGACTCAAACGCAATCACGAAGAGCACGAAGATCAGATTCCAAGGTGTTAGGATTAAACGTTTACCATTATGCTAAATTTAATTGATGTTAACAAAGGTGCTACTATATTTATTAACATAGTACATCTTTTCAGCGCACACGGTCTAACCGTCTTACGCATGGGTAGGCATGATGCTCTAATTACACAACAATCCCCCCAGCACATGCCAGCCACAACCCATGGCATTTACACTGCGCGCTGTTGCCGGAGAGCCAACTCTCACGCTATGATTCCAATTGTTAAGATCAAGCGCTTACTATTATGCTAAAATCAATTGATGTTAATAAAGGTGCTACTATATTTCTTAACATTGTACAACTTTTCAGCGCACACGGTCCAACCCTCTTACGCATGGGTAGGCAGGATGCTTGAATTCCCCAACACAAGGTCGCGTTATGTTGTCAATGTGACTTGATCTCTACATCTAATGGAGCTAATCTGGGAGCATTTGTGAATGATTGTCTGCTGATCAAGAGTATTCAAATCTTGGAAGTCTGTTGGGTGAAGTGCAGCTGAGGTCCGTCTATCAGCAGAGTGAGTCTGTTGAATGCTGTTGATTTCTACGTCTGGACTTCTTGGTTACATAGTTGAGTGACTTGGCAGTGTTGGGCCACATCTGGGGGCATTCATAGGAATTCAGACAGTGTAACAATGGCGGTTACGGTTAGAATTCCAAGGCTATAAATACCCAATGATTGTAATCAATGTATTGTGAGAATCTTCATATATTCCATGCATAATAAATATCATTTTCCGTCCGTGGAAAAATCGGCACAACGCCAGAAACCACGTTAAATCTATGTATTCTTCTTGTTTATGTGTTTTTTCATTTGCCATTAATCTTTTACGTTTGAATTGCTTTTGTTTGTTCTTTATTGGTTGGTTAGATCCCTATCATGTTATAAGACATTACAAATTTTACAACTTGGAGGATATCCAAAATACGATGAGCGAGAAGCAAGTTGGTTTAAAGAATACCATTCCTAGCTTCCCAAACTAGCATATTCAGACGTTCGGGACTAGGCATCTCCCAAATTCTTCTCCAAAATTGTGCTTGTAAAGTTCCTCCAGCACATCGCATAATGTCATAAGGCGATTGAATCGAGCACACTACATTACCATTAGAAGCATCCCAAGAGAGTCCCGAATGAGTATTTTCTTGGCCTCATGAATGTTTCTCAAGGTAGGTGAGGCTTTAGGATGCCGCGGTACATCACTTAAAAGAACTCCATACTTGCCAGCCAAAAAACGAACCCAAAGAGCATCGGGCTCTTTTATTGCAGAGGAAATACAAATTCATGATTTTGGGAGATTTGATACCAAGACCCCCATTGGAATTAGGAGCGCAGATGTTATCCCAAGCAAGGGTATGGAGTTTAGTTGTAGCCACATCCCCTGGAAAACTCCTATTAATCTTATGTAAAGTGTGGATCGTTTTCGCAGGCAACTTAACTTTACTCGCTTTGTCCTATTTTAATGGTTCATCTTTTTATTGGGGGAGTGGTTTAAAATGACAAAAAAGAGGGAGAAAATGGGAATCAGGACAGTGGAAATATAAATTGGGTGATACGGACAAATCCATTGTTCATAACCCCAAATCCATTGTTTGCTGCAGTGGAACTGACCTTAAATCTAATGTTCCACTATCACATTGGAATAAGGATATGTCTTTTTTACCCAGAAAAATATTCCACTGTCCTCTTTGCATATTTCTATGCTCAAATTGTCATTTTTGACAATAAACTCCTTTTTATTTTGGGATGCATAATAGTATTGTCCACATGAACTAATTAAGAGTAAAGTTTCAGTTGTAACCTTTAAAATTTCTAGTTGTTTAATACTACATCCGTCCTAAAATATAAGTACACAGATTAAAAAAGTGGTTAAGTGCTATTAATTGTAAGGAAAATTAGGAATTATGACACTTTACACATTTTTTTTAATTAACAGTTCTAGTTAACATTTTTTATAGGCTGAAGGACAAAATTATAATTAAATGAGTAAATTGCCCTTAGTTAACCGAATCTTAACTCTCAGCTTATCGTTCCTCTGTTTTGAAGAAAGTCGATGTCGAAGACAAAAAAATTGGTCTGAAAAACTTCGTTTTGGATCGCGATTGATTATCTTCCAATTTTGTTATCATCGATCTTCGAATTCATGGGCTTCTTCCTCAGTAGATCGAATTCATAGGCTTCTTCCTCAGCAAATCATCGACTGAACAGGTGTATTTGCCAATTGTATTTTTTTTTATTGTTCAGCGAAAGCAAATATGATAAATTTGAGTTTTATGAGTTAATTTCAATGTTCCTGATGAAATTGAGCATATATCTGAGTTTCTTAAGTTTATTTCATTGTCCTGAGTTTGATGTTAGATAACGTGACTGCTGATTTTCTCTGCTTTCTTTGTTGATTCACTGCTGATTTTCTCTTTTCCCTTTGTTATGTAGGTTTTTGAAGATGGTACTTACAGTGGAGAGTCATGTGTTTTTTATTTCCTATGTCTGCTTCGCATTCGAAAATGATGGAAGAAATTATGCAAAAACAGAACAAGTTCGAGGAGGAAGTGCGAGGGATGCATTTTAGGCTCGATGATTGTTAAGGGTGAATTTATACGATTTATAACGCTATATTCTATGATATTTTCCCCCGTATTTGTATAAGTTTGCATAAGAAACGAGTGTTTAATGGAAATATTGAGTAAATGAGGTTTTAAATAAGTTATCCGCAAAATTGGTTGATTTTGGTGTTTTTATATGATTTTATGATTATTTGGACATTATTACATTTTGCGATGTTTTTATGTGTTATAGATACATGTTTGAGGCTCATGAGATGATCAAAAGTTGATTAAGTTCGAGTTAATTGATGATAAAAGAGATAATGAAGGAATGACTTAGAGGAAAAAGAGATAAAGATCAAGAAATCAAGATTCGACCATCCTGAACGAAGCGTCGAGTCCCGCCCGAGTGGACGGGCGCGTTTGATAAAGCGGACGGGCGCGTCGGAGAAGCGATTTTGATATTGAGAGAGTTTGGACGCCGCCGAACGGGCGTCTCGCACCGCCCGAGATCTACCTGGACGGGCGTTCACAAGAGCGGACGAGCGTCCGTCGGCCGACTTTGCTGAACCGAATTCGAAATCTATATATAGCAGCTGTTTTCTCCACCTATGGGAGACCATACACTCATTATTCAAAACCCTAAACCTAGGGGCGGCTTTAGGCTGCGTTTTCCTCCTTTTTATTCCAGTTTTTATGCACTTTAGATCTAGATTAAATTAGTTGCTTTTTATGAACTATTTCTGCACATTCGAGTTGCTGAGGATGTTTAGAGGCTAAAAGCTTCATCAAACGAGAATTGTGAAGCCATCCAACGATTGTTGATTTCGTTTTCTTCGGGTGTACTGTGAGTTTTTATTTAAAGGTTGTTTCTTATTCATGTTTATTACGTTTAATTGCTTTTATATCGGAAGATCCGCATGTGTGATTGTTTATTGTTGATGGAAATCTTAATAAACCCTAGATCATCATGAATAAGAATAGTAATTCGAATCTATCATAACGGAAGTTAATAGGTTTAATTGCTAGATTATAAACGTAAAGTTTGCACCTTTGGTTAGAAAACGCGTTAATCTTGCATCGGAAGATAATAGATCAATAGATGAACTTTCTAAGGAATTAGGGTTCATCTTTAGATAAGGTGAATCACAACCTAGATAAAAACCACAATATAATCGAGATAGGAAATCAATGCTTGTTGGATAGGTGGATCAATCCCCGTTTGTCCGTTATATACTTGATTTAAATCCTTAAAACTTGAATTTGTTTAGTAGTTTACTTTTACTTGCATCTTAGTTAAGCTAGTTTAAATTGGTTCGCAGCCCGTACCCTTCCTAGCTTTGGATTATATCCTCTGTCTAGTTTTATCTTCTGTTTAGTTTGGTTTTATTCCCTGTTTAGAGTAGTTTCGTGACATAGTTAGGTTAGACAAAAAGCTAGAATCACAATCGTTTAGTTCCCCGTAAGATCGACCCGGCATTAACCACTATTACTACGATCCTTATACTTGAGGTTAACCGGATTATTACTTGTTTGTTTTGTGTTAATAAAATCCGTGACAATGATCAAGATAAATCATTTCAATCGAGGTTAGATGACTTGCAATCTTCAATACAATCATCATTTCATGCACTTATACAATCACAGAAGCGATCGCATATGCATTCTATCAATGTCATGATAGAATCAGCGTTAAAAAATCATGAGAAGTCCAGTGTCATGATCCTTTCGGTGGAGTAGCTTCCATTTTCCATTGCTGGTGATTATGTTTCAGCTCAAACAACAGAAGCAACCAAAAATTCAATTGAGGAAGAGATGCAGAATGGTGCCTGCAAGGTGTTCGCTGAAATTCCCCATTTAGTCCAACAACTCGTTTCTCTTCCAAATGTACTGGAAAATGAACAACACAAGGTGTTTGACGAATTGACTGAACCAGTTCCAACTGGTTTTCAATCACCTTTTTCGTTGTATACAACGTCTAAATCTATCTTCATTTCTCCTAAGGGTGGGAATTTCTTGTTTAATGAGGAGGGAAAACTCCACTCATTGAAGCTTGAAGGTTTGAAGGATACCCACAACTATTCGACGAAGTGTCAAAATCTTTGTCAGTTAAGCATGATATTGTGGTTGATAGTTATAAAGACTTGGGGTATGAATTTGATGCAACAAAGGTCAGTAATGATTCACAGTACATGCTACGTTTCAAGCCTCGCATTGAAGTTGGTAATAGTAAAGTAATAATGTTTGTATTCGACCCGGGTTGCTCTAGATATTATTAGTGAGTTCAAACTAGAGAGGTTCCGATTGAGAGAAGATTGCATCAGTTTGTATTACTCATTACGTGAACAAGTAAATTGTTTTCTGGTCAATAATGTAGATGTTGAAATCATGTTGGCTGTATCTGCTTCGTTTGGTGCATCACGTGTACAAGCATATGTTGTTTGTAATGGTTTTAGTGTGGCTTGTACTTGCATTGAATCAGTTGCATCATCATCTGTTACTGAATTTGATGATGAGGAGATCGATTTGCTGCCTACGTTTTGTCCTCGGATCGAGTATATGTTTGTCTTTTATGCATTTGATTTTGGATGTTCTGTCTTTTTTTGTTTGTTTATGTTCATTTTCGTATTATATGTTATGTTAAAAATGGATGCAACCAAACAATTTCACAAAACATTTGTTTCAATAGTCTTTGTTAAGTTTTGAGAGGTTGTTTAAATTCTTACTCTATTTTTCAGGAGATTCACCGTCGAAATTCACTAGTGAATATTAATAGTGAATTTTTGAATAACAGTGAATTTTGACAATGAATTTCGAACAACCATAATTTTGACATTAGCATTGTAGTTACTGAAGTTATGACTCAAAATCATACATGTACTACTCAAACAAGAGACAAAAAAAAAGATTATTATATAATTGAAATATGTAAAATTGATTAAAATAATTGTTTTCTTCTCCCCAGTAATTCAAATCACTTCAATTTAGAACATACATATAAAAATAAGCCATGGTGTTCACTTGGCATCTACACAAATAACCTTTTGTAACCAAAAAGCCTAGTTAAACTTGCTGCAAACTCAATGAAGTCCAAAAATAAAAAGAGGGTTGTTGACGCCTTACAATGCAGCTGCCCAAGCCAGAAAGTCACAGAATGCAACACATGGCACTCTTCAACAACAACATTTTGGCAACACACTTCCAAGATTATCTAATGCGAATCATCAGCAGCAGTGCTGTCCAAGAACAACAACACACCAGCTGAGGCATTCATCTTAAAAGTAATGAGGCTGATACATCCAAGATGTAATGCAAGAAGCTTTGAAACTTAAGAAAAAAGTTGATGCATCTTCAAATCAACTTCAGGCTCCTGAAATACCAAAGTAGAGCAACATAGCAACCATTTTCAAAAGCCTAAAAATAGATATGAAGAAGAGGAATAAACACAACCTGTTTGCACTCTTCATGAGAATATGAAGAGTGCTTCCAGGGGTGCCACAGAGTGTTGGAACATTCAGAGACTGAGATCCCAGAAAAATCCATCTGAGAATTATAAGGCAAAGAGAATGCATTCTAAAAAAAAGCGGTTGTGTAATTAACCTTAGGACCGGAGTCTACATGGCATCACGGTGTGGATTGTCATGCTTTGACACTATTGAGGTTTCCCCTAGCCACAGGGCGATCATGCCGTAGTGATTAGGTGTGATACTAAAGCATGAGGAGTATATGACAACGCCTAACCTATCCCTGAGAACGGCGCCAGAAATCTGACAGACATTTCCCGGGTTAAACGATTCTAACCGGCAGTGTACCGGGTCAAACTGTAGTGCTAGTATGGTGAGTCAGAGTATCGTATCCACAGGGAACTTGGTAATTCTTCTAAGTGTGGTTAAACACCAAAGAGCTGTTATTAACTCGATCTAAACCGCAATTTTATAACACAGATCACTACTACTCTAGTCAACATAAAATAAATACGAAAATTAAAAACTATACTAACATGATATATATAAATACATAAATATATATAGATCTGCATAAACTGCAATTTATATATATAGATATAAGTATATATAGATACCAAAATATTAAACAGATAATTTTAGAGAACTGGCCAAAACTTATATAATTGGTTTATACGATCTTTTCGATTAAATGAAATGTGTTCAATCTCTCCTTTTATTTTAGGTCCAATTGAGTAAATGAAACGGTGCACTCCTGAGGTAAACAATTCCTCCTCACACAAGCGTATGAAATTGTCATATGTACATTGCATCAGTCCAAGGTCCACAACTGTTACGGTTTTTCTGAACAGGTCCCGAGTACAAATCTACCTTTAGATAAAAAGGAGTCATTCCGTTCGTCAAACGGTCAATTTTATTTTAAAGGCTCCGGTTGTCAAAGCCGGACGATTCAACTTTCCGGTTTAAGTTTCAATTAACTGATGATTTAACATTATTACGATCTCGAGTACAAATTATAATAAGATTCATTTCTCCCAAAACAAATCTACCCCCGGGTAGGAAATCGGATTCTGTTATCACGTTATTCACACGGCCAATTTTACCCTCCGGTTTTTCTATCTTTTATCTCATATCCTGACTACGAGGCGTCAATTCATAATTAGATTATGAATTCCTCAGATCGATTAAATACGTCAATACGAATACGATCAAAATAGAAAAAGATTCAATTAACTCAATTTTAATCATTTTAACTTAACAACATTTTTTAACGAAAAGATCGAAATAAAACCGATTACATAGTTTTGGCCAGTATTATATTTAGCCTAAAAACATTATAACAACGAAAAATATAAAAACAAACATAAATACTTAAGAAAAGTTACCCGAATACGGCATTTGATTCAGAAATCGTATTTTCCGGACATTACAACTTCTTCAGCAAAACCGACTTCCGAGATTTTCCCGAGCATTATAACGATACTAAAACTACATTATTACGGCGTAAGACCTTATTTACAACTACTACTAAAAATTAAAAAGAAAAGAGAGAAGAGGAGAATATATATATGATATGGTTTATATATATTTTTGGTAATCCCTCGTCTGTTGAAATGAGCTCCTTTATATAGGCAAAGGTCTCAAGGCCGGACCGGTCCGGGATCAAGCCGGATCGGTCCGGACTAATGATTACATCCACTAACTTGATCTCTTCAGCATGTGCGTAGATTATATATATTTTTATATATAATTATTAAACTTCTAAAATTCATATCTCGAGTTCTGGACCTCCAAAAATTGCAAACGAAATGCCAAAATTAAGGTCTCGAGAAACTCTACAACTTTCATGAAGGACTCTTCTTCAGATAACGCCTTCTTGATTACCTCGTGTTCCTCCGAAGCTATTTCGGGATTTTTCTTAACCCAAATCGATTAGCCACTTGATCACTGTTTAAGTTGTAGACCTCCAATCTTCATAATTTAAATTGCATTGGAAAGCTTTCGGAAAAATCTACAACTTTCGTGAAGAACACTTTTTCTGAAAATGTCGTTTTGATGAGTCATTCGTTTGTCGAAGACATTTCTTGATTACCACTTAACCAGATTGATTGGCCACTTAACCACTTAAGCTTTTCAATTGACCATTTAAGCTCGTGGAACTCTCTAAATCATTCCAGAGATATGATTAAACTTCAATATGTCGATTCTCGGGGTCTCGGTTTATAAATCTGCAATAAAATACCACAAATACCCACGTAAATCTGACACGACACTCTGATTTACTAAAATCGGTACAAAATTACAACTTTTTACTATTTTTACTACTAACTACTCTAAATTATAAAGATTAACATTTCATACTATTTATATCATAATTTCATATATTTTATATAGATTTCGTTGATAAAACATAATAATATAACGTATATTTAATCATATAAAAATAATACATCAAATTACTCTCCCATCAAAAGTTGATATGCAGTATTCCATTCTTCTAGAGCCGGATTTGGAAAGGTACTGAGTCTACCAGTGTCCGGAAGTCTAGGTCTGGTTCCAAGTAGAAGATCTTCCATCTTATGACCTCTAAAAATGGGCAAAATGGTGTATTTCCAGAGAAGATAGTTGTCTCTCTTCAGTTTCACAGTGCATGTCTGACTAAGGTGACCTTGAAAGGGTGAGCTCGCCTGCATGAAGGGTCCAGGAGATGGTGATCTGAAGGGTGTTGACATTACCGGAAAAGATGGTGGAAGTACCGATCCACTGATTTGGGTAAACGGTATCCCACCAGAGAATTCTGGTGGAGGATAGAGAAATCCCAGAAAAGGTACAGATCCAAACAGAGTTTGACGATGAACATTGGCAGCTGTAGATGCTATCTCCGCTCCGATTGAAGCTGGAGAGCTGACTGTCTCTGTCGTTGCAGCGGCTACAGCAGTCACCGGCGGAATAGCGGTCCCAGAACTTGCAACACTCATGACGCAGATCAATCAGCTCTGATACCAAGTTTGTTTTATGAAAGCTTCAACAAGATGCCATTGAAGGCTTAGAGAAATCTCTAGAATTCTGGATTCGGAAGATATTTTTCATTAACCGAATAATGCAACCGAGTACAAGATAATAAAGATAGATTTTGTGAATCTATCCACTACACACACACCAAGGTCTAACAAACTGGACTCTATGACTCATCACACCCTTATCCATTATTACCACTAATACCCTTAACATTTTCATAGCTAATTGGCCCTGGATAGATATCTTTAAATAAAAAAAAAATCAGAATTTGAGTCTTCTAAACCAAAGAAAACGTTAAAAATATTGTAATGCATTTGCCAAACAATCCAACTTATTAGTAATTGATAAGAATTCTGGATATGAGAAAAAACTTGCTGTGTAAAAAACAAAAGAACATTTACGCGTTTTATACACAACTTTTAATAAAGTATAATGTTGTTGACATGTTCCAATATTTGCTATTTTCTTTGCTATCCTGGAATTATCAATAGAAATTGTACAGCCAAACCAAAACACCAAAATAGCCGATTTTGGCCTGCAGAAAAATTTGCATATATATAAATGCTGCAACATATAATTATTTTTATCAGAATACTCAGGCCTTCTAATTGAGATCATTTTCATTAAACGAGTGCAGAGAAAGCTTTCGTAATATAGATAAGTTTATCGTGCTCGTTACGAAATGGGATCGAAAGCTTTCTTTGTTGTGATCGTTGTTCTTGCCATTGTTGGTGTGCCGGCTATGGCGAAGGAGTTTGTTGTTGGAGATGACGGTGGTTGGAAGCTGGATTCTGATTACAAGATTTGGGCTACTGGAAAAAAATTCTATGTTGGAGACACACTTGGTAACTAACTTAATCCCTTAACTTCTTGTGTATAATTTCACGGACCCTTATTTGCACCACGATAGGATCGACCATGTGAAAGTTGATTCTATATTGTAGCTAAGATGTGGCCTTTCCAATGTCGTTCCTGATTCGACTTTGCAGGAAGTCGATTCTTGGCTATAGAATCGACATAGTCGATTCTGGTGTGGTGCACCGGTAGATTGGGGGGCAGCAGATAGAATGACTGTGGTGCAAATAATAGTCCATTTTTTTATTGTCTGTCATTTATATGTATCCTAGTTATCATGTTTGTTATAATAAAAAGGGTTTTTATTTTGCACCACTACGCCGCTCTCTAGGTGCAGATCACAAGATAGAAGAATCTCCCTTGAAAGTCGATTCTATAGCCAAGATGCGACCTTACCACAGTAGAATCAACCTGCGAAAGTCGTAACTATAGCCAAAATGCGAACTTCCCATTGTCGTTCATGAATCGACTCTGCGGGAAGTCGATTCTTGACTCTAGAATCGACTATCACAAAATCGATTCTGGTGTGGTGCACCTGTAGATGGGGAAGCAGGTAGAATGATTGTGGTGCAAATAATAACCCTTTTCTTTATTGTCTGTTGTTTATATGTATCCCATTTAACATGTTTTGGGATATGAACTGTGTGGTCAGTGTTTAACTATCCTCAAGGAGTTCACAATGTGGTGAAAGTGAACCAAACCGAGTTCGAGGGATGCGAGACTCCACTCACGGCGGAGCCATTGACTACTGGCTCCGATAGTATCACACTCGGGGAGTCGGGAAAGAAATGGTACATTTGTGGTGTTGGCGAACATTGCTCAAAAGGAATGAAGCTTGTTATCGATGTCAGTGAACTGTCAGAAGGACCTGCATCTGCACCTGCACCTGGTCCCAGTGGCAACTCCCAGTCTGTTGCCACTACGATTGCTTCTTCCAACTTATTTTCCTTGATGATTGGTGCTTCACTTGCCATCTTCTTCATCATCTTATCTTAGAGCCCATGCATCTGGATCTTTGAATCAAATGCTTATAGAACATCTCATATTTCAGTTCTTACATGGCTGATCCAAAACAGTAAACTACGATTTCGTATGCGTTTCAGACGTGTAAATTGGAATAATAAGGATGTTCTATGTTTAAGGAAGATTGTGGAAGATTTCTAGAGACGATCATCAGTATCCTGCACTTTTTTTCTTCTTCTTTTGAGATGGTTTTTTTTTTTTTTCCACTCTTTTTTTTCTTTCCTTTTTTTGTGTCTGTAATAATGCATACTTTATTTTAATGTGAACATCCATGTTTTCACTCCCCTGTTTTTGGTCTCTTGTTTGTATTTGGACTGAGTACAAATCATTGTGATTAACTCAGACAAAAGGTTTCATCATTTGATCATTTTTTTTTCCTTCCTCATTTTAATCTTATTTCTCTCATATACAGAGAAGCTTCTTCATTTAGTATGGTGAAATGAGTTTATTCTCGTTTTCAGAAAGCAATAGTATAGACGCGGGCGGTTCCAGCCCGTAACGTAAATCTGAGCCTGGCAAGACGCGGTGGGTTGTCAGAATCCCGGCGGCGATTCAGCGACCAATGCAATGGTTTCCGGTTCAACGGGTCATGGAATCGAGGTCGATCGATCGATGGGTTTGGGTTGAGATTAGATTTGATTTGGCCAGTTGAAACCCACCCCTTTTTTTTCTCCACTCCAATGGCTATAATGATAAAAAAAATGAAAAAATATTTAAAAAATATTAAATTACACACATCTATAATTACATCAAACAACAACCACACTTCTCACACTTTCTCTAATTTTGCCTTCCAAATCCTTATTCATCAGGCTTTAAACAAGAATTTTATATTTAATGTTAAATCTATCATTTAATCATTATATTGCAGTAGTAAAAAATTTATAATAGAGACCGAGCCCTATTCTTCTAAACTATTTTTCAACTAAACAACTTTAGTTACATTATAATTATATATAACTATACGTCTTAACCAATATAAAATTTATTGTGTCTTCTAATATAACGCTCATGTCCCGAATACCGAGCTCGTGTCATACGTCTTAACTAATTATATGATGTTCGGCATGTGACATTTAGAGTAAACCATAAATTTCACGTAAGACTCGTGTCATATCAGAGTGATTAAAGATTCACGCAAAAGAAAACAAGCAGAAGACTCAACAAAATAGTCCAGAAATAAATGTTGTCAAACTAAATCATAAATAACTGAAAGGAAATACTACCATTCATTACAACTGACATGTCTGAAAAGAAAAACAATTTCACTACCAACAAAAATGCCTTATTCAAAAGAACTACTAAAACAGGAAACTAAAGCATAAAAGACTCAATGGCTCCATCCTAAACTAGAACTCCAAGCTCTTCATCAAACCAAGCATGTACCTGCAATCTTCTTATTCCAAATAAAGGAGTGAGCATTATCTAGATGCTCAGTAAGTGGAAAGAAGTTCAAAACGGAGATTCATGGTTGTCAAGTACCGGGAGACACGACATGAATCCACTTTCACAAACAGCTTAATGGACAATACTTGAAACACAGAGAAAACCACTTTAAAGCACATAATTAATGCATAGAAAACATGTCTACTTACTATATCGGTTTATCTTGCACGTACATGTTAAGTTGCATTACTAACTTACTTAACCTACTCGTGTTCTCGTCATACTCTCATCTTGTTTTGACTATCTTGTCTGATCTCGAGTCTTACTTACTTGACATGAGGGCATGGTGCAACAAGGGGAACATGACTAGTCATACGTCCAATGTGGGGCTGTGTCACGGTACCCCATTCAACTCGGGCACATTGGAAGCCTTGTCTCTTAGCCTTGTAGATATTGGATTATAATCTAACATTTATGTGCAATATGCTAAACAGTGTAACGTAGAATTGGTCTAAAGTCTAATGGTCTATAGGAAGCCTTTTTATGTGTAATGAACTTAAATGGTTGGTTTAAACGCATAAATACATACTTGACTTGTCTAAAAACTAAAAGATGTTGATTTTCGGTGAGGCACGTTTTTGTATCGTTTCATTGAACTATTACACCTCCACATGGTAAGATATCAAACGGGCTCGTGTAATATTCCAAATGGTTAGCTACCGTGCCCTAGAGGTGTTGAAGGAAATGTCATTGTGCATTCTCACCATGCAAACTGTCCTTGGATCAATGTGTAACAAATGTCTTAGTTGGATATGTCTACTTGTGAGACTAGTAGAGGAGAGTGAGCTACTTGATCATACGTGATATTAATATTGTTGATTCATTGTGTTGTAGCATGTGTAAATTCGGTGTTTCTACCCTTTATTCGATGTTTCTACAATTTACTAAGTACGTTTGTACTTACCATGTTATTATGTTGTTCCCCTACTCCGAAAGGTGGTTTTGACGTAGGTTGAGTTCGAGAACGTTAAAGAGTGATTCCCAAAATTGCAACTGTTGAAGTTTAACTTTCTTTTATTCTGTTGTGTTAATAGTATAGAATCTTTCATTTCTTTTGTAATAGCTTGAGATAGTTGCACCTTTTAGTTGTGAAGAAAGAGTTGTAACAGTTGGATGAATCTTCAATCTTTTGTGTAACTGATTTTTGAGATGTTGTTTTAGTTGCAGTCTGTGTTACTTGTCCAACGTTTCTAGCAATCATTTAGCTTCTCGGGTCTATTTTTCATTTTCCGCGTGTTCACTGGTTATGATGATGTTAGACTTACGTATATAATCGATTAATTTTAATTATATACGTGTCGGACGTCCTTTTTCGGTTAATGACTCAGTATCCGGATCATTGTCGTCACATCTACCCCCAAAGATATAAGGTAGAATGCCAAATTTTCCGGGGAACGAACTTCCTATGTTATACCTGGGACGGCTCCACCTTATGTGATTTGGGTCAACCAACCCGCTAAAAAAAAATTTTAATAGGAATTTTTTTTAGGAACACAACTACACATAGACAAGTGGGATTGAACCACTTTTATTTTTTTTTATATTGATCTGTATTGAGCTATAATAATATAGTATAAAAGTAAGTTTCGCAATTATAAAACATGACAAATTTTCGACCTGTATTTCCGAATTCATGTAATCGCCCCGTTACACTATTCCATCTTTTTACATTCGATCATGTCTCTCTAGAGGCGCCCCAGGAATTCAGGGAAGCACAACAATACATGCCTGTGCTACTTTACTACTCCGACATTCTTTAGGCTTCTGATTTAATTTTTTCCATAACCCAATCTCCTTTTCATCCCCTTCTTTCATTCACTCACTCACCATTCTGGGTTTTACGTATTGGGGTTTTGTCTCCAAAAGAAAAGTGGAAATTATATCTAAGCACAGTGGAATCTTCAATGGGAGGATTGGTTGCGTGGATGATGTTCTTCTTCATAAACATATTTCTTCTGGTCATGGTTCTTTTCCAGGTCTGCCCAAAATAAAAATAAAAATTTGAATCGTATATTCTAAATCTTTAATTTTTTTCCCGTATATTTTCGCCGTGTGTTGTGCAATAGGGCTATGTTAATTCCGACGAGTTTTATTGCATCAGCCCTTTCTGCTAATAAAATTAGGCATTCAAATGTGATATGCATCAGCCCCTTCAGCTAACAAATTATGCATTAAAATGAGATATCCGGGGCAATGATTTTTTTCTTGTTATATTGGGTAGGGATGAGGATTGAACATGCATTTTGCAAATGCAATGATTTTTACCAAGATCATATCCCATATTTAGGAGTATATATCTTGTTTGGTAAGAAATTTTTCAAAACTTTGGGTTCCTGCATTGAATTCAGCTATTTTGCAAATAGATGGTGGAGTTCGTTTTACCGGACTTTCGTTATGGTTTCAATACTGATCTTTTTGTGGGGGTTGTTAACTTACAGAATTCGTGACAGCGAGTTAATTGATCTGACAGAATCAGAAATTTCATGCTTGTTATTTTGAACACCTTGCAGCTAATGTGCTTGTCGGATCTAGAGTTTGATTATATCAACCCGTATGATTCTGCATCTAGGATAAACAGAGTAATTCTCCCGGAGTTCATCACCCAAGGAGTTGTATGCTTTCTTTATTTACTTATGGGGCACTGGATTATGTGTCTTCTCAGCATTCCATATCTGTACTATAATTTCACAATGTAAGTTTGTTTATGGACCATTTCTTCAAACTTTAGTTTCATTTAGTTGTGTATGTATTCTGCCATTGCTATTTAGCACGTATGAAATCGTATTGCCCTATGTGTTCGTATCTTACACAACCCTTTTGCTTGTTGCATATACTTTGAATGTGACTTATTGTGGGCATCACACCTACCACGTAGATAATCGACTTCTAAAAATAAAGGGTTATTATCCGTGTGTTGCTATTGGAACTTTACATTGTTTAAATGGCATAGAAGTTAAGGGGAGGGGGAGGAGGGTCTTATATGCTGTCTGGTTTCTTTTTCCCGTCTTTTTTGAGAAGCTTTTCAGCCCACACGAGCCACTATCTTAAGGTTTCGAATAGCTACAGGAGAGATCGTTAATAGATTTATACACGCAACACTCGTAGTGGAATCTCTTGATGATGTTAAACATGTATTTTACATGTTCATACTTTTTCGGATCAAGATCCTCCCAAAATGCAAGAGCAGTAGAATATGTAACTAGGATCTCTAAAATGCAGAATTTTCAAACATTTTTACACACAGATCTGCATTTTTACTGTTGAATCTGTTGAATGTGGAATGTGTAGATGGACTGATGATGCAAGTGTTTCGATTGGTTTAGGTATTCTCAACAAGAACACTTAATTGATGTTACAGAGATATTTAATTTGCTCGACTGGGAAAAGAAGAAACGGCTTTTTAAACTCGGTTATCTTATTATTTTCCTTTTCATGTCCTTGTTCTGGTAAGCTTAATTTCACCCTGCCTAATTGTTTGAATAGAAACGTTGTCGATTCGATTGTTGTTTTTTTTCCCCTTGAAGATCTTGGCATGTTTTTCTCTAACTTGGTTATAATATCATGTGTTTCAGGTTAATTTACAATGCATTGGATGATAATGAACATTTTGCTTAGGTTGCTTCATGTTAAAATCTGAGATGATGAGTTCATTACGCAGGCGGACGTACGTACAAACAAAGGGGGCAACTGCCCTCTTGAGCCGAAATAAAAAACACTTCTATATATTTATTTGGGGCTCTTAAATTTTGGGAAACTTTTTTAGCAAGCACCACACCAAATCTACTTGCAAAGCACCACGCGCGTGAGTTTAAAAATATACATAAACCTGAGAGTACGTCCGTATATGGAAGTAATAAGAGATTTGATGCAAGTGTCTTAAAAACCCCTTAAATTTTTCATGTGTCATTTATTGTCCTTCTTATCCGATATCCTACGTCCGTCGTTGGTTCATTTGTGGGTAGGATTTTAGCTTTATGAGTTGCAGTTATTGAATGAATTCAAGTTTAGTTCTTGAAAGTCTCCGGTTGTAATTGTCATGCACATATAAGAATGCAGGATTTACTTAATTTCATTGATAATAAAGTGTACGTAATTTCCCACTATAATCTATTATTTTAAAATAAAACCATAAAACGGAAAAACAATAAACAAAAAATAAAAAAAAACGAAATAAAATTTTAAAAAATCTCTACCTCTACTATATATTCTAAAAGTGTGAGTGTGTTTCCCCCAAAAAGTGTTTCTCCCTATTTTAAATTAATTAATTTTTAATTATGAAATTAAACCATAAAACCGAAAAAATAATAAATAAAATTATATGATTAATGAACAAAAACGGAATAAAATTTAAAAAAAAATCAAACAACACAAAACACGAAAAAATAATACGGAAAATAATAAATTAAAATTTAAAAACGACATAATTTTTTGATAAATCAATCAAGATCCTTGATTAATCTACGCCTGCAAAAACGAAATAATATTTTTTTTAAAAAATCAATCAAGATCTTTAAACAAATTATTAAAATAAAAGCATAAAACCGAAACATAATAAATTAAAAATTAAAAAACGAAATAAAATGTTTAAAAAATAAATCAAGGATAAAATTAAAAAAATCAATCAAGATCTATAAACAAAAAAAAATCAATCAAATTAAATAATTATAATTTAAAAACCAAAGAACGAAAAACAATCAATTAAAGATAAAAATGAAATAAATAATAAAAATCAATCAAAATTGATTAATATGCAATTACAAAAGCGAAATAAATATTTAAAAATCAATCAAGATCCTTGATTGAAAATCAAATACAATCACAAAAGTAAAATTTAAAAGAAAAAATTGTCAAAGATTCAAAATCAATTCATACTATTATTAAATAAAATTCTCAGGGTAGTAGTTAATCTATATAAAGTGCCTACTATTCTAAAAGTATCTAAAAACCCAAAAATAATCAATTGATTTTTTTTTGTTGCTAATAACTAGATTTCCATTAATTGACCGTTTTGATTCTTTGGAACAACTTACTGAATTTAGTAGATCTTTTTTAGAGACCCAAATGACTATAGATCGTTTATCCAAACGATGCGGTGGTTGGCGGTTCACGGTCTAGCCGCATTCTACCGTCTTTTTGGGATCAATATCAAGAACGCGATTCATCCAACGATAAACTTATATACGAATTATAGAGCTATTTGGTATGACACAATTAAACCCAAACGAACAAAATGTTGCATTGAATTATCTACTGGGGGTTTTATTACTCATTTTTGTAGTTTTATTTTCCAATTTTTCTTCAATTAATAAAATTAAAAGAATACATAAGAATTGAGGCATTCTCTGCGTTTGGAAGGATCTCATCTCATAATTATCGATGACCGTTTGCTTTCTAACACGAACACTTGATGAAATGTGGAGGGAAGTGGGATAAATGGCCGATACTACTGGAAGTATTCATCTTTGGATAATAAGTAGTGTAACTGGTATTCTTGTGATCGGTTTAATATGTGTTTTCTTTTATGGTTCATATTCCCTAAAATCGTGGAAAATAGATTGACAGTTACAATAAATGACAAAAATTAATTAAAATAAAACCATAATCATGATTATGGTATGTTCAATTATCTTATGTTATTATAGCATATAGTTATACTTATATATTATATTACATTATTATCATAACTATAATATAAGAGTCCGTCTCTTTCGCTCTCTAAATGTTTTTCTTAAATAGTGTTTCTCTTTGATTAATTTATTTCATCAAAGATAATAATCATTGCTAGACATTTATCGTCAATGTGTTTTCATTAAATACAATATAACTCTTTTATTATAGTAATGATAGATAAAAAGCTGTTGATATAGATGAAAAATATGTCAATGATTGATCATTATCAAACTTAATGTACTGATACACTATCCAACTTATAGGAATAGTAAGATATTAAAAGTACCTACGTGTTTTGCTTAAGTGAAGTATTTTTCTTCAATAAATTTGTTTTTATTAAATATAATGAATATTTTAACATAAATAAAAATGATGTTTGTATAGATGGGAAATGTGGCGATCATTATCGACTTAATGCATTAGTTCTTCAAAAAAAAAACTTAATGCATTAGTCATTATCCTAATTATTATTAATGAATACTTATATGTTTATACCCAAAGATCTACATAATGTCTAGACCCAACATATGTTATGGTTGGGAGTGATTGTTTTTTTTTTTTCTAAATTTATTTCACAAATTAAAAACGTGGGGTGAGACGATGTTGAGTGTGTAAATCATATAGAGCTTTAGGTAAACCTATGCGAGTGTATTTCCCCTAAAAAGTTTTTCTTCAATTAATTTGTTTCATTAATTTAATAATCCTTGATAGGTATTCAATAACATAGATAATTAGTGTGTTGATCTAGGTAGATAATGTATTAGTCATTATCAACTTATAGAAATAGAAAAATATTATAAGTGCGATTGTGTTCTTCTCTATATATTTTCCTTAAAAAATGTTTATCCCTTATAAAATTTCTCATTAAATATAACAAACGGTCAAATATTAGTAAATGACATTGATTAAAGGTGTGGGAATGAAGATAAGATGAAGATGTGTCTCTTAGAAATAAAAAGAAAAAAATAATTGTGCTCATTAGTGTGGTTTGATGAGTTATACTCTCTTGTGCTAGATAACTTTTTAAGGCTATGTATTCGCCCCCAAAATCGGTATAATTTTAATAGTAGTATCAGAAATTTTGAACAATAGTCTTAAAACGCATAAAAACACCAACCATGCCATATTTACGAATAAGTAAATAGAACCATGTATCTCTCATAAAATTATCAACAAAATTATGCAATACTTCAAACCATCACACGATACATTTGGGGATGTCCAAATGTCAGTGAAAATAATCTCTGGGGATTGGAAAACCATTAAATAGAAGCAGCAAAAGAAAGTTTGTGACTTTTATTCTCTGAACAAGTAAAACAATAGGAGGAAGCAATTGTGGTGGCAACTTCTAGATTATTTTGGCAAAGAATAGCTTGAAGAATAGGAGTAGCTGGGTGACAAAGACGATCATGCCAAGCACTTTTTGATGTTTTATTCATCGCGAAAAGCTAAAATAAAGGGTGGGGGGAGTTTGTCCATTCATACAATCCATTTTTAACTGGTCATGGCATCATAAGAGTACTGTTCTGAAAATCCTTTAAATAAATTTAGAGAGTAAGAATTCAAAAGAAACATTATGGACTTGACAAAAGCTAAGAAATAGATAATAAATTACGAGACATGATGGGAACAAAACAAATATTGACATGGGTGAGATCAGTCACCATACACGTGACAATTATGAGGCCTCACATTTGTAGTGATAAAGGCCATACTAGCATCTAGAACGACATGGGCACAACTTGATATTATGCCTCAACTAGCAACATCTATCTTTAGTACAACGTAGGCCACCCTTATATCATCAACCGACATGATGCATTCCATCCTCCGTCTGACATGACGCATGTCCCCTATAACCGGCAAGACGCAAGACGTCCACGGTTTTTTATTACCTACGTCGTGCAGGTCACCTCGGTCATTTATGCTCAATACAACACAATTCATCCTCGACCTCATTAAGCGGTTATATTCTCTTCAATGGCGCCGGACTTCACGCGCAGACAGCACAATAACGCTATAATGATGGCTTTGAAACTTACGTTCCGTTATAGCACGAGCCATAATCGCTCATAACATGCTTCATTACATCAATACATGATAAACTCCATTGACCTCGACCTAATGCATCATAATTCACTCACTGCGATGAAGTGTTACATAAGAGATCATCATCCTCAATTACAAGGTATTCACTTTATATGCTTGCCATACATCCCAGCGTTCTATCTCGATAGAAATTATTCCATTCAAATATTCACTTGAAGATCGGAATCTCCCGGAGGCAAGTCTCGAGGACCTCACACTTTTGTGTATTTTGTAGGCCACTCTCAAATCCACTTGAAAAGCTATTTGGATCATCACCAAAGGTTCATTTACACGAAGATCAACTCAATTGTAACCCAGGCGACTTGAGATATTGTGCATAGATGCATAGGAAGTCAAAAATTTCGCCATAATATAATGTTAATAAGTGGTTTGCCCCTTCACGAGCAACTTCAATGTAAATAAGTTGAAGGCATAGGGAGAGAAAATAGAACCTATGTGTGTGATGAAAATATTATTTCCATCACAAACCATTATGTCTTGAGAGAGAATATGTCATGCCAAATACGAGATGAGTGGTAACATGACACGTTGCACCACTATCAAGAAGTCACGGAGAAGATGACGGAGCATCCAAATATGTGAAAAGGGCCGCAATGTTGGAGAAATTTGGACATAATGAGATTTTTTAAGAGGTTGAAATGGTAAAAACTACACCGTTCTCTCTGAATGTCCTTTGCACTTTGGACACTTTAAATACCCAAGTAAGGTTTTTAGAAGCGAAACTCAAGCAAACTACCTCGAGAGAAAGTATTTTGTGCATGTTCTTAAGAATTAAGAATATTAAGACATGAAATGAACCAGTTTGGGAGAGGATGTCATAGAATGAGTGGTAGCAAAGCCATAAAGGTGACCGGTTGCATCTTAGGCGGAAGAGTCTAATAATTAATTAGCTTTTCATGGAGCTTTTCAAAATCAATGGGTGTCACGTGATTGAATATCCTAGCCAACCTTTATAGTCATCTCCCAAATAGTTTGAAATAAGATTCACAAGATCACCCGAATCATTCGACTAATTCACGACTTTAGTTTTCACAACATTAAGATAATTAAACTGTTTGAGAACTTTTTGCATAGATTTGAGGTCTTGTTTAATTTATTTTATTCGGCCATGGGAGGGCTTCGTATATGTATCATATAAAGTAGCCCATTCGAGAAGTCTTTGCTTTAGTGATAAACATAATGATATTTTTGAGAAAGAAGAAATAAGGCATTTAAGATGAGTTGATCACGTCTAATCCAAAGATTTTATGATGAGATAAATTGAGAGGGACGAACACGATGTTAGCATAATTCATCCGTTAAGTAAGGAATGCATTTATTATGCGGGGAGATATGTTAGATTGGCATGCATGGTTTCAGCAAGTTCCCCAGTTAATTAAATAAGAACAATGAAAGTATATATTAGAAAATAATGGAATGATATGGTTATAATGACTAAAATATATCTCTAACCATTTATAACCTACAATAAAAATATATATATGGTGTAACCATTCTTCCTATCATACTAATTAAATTGAATCTTAGATACACACATCAAATATTTAAAATATACTGATCATTATCTAAAATGTTACTTTGTTTAACAACTGTTACTTTACAATTACTAAAGTTCATTGATAAGATATAATAAATATATAAAATTATATGTACATGAAACCCACATGCTATACTTATTGCATTCTTTTATCAAAATGAATTGTTTAGAGTAAGAACTTCACAAAAGTTGATGTATTGTTTTTTGTAAATATCCACAGGTTTACTAGATAATTGTGAAAAACATATTCTCAATGTTTATTAAATACACATATTCGTAAATTCAGAATGCTATTATATTTAAAGGTTGATAAATGTATTGAGAACATTCATTTATAAATTCAAAATACTAAGAAAAAATACATAAGATCGTTTTGTATAATTACTGATACTAGAATATTTATATTTTATGTTAAATAATTACTTAATAAATTATGTATTGATTATTATTGTTATTTATAAAAAATTTAGATGTTTCAATTGACTAAAACACGTGCATTCGCACGTGCCCTTTACTAGTTATTTTTAATACAAAACATTTTTGTTTTCACTTTCGCCATTCTAATTTATCTCTTTTTATTTTTGCACTCGTTGATTTTGATATTATTTTTGGCAGAATGTTGTAAGCTTTCATATCTAAATTTGGTCTGAATGTCTTTTTTACTAGTATTAGGTACGAAAACACTTAAAATCTGACTTCAAATTGGTCAGAATAATTATCATTTTGTTAGTTGAATTAGGTTATAAGTAATCTTATGGGTGAAAAGTTGCTCCCATGATAATAATATTTTGGTCGTAGAGGCAAAAAATAAAATGAATTGTGTGATTATTTTTTAAAAGGAATGAGCCAAAAGTCCACATTTTAATACAAAATAAATAAACAGGACACACAATTTGAAAAAATTGCAAAAATGGACAAATAAAAATACCCCTTTTGGAACGCGCGTGACACAAGTGATGGTTTACTGATTCTTCTTTTTTTTTTAAATTTTATAAACAACCGTAACTTTTGATTTAGAACTCCGATTATCAAAAAAATTTCACCAAAATTTTGCTCTTTATTTTGAGATCTCATACGATACTATTCCGACGTAAATTTTAAAAGCCAAAAAAACATTTACATTAATCGGAGCGTTTTTCTTATAAACGACCGTAACTTTTGATTTAGAACAACGATCATCAAAATTCTTTCAACAAATTTCATATTTTTCTCTCTCTTCATTTTGAGATCTCATATGATAACCCTTTCGACGTAGTTTTTGAAATCCGAATAATCGCAGCGTTTATCAGTAACACAGTATCACGTTTTATTAACAAACACAATAACACCACTACCATTACCATTAACGGTATGGGATTAGCCAAAAATCATGGACTCAGCAAGCTTTACAACAACACCGTCAACCTTTAGTCCTTTATGGATTAAACGAAAACAAACCGTAAACTAAAAACCATTTGGACAATAATTTAATCACATTAACACCCAAAAAACTTGTGTGTTTTCAAATAACACATTCAGTCACAATTAACATCTTCAATCACAATGGAAAAAAATTACTTCCAAGAAATGTTCCCAAATACTCTTTACTTTATCCATATGCTGTGAGTATTTAATAAGAGTATTTAATAAGAGTATTTGTATGTCATAATGAATGTCGGGATCAGAATACTCTAACTCCAATTGAGAAATCAAACTTTATCTCAGTTCAGCTTGTTCACATCTCCAGATCGTTTAAGCAAATTCAGCTCCATTTCAATTCTAAGAGCTCTACTCCATTAATCATTTTCTCTCTCTTCGTTTTGAGATCTCATATGATACCATTTCGACGTAGTTTTTAAAATCCGAATAATCGCAGCGTTTACACTAACACAGTAACACAGTATCATGTTTTATTAACAAATATAATGACACCATTACCAATACCGTTAACAATAACAGTATGGGATTAGCCAAAAATCATGGACTCAGCAAGCTTGTGAAAATGGAATACCTAATACGCAAAATCTAGTGGAAACAGACTGTTATAATTATTTTGATTAAACAGTGAGACATACAGCTTTATAGGCTAGAACGAAATTATAGACGAGGGAAAAAGGACACTTTAGCTCATCATCAAGATTCAAGACATCACCATCTAAATGCAAAAACATAGGCCCATTTATAAAAAGGAAAAAAAAATAAATTTGTCAATAGGACTGTCTAAGCCTCCCAGAAACGCAAGCAACAAGCTAATAAGGCCTATTAGAATATCAAATCAAAACATCAGTCAGCATTGATTCAGAGAAGTAAAAGGGTAAAATTAGCAGCAAAATTCCACCCAAACATCTATGAAACTCTTCACAATTTATATATGAAAAGCTATAATAACCTTCCAATAAAGTAAATTACCGGTTTCAGAGCATGAATTAGAAAGGGAAAGTAGCATTTGTTCTCAGATACCCCCGCATCAACCTTCCTCTGAACCCATTCTTTCACGTAATCTTCCTCTGTTTTCAGCATTGAATTCAATCACTTTTTCTTGTCAAGAGGAGAAGATTATGTACTGATTCTTCTTCTTCTTCTTCTATTTCCAAAATTAATGATTTTTTCTCCAATTGGTTTCATTAATTGACACATTGTTTCGCAATTAATTTTCAAATCCCAGGCTGGTTCCGATTCCAGAGAACAACAAGAAAGGGATAGACAGGCCGGCGAACAACAACAACAAAGGGAGACGGCCGGCCGGCGTTCAGACCGCCACTTGAATCTGAGAAGAATCCAAGAAGGAGACATTGGAGCCTTGTCTGCAGGAATCACTCACTGCTTTTACAATGATGGAGAAGTTCCTCTTGATGTACGCGTAGAGGTTGATACGTAGTTAGTAGGGGTAATTTAGTCGAATGAAATTATTTTATCATTATTGCAACTAAAAAAAAAGTTGTGTTGATTAGAACTAAATAAATGCCCAAAAGGTGGATTTATACCTAATTTTTCCTATTTTTTATAGAGTTATTATGAGTAGGCACGGTTCATTTATTAAATCGCTTTATTGTTAAAAGGACAAATTGAAAGTAGAAATATGTAAACAGGATAGTGAAATTTTTTATTGAGTAAAAAGGACAAGTGTTTATTTCACTACAATTAAAATTCTCTCATGTTTAATTACAAAAATGAATACATTTTTTGACCCGAACGTCAAAACTTTTTCATTTGATATTTTTTCGAAGTTATAGACCAAGTATTATTAATGTTCGAAGTCATGAAATAAAGTTTTTAAGCAAGTTGAAGTATATGAATTAATAGGGAATTCTTATGTTAATAGGTTGAGGAGGATCCCAACGGTAAGAACCAAACCAAACATATATGGTTGAGAAGAAGAAATGATGACTATGACATTTGGGTCATTGATCAATTGTCAAAGTGTCAAGTGTCAAGTAGTATTTGTGACAAGTGTCTCTAGATATTAGAAGGAATATTAGAAATTAGTTTTTTGTTATAAGTTTGTCGGCCGGCTAATCCTCAATTCTAGTTCGGGTCATCCACTACTTCACAAATTAGAGCAAATGCTTCTACTCGCATTCCGCCGCCTCAAGTCCCTACGAATGCGGTCACTCCACCAAGATTCAAGCCATCGTCTATGTTCATGCCACGAGCCGATCCATCTACCTCAATTTTTGACTAGCAAACCCAAGTTTCCCGATGATCCCAACTTTCCCACTTGGGTCAGTTGTTGCTCCTCCGCCATCTCCGTCCAAATTAGCTTGGTAGAATCAGATTCACCAATTACTTATGGTATGGCTTATGGGTTCGATGACCGAAGAAGCTCTACTGGAAGTTCTGGATAGTGGATCTAATGCGGAAATCTAGAAAACCCTTGAAGATCTGTTCAATAGCAGGTTTGAGGCCCGCATGCTCGAGTTTAAGGATGCTCTTACCAAGACAGCCAAAGGAACCAAGAGTATGACAGACAATCTTGCCCTAATGAAATCGTATGCTAACTTCAACAATCCAAGACAACTAACGCAGCAAAAAAATAAAAAAAAAAAGAGGGAATCTTGAAAATATTCTTAAAAATGTTACGTTAGTGAAAATATGCTCCAAAACATAACATTAGAAAAAACTATGCTTGAAAAAACATTTCAATGTGTATCCGTATTGAGTTCAAGTTTTAATAATATTTCAGTGCGTATCCGTAGTGAATTCACAGAAAATCCATGGTTATACCGTAGCGAATATGTAGAGAAATGCATTTGGAGTACTACCTCCGTCCTATAAAAAATGTCCACATTTTTAAAAAAATTGTCCCATAAAAAGCGTCATAATCTAATACCAATGCATCATTTAATGATTTTTTTCCAAAGCTACCCTTAGTCCAACATTTATTTATTGGACTCATTTCAAATCCCAAAACAAACATTTATTATAAAATTAAGGGTAAATATGTCAATATAATACCAAAACACAACACATTAATTTAATTTCTTAATCCGTGTGCACCATAAAAAGTGGAAATTCATTTTTCGATCAAACGTACTATGTGAAATCTTCGGTTTTCCTCTTCCTCTATCCCATAGGTACAGTGTTTGAATCAATAGAGAACTTTTTCTTCTGTATGAATCGATATTATTTCATTCCCATTCCTTACCAATACCCCTAAGGAAAAACTCGAATTGGATCCAAAATTGACATGTTAGTGTGAGCTTATCCTGCGATTATGCACTCTTCGAATAGGAATCCATTTTCGTAAAGATCCAGGACATATTTTATGGGACGGAGGTAGTATATTTTTTCAATGTTATCTTTTGAAACATATTTTTTCACTAAAATTAACCTCTCTTTTTTGGCATATTTTTACAATTTTCCCAAAAAAAAGACTAAAAAGTCACCAATCACTAACCTGAACAAAGAACAGGATCATAGAAATCCAACTAATAACACATTTCGCAACGCACACCACACGATTACAGTGACAGACAGTTGCATAAAAGAATATGTCAATACAAAGCTAGACCGGTCTATTTACGCCATATGAATACATACCATAATATTTACGCCTGCTGTAACACCTTACCAACCCCCCTCCCCCAACCACCACCACCAGCAGAAAGAAAAAAAGTTTATGTTTCTTAAAGAAACAAAAGGATTCTCATGAAGAGCACAATGAATGAAAGACATCCCAAGTTCAAAAAGTTGTACTCCATCCACATTCAGGCTTCCTGTAATAAAAGATGACTAGGCACATCCCAACCCAACTAAAGTAAAAACATATATACCTACAGGGTCATAGGTGGACACGCAGACCGTGGAAGCGAAACCTATATAGTGGATTAGCAGTCTTGCCAGGCCAGACATGAGGGCATGTTAGTGTGATTTTAACATGGTCATTGATCCCACATGAGGTGAAGTAACTCGTGGAGTGATCAGAATCACACTGTGGACATAAATTATGTGGTTCTGATCACTCTACGGGTCACTCCACCTCATGTGGAGCGACCAACCAAAAAAACGTCCACCTTGTTATCCTGATGTTCAAACCAATGACATATCCCAAGTATCTCTCTATAATCAAGATTTAGATAGGAATCTGATGGCCATTTATCAGAAAAGGCAGGACCATTTGCTTTACTATTATAGTGAACGCTTACCAACAACAAACCATAAAATCCATTAGAATTCAAGATCTCAGAGATACCTGGAAGTCGTACTATGATAGCAACAGAATGCATTTCCATGGGATCCAGTAAGAGACAAACTTTTTCAAGACATGCTAGCTGCAAAAATTGCAATGTTGCAGTTCAATCCTTTGTTGCATCCTCACTCAGACCAAAGAAACTACTTAACATAACTTACAAAGAGCAAAATTAGTGACAGAAGAAACCATAATGCATTACACCATGAGACCCTCATCAGAGACAGAATAACCAGGACAAGAGAGTATGTCAGTTTGTTGAAGCATAACTCCTCAGCCCCTGGCATATCCTTGTGTGTTTCACCCAAAACAAAAGCTTGTATTCCTATGTTTGCAACTCGTATTCAAGAGAACAGGAATCTGTCTAATTAACATTGCACTGCCTGGAAGTAAATCTATTAACTTTCACAACCCTTTATCAATATCAACGCAGAAAACACTGTGCATTGTATGACACAGAGACCTGTAGCCATTTGCATCATACATGAAGATCTTCATAGTAATAACTAATATAAACCAGGTCAATTGGACTATTTTTTGTAGAAAGAAAATCCCTTTTTGCTTTGAGATGGAGTAGTATATCATTACCTACAAGGAACAAGAATCGGTCTTTGGAAATATTGAAGACACTAACACAGAAGACAGAAAGAGAAGAGAACAGTGGTGGAAGGATTGGAAAGGAGAAACCTCAAGACAAAGATCCCTTGCTTGTACTATGTCCCTACTATACTTCGTTCAAGTTTAACGTTCGAAGTCCAAAGCTTTCAAGATTACATATTTCAAATAACTTAGCTTCTCTACAGCAGAAAGCATACCACAATGATCCACATATACAATGCCTTTATTCCGCTGCCCTCATTGCCAACAAGGATACAAACACAAGGGAATACACAAGAACTAAAAGAACAAAACTACTTTGGGACATCCCCCTAAATTTAGCATCATATAACATCTTAACACCAACATGCCAAAAGAACATCTGGTCATAATACTTGCAACTCATTAATATAAACAACTTCTATAGTTCTACTATTCAGATGAACAAATGAGTATACAATTACAGAAGATTTCATAGACTACCCACTATTTCCAACAAGATTAAAGCACAAAACTAAGCCTTTTCCTTCGGATAGATTAAAAAATAAGGAGATTCTTTTCACAAATTATTGTTAAAGTGTGTGAAATTTAAAAGAAATAAAATAAGTATGATGAAAACAGAGGCAAATTCATTAAATCACAATAAAATCTTTTTTGACATTATTGCTTAATAGAACACAATTCAACCTAAATCCACACCAGAAACCCATCAAACCAAAGCAGAAAAAGAAAGGGATGCTCCATTCAGAACCGCTGAATCTTATCAGCATTCACGACTGGGTTGGCCTTGGCAATGGCATCGCGTCCTTCACCCTTGAAATCAAAGCTACAATCGTGTTGTTCTGGGTACCTGTGGACCCCGCAAAAGGTACAACCACACCTGCAAGTGAATCCCATAACCCCAACCTTTTTGTTGCAATTAAAACACCTGTTACTTGGCTTCTTCACTGCAGATTCTTCCACCACCGCCATCTCCGTCTCCGACGATTTCACAGCCGCCGAGGACGAGGCAAACGATTCTGGAACGGTGACGTCTGGCTGAATCGGGTTCACAACCTTATCAAACGCAGCTTTTGCCGCCGCAGCTTGCTCTTCTTTTAAGCGAAAGGAAGCGTAGCACTTGGAGCAAAGATTCATCGTCGATGCCGACCCGAAGAATCCGCACCCGTTTGCACACAAACCTGGCTCCGACAGTTGAAATCCGGTGCCGTCGTTCATCTGGCTGCCTTCAGATCCACCCATGATTGACGAAAAATTCAACCTTTCTCTTCTGCAAATAGTGAATTTTAATGGGTTTTTGGTGAAGAACAGAGGTTTTGTGTATAAATAAAAGACCTGAATTAATATAGGTCCATTTGGAGAAATGAATGGGAAATGTTCTAGGGGGGTTGTAAAGTGAATTGACGAAAGAGGTCAACCAACCAAGTAAATGAATACGGCGTGATTGCTAGCGTGTTATGAATGATGGAAGGGGTAATTTCGGAACTTCTAGTAGTTTCTATTAAGCCAAATTGATGACTTCGTCTTAATTGTTTCCGGGGGGGAAGGCATTGAAGTTGAAGGAAAGTAATGGTTAAGGAAAGAAGTGCACGTAATGAACTAATTCCTGATATTTTACCGTAAACATTACGCCGGGGTTTTTTTTTTTTTTTTTTTTTTTTTTTTTTTTTTTTTTTGAAATTGGCTGTTTTTCTTTTAGTAGATTCAGAATTAGGATTCATAGAAATTGGCATTAAATGTTTGTCCCTTGTCCACTCTCTCTCTCTCAAAAATAAAAAAAAAAAAACTCCAAGCAAAGACGGACGTAGGATCCTAAGTGTATTTGTAGCAGAATCTTTATACGATGTTATATCCTTAAAATAAAGATAAAAATTAGAATTTTTCCTCAAATGCTTCCACAGCAAAAGCCTCATCTCTATCACTATTTTAGGGTCAATGAACTATCTCTATTTTAAAACACATTATCTCTATTTTAATGGTATACATGGTATAATGATAGGGATAGGGATGTTGTTGTTGAGTGTTTTGAATTGAGATATTATAAAATATGGATATATATTATTTTAGGGATAAAAAATAAGGTTTCTGGTGTGAATACCCTAAATATGGGAGGTGAGTGATAATAGTAGAGATTTTTTGCTATCCGAAAAATGTGTATTTACTTAATCAAAATTTCCGGCATTGTCATACAAACTTTTAACTTACCATAACACATAAATCTAAAAGAAAATGTACATTAAAAAAAGTAAAATAAATACGGACATTACAACAGGCTTTGCATTGTCTTCATATTTTTAACCTTTGAATAATTGATTCATCCACTACACGATAAAATACAACATTCTCAATGTATGTCACAAGACAATTTTTTTTTACAAGACAATTATTATCAATTTAAGTACTTGTGTTGGAAAAAAAAAAATTAATACATTAACCGAGCGGACATCAATCAACAAATAGGATTAACCTTAGCGCCCCCTACCCACCTTTTTTTTGTACTTTTCACTATTTTTTTAAGACCAGTTTTCTTCGGTGCCAAAGTCTCTTTCTTTCTATCGGAACCAAAGCATGCCTTACACAAGTTCAGAACGGGGGTGAATGAACTTGTGCTATAAAATGTTTTTTCTTGCGCATAGGTTATTTGCAGTGGATATTAAACGTCGTAAGCTCTCTTTTGAAATTTGTTCTGTTTTAACATTTAAGCGTCGAGATATGAATGCAATGCTTCTGAAATAAATATTGTAGAATGTAAAGTGCATAAGCTAAATGCATAAAGTAAATGACACAAGGTTTTTTATCGATGTTCGGGGTGGAATAATCCCCTAGTCACCGCATCTCTTGTGATGTTGAGGAAATTCACTATTGTTCACAGACTCCTCTACAATAGTATGATTGTCTTTTGCAACTCTCCAACTGCTTCACGGTCTGAGCAACTAATTCCTATGATCTGCTCCACGTTTCCTTAATGGGTAGTATTGCCTATTCAACAATTCCATCACAAATAGTCTCTGCAGACGCTCTGGTTTGTTGTACAAGGTCCTTCAAAGCTAACAGGTTCTTCACCGTTTCACAGTCTTTCAAAGCCCACCGCTTCTTCACTGCTTCACGGTCCTTCAAAGCAAACTGCTTCTTCATTGCTTTCACTTATTTGTTGGTTGTAAAATCAAAGAAGAGTTAAGAGTGAATCAACTAGGTTGATTCAATGAAGTTGAAACTTTATGGATTTGTCGATGTAGCTTCTAGTGATGTTCAACTTAATTCAAAAGCTGCTTCTAGATCTATTGTTGTAGCTTCAGTTGTTGCAGCCTCTCGAACTCCTCTGGATATAACATTTAAGTTCTTGAATCTCAGTATATTCCCCCATTCTCCTTGGATAGATTTTCTCATTAAACCTCTTAAAGTCTTCCCCCTAAAGACTTGAATCTTCGGAAAGATATCTATAGAAGATTAGTCATTCAAAACGACTTAAGTTTTGTATTTATAGGCGATAGATATACTGATTCAGCTTTGATTCTTCAACTCTGATTTCTTCAGGTCTGAATGCTGACATGGCATATTTGACCGTTGTAAATCCTCGTAATAACAAAATCTTGGTTTGAAAGTTGTTTGTGTTAGGAAATCTACGCTGGAACGCAGCGGAATTTGAAATTTATTTCCTTTTAATAAGGATCGACTTCGTTTAAACAACAAGTATAAAAGAAGTAGATGAAAGAACTACCTTGGATGATCTAAAATATATCGACGCTTTGTCTACGGTTGTAGTTTCTGCACGAAGCCGTCCAAGTGTTCGACATCTACCGTTGATCCACACGAACAACCCGCCGGAATCCACCATTGGATTGCTACCGGAAAAGGTCAACTATTAGACTACCTTTTTCTTTCTCTCAAGAAGCTTTCTTAATTTTCTAGTATAAAATAAGACTTGTAATTGTGATACAAAATAGTTTGGCACCCACTACATATTTATAGTGGTAATGGCGCCACCTCTATGTCTCAATCCTAAAATAAGGAAAATAGATATTCTAAATTTATCTCATTAAATACTCAATATCTTATATTAAATATTTCCTAAAATATATATTGCCAATATCTAATATTGAATATATCTTTAATGTATTACCATATATCAATTTAAACATGTGTGCAAATCCGTGGTTTCTCTGGATTCTCAGGAAAGCTAAAAGGAAGACCCATCCCCGCAACAAGATCCGTGGCTAGATCTCTACAGTTATCACGAGTGTAAAAAAAAAATTGGATTAGTGTTACCTCCGCTGAAGCTCGGCATGTTTAGCTGGGTTTGAGACGCACTGTCTTCCAATTTTTCCGGGTGTTTACTTAACATGTGACCCGGCATCGATCCGTAACCACCACCCCCTTTAAATTGATATTTTGTGCCACAGAAATTGCACACCCCATAGAAATATTTTCAGGGATTAGCTAATGTTAATTCATCAGTCCGAGGTGTGAAAAATTCGTAAAAAATTTCGATTTTAACATTTTTTCTTGTGCTCTGGATTGGGTACTTTCACCACCATCTAAATCCAATGACTCGGAAGTAGGAGTCGGATCTGCACTAGCACCACGCGGTGTTCTTACAGCCACACGACTCCCACCACGTCCTTGTATAGGACGGGAAACAGTCGGAAATACATTAACATGATCATCAACGTCGGCTTCATCATTACGAGGCTCGTTATCTTCAGCTTCGTTTAGGTTGATGTTAAAGTTTACAGGTTGAGACATTATATCGTCGTAATGACTATCAAAATCATCAAGATTGTAACCTAAAGGTGTCTCGAAAGTGAGGAATCGAAATGTGACTATCGGTGACAGGGTTTGTAAAATGTTGGGGTCTATATCCACCAGCAAAATCACCCGATTCCGGCACAACCGTGTCATCACGGAAAGTAACATTTCGATTGCCTTGTGATGAGTCACCTCCTTTTGACTTTGTACAAATTCTAAATTAAATTTAACGGTTATAAAAAAAAAATTTAATTTAACTAACCAATTTTACTTATAACTAAAACTGAATTGAAGTAACGATTAAATCAGAACAACTTCAAATATCGGTCTATTAAAGTAAATTTGATTATAAAATGGATTTTTTTTTTACACTTGCAAAAAAATTAGTTGAATAAAATACAAACCAAATTTACTTATAACTAAAACTGTATTGAAGTAACGATTAAATCATAACAACTTAAAAAATCGGTATCGTAAAGTAAATTTGATTGTTGTTTTTTACAACTAAACAAATTTGATAATCAAAGAAATGAGTAGAAAATGTAAGAAATGTTTTTTTTGAGGGAAGAAGATGTAAGAATTGAGAGGAGATTGGTGTAGAAAATTGGAAATGGAATAAAGTAGTATTTATAGGATTTTTTTTGAAGTGTTTAGAAAAAAAATAATTTAAAAATAAAATAAAAATAGCCGTTGCAAAGAATAGCCGTTGGGCCGGTTCAACCGCCGGTTCCGGTTCCAACCGCCGGTCCCGGTTGGCCAAACCTCTAACCGCCCAACCGGCGGTTACACAAACCGCCGGTTCCGGTTCCGGTTCCGACCGCCGGTTCCGGTTACATTTGGCCACCTCTAGGCCCACATAGTGAATATCACCCACGAAAAATAAAGAGGTGAACAATGCAGTAATCATCCTCTTGTACAATGAAACGAGTGCAACATAAAAATCAGCAATAATAAAATCTAAATGAGTACAATGCAATAAAAATGGATGATGATAAATATGTGTGGCTTGCATCTCCTTTAATTGCACAATGGACCTGGCTGATTTGGCTTCCTTTTCAACCGATGCAACAAAAAAAGTTGGCTCCACGCTGATATGAACCAACTCATCACAAGTATCATGCACCTGCAACGATAAATCAAGAACCTCGCCTGGTGTATCATGAACGTCCTCATGCTCAACAACACTCTCAACATGACCATCAACGAAGGCCTCATCAACGTGAACTATCTCATCCACAAATAATGCCTCATCACTCTCAACTACTTCTTCCACAATCTCATTCACCTCAGCAATTGCATCTGCCACAATCAAATCTTGTACTACCTCCTCTCGAATGTCAACAATCTCTTCTTTTTTTTCGTGTGTGGTTAAATGTACTACCTCCTCTCGAATGTAACAACTTGAAAGAAAATTGCCTCAAGTACATAAGAGAATCCTATTACACTATAATCAACGTTGTTTTTCGTTTGTCCGACATGCATATTTAAATTCTAAAATAATGCTTATATACACACACAAAAGAAAATAAGGGAAAAAAAGAAAGAAAAGAGATTTATAATGATATATGGAATAATGGGAGCAAACCACTTCAACCTTTCAGATTCTTCCTTCTTATTCTCTCAACCAGTCTCTGTGTGCAGTCACTGTTGCCTTCCGCTCTCTCTCTGATTCCTTACATCGGATACTTCCATGAAAAATACACACTCTTCCACTCACCTTTCTCTTTCAGCATTTTTTTCCATTTAATATTAATATATAATTATTACAGCCACATCCATGTCTCCGCCGCCGGAGTCCTCCATGGACCGCCGGCATCAACTCTCTTCAGCTCCTATTTTCCAAGCTAAATGCCGCCTCAGGTATTCTTCCTTCAATTCAACCTCTTTCTACCCCAACTGACAACCCACCAAATCATAGTAACCCTCTGTACACTACTAACTCTCAAACCTTAACTTCCTCGAAAAAAAAAAAATTAATATTTAATGCCGGAAACATCCATTTAGTTTCCTCTTGTCTGTTTATGGGTGGTAGATACTCTCCGATACGCCTAATAATTGGGTTTCGTTAAGCTTTTAATGGCGACACAAAATTCTAGTAGTCCAGTAGGAGCTCATGCTGTTGCAATGGAGTCAACCTCTACAGCAGTATCACTATCAGCAGAAGAACAGGCAGCAAAAGCAGTGCACAAGAGATACGAGGGGTTGGTGATGGTACGGACAAAAGCAATCAAAGGAAAAGGGGCTTGGTATTGGGCTCATCTTGAGCCGATTTTGGTTCATTCTTCCGATTCCGGCTTCCCGAAAGCTGTAAAGCTCCGGTGTTCCCTTTGCGAGGCTGTTTTTTCAGCGTCAAATCCTTCAAGAACTGCTTCCGAGCACCTGAAAAGAGGCACTTGTCCTAATTTCAATATGTCTGCTAAACCAATTTCCTCTGTTCCTGGTGAGCCTTCTTCGACTGTTACTTTATTGCCGGCGGCGGCGGAGTCTCCTCCTCCTCCTCCTTCTTCCCAACAACAACATCACCATAATCACCGGAAACGAAGCGGCAGCGGCGGTGGTTGTGGTGGTGTGCTTTCTCCAACCGACACTTCCTCTTCTTATCAAATATCCCCTCTTGCTATTGTTGACCCATCTAGATTTGCTGTTGATTTGGCTTATTCTCCTCCTCCTCCTCCTCCCCCTCCCCCTCCTCCTCCATCAATGAGTACAGCAGGGATGTATGGTTCTCAACAACAGCAGCAACAGCATTTGGTATTGTCAGGGGGAAAAGAAGATTTAGGTGCTTTAGCTATGTTGAAAGATACTGTAAAGAGGTTAAAGAGCCCAAGAGATTATTCAGTTGGTCCATCTTTAAGTAAAACCCAAATTGATTCTGCAATTGATTATCTTGCTGAATGGGTTTATGAATGTTGTGGGACAGTGTCAATTTCATGTCTTGACCATCCAAAATTCAAGTCATTTCTTAACCAAGTTGGTTTGCCACCAATATCAAGAAGAGAATTTATTGGTTCAAGATTAGACACTAAGTTTGAAGAAGCTAAGGCTGAATCCGAGGCCAAAATCCGTGACTCGATGTTCTTTCAAATCGCTTCTGATGGTTGGAAGTCCAAGTCCAAGTCCATAACGGCTGAGGAGAATCTAGTCAATTTGTCTGTGAATCTTCCAAATGGAACTAGTGTGTTTAGGAGAGCTGTGTTTACTAGTGGGCTAGTGCCTTCGAATTACGCCCAGGAGGTGTTATGGGACACAATCACTGAAATCTGTGGCAATAATGTGCAACAATGTGCAGGGATAGTTGCAGATAAGTTCAAGACCAAGGCTTTAAGGAACTTAGAAGATCAACATCATTGGATGGTGAATCTTTCTTGTCAATATCAAGGTTTCCACAGTCTGATCAATGATTTTCATAAAGATCTTCAATTATTCAAGAATGTCACTGAGAATTGCTATAAACTTGTCACTTTTGTCAACAATAACCCTCAATTAAGGACTACTTTTCATAAGTATCAGTTACAAGAATACGGTCTTGCTGGATTACTGAGAGCCCCTTTCAGGCGCAGTCTCGAGGGAAGATCTGATTTCGGGCCTGTTCATAACATGGTGGAAGACATTCTGAATTCAGCACGGGCACTGCAATTAGTATTCCATGACGAATCGTACAAGATTGTTTCAATGGAGGAAGAATCAATTGCTAGAGACATGGAACAAATGATGAGGAATCCACATTTTTGGAACGAGATGGAAGCGGTACATTCCCTAGTAAAAGCTATCAAGTCTTTTGCTCGAGACGTTGAGACTGAAAAGCCGCGAGTTGGACAATGTCTTCCCCTTTGGGAAGAACTCAAGGTGAAAGTCAAGGATTGGTGTACAAAATTCCACATTCTTGAAGGGCCTATAGAGAAAGTGATCGAAAAGCGGTTTAGGAAAAACTATCATCCGGCTTGGGCCGCAGCGTTCATTCTTGATCCGTTTTATTTGGTAAGAGACTCAACCGGAAAGTACTTGCCACCCTTCAAATTCTTGACACCAGATCAAGAAAAAGACGTTGATAGACTAATAACACGGCTTGTATCACGAGACGAAGCTCACATTGCATTAATGGAGCTTATGAAATGGAGAACCGAAGGACTTGATCCGGTTTATGCTCAAGCAGTCCAAGAAAAGCAAAGGGATCCAAGTACTGGGAAGATGAAGATTACGAATCCACAAAGCAGTCGACTCGTGTGGGAAACGTATCTAACCGAGTTCAAGTGCCTAGGAAAAGTGGCTGTTAGATTGATTTTCCTTCATGCAACTGCTTGTGGATTCAAATGCAATTGGTCCTTATTGAAATGGATGAGTGCTAACTCACATTCTAGGGTAGGCATGGATAGAGCTCGAAAATTGGTGTTTATCGCCGCTCATTCAAAGCTCGAAAGGCGGGATTTTAGAAATGATGAAGATAAAGATGCTGAGCTTTTTGCTTTGGCAAATGGTGAGGATGATGTTCTTAATGATGTTTTTGTAGAAACTTCCACCATGTAGTAATTTTTTTTTTTTTTTTTTTGGGAACTTTTAGGATGTTGTAAAATTGATTCTTTGTCTACTTGTTTGTCCTCCTATTATTAGTTAAAGAACTTGCAGTATAGGATTGGGATGATGTAAAATTTTGTTTGCTGAATGAATTCAGAATGCAGAATACCTGCATGAGTGATGAGTCTATCTTTGTTGTTTTTTTTTATTTAACACATTGTTTTAATGATTAGTTACAAATGTTCAGAAACTTTCTTTTTATTTTATTTTTTATAAGAAAATTATTGTTTATTTTTGTTTAAAAGGTGGATGAGGGACTAAAAGCTGGAAAAACTGTTGGAATGTAATTGGTCCAATTGTATAAAATGTTAGTTATATGTATCTTCAACGGCTTACGTTTTTGTTTGGGAGAGATGATAGTTCAATATATAAACAGATCGGAAGGTCTTAGATTCAAACTCCTCTGCCAATATTGTTTTCCCTATTTGTTAAAATGTATAAAATATTAATTATCTGTATCCCCGTAAACAACAAGGGAAGATGATGATGTTTGGAGAAATTTTATTGATCGTATGATAATCGTATCAGGTGAATATACACATATATATATATATATATATATATATATATATATATATATATATATAATACATGAAATTGTGAAATATTACAACTTCAAATGGTATTTGACAAAAAGGACAGTCACTTATTTTTTTGAGCCAATAATGACAAAGTTTAGTATGTTTGAATAAATTACTTTTTCTTATAAAACCTAAAAAGTTGAGACATTAGCTTATTGAATATCAAACCCTTTGCCTATTGAATATCAAACCCTTTGCCAAGAGATTAACCCATTGATAATTAATTTGACCCTTAATTTGAAGGTTTCGGGTTTGAACCCTAACGGAAATTAAAAATAAAAGTGCATGTATATATATTTCGTATCCATAAAAAAAGAAATGGATAGTTGGGGAGAAAATCAAAGATATTTCATCAATTAAGGAGAATTACAGGTTTTTTTGAAACTTTTGTGTAATAGGCAAAACTAATTTTTATTTTTAAATTGGATCCTCTTTTTTTAGGAAAAAAAAAACGCAATTTCTTTCTCATTCATCTTTTTTTAAACACTCATATCTTTTAATCTAGAATTCCAAATTTAAAAATTCTTTCACCAACTTTTTTTTTAATTTTTTCATCCTTTTTATTTTGAGACCACATTCAACATATTCCAGCATGATTTGAGAAAATCCGCTGCCGAAATTCACTGTCGAAATTCACTGATTTTTGAGAAGTGAATTTCGACATAGAATCTTACGAAAATCGATGTAATTATATCGAACTAAGTCTAAAATAAAGAAAGCATCAAAAATAAAAATTCAGTGAAAATCGCGTTTGAAGTCCAGAGGTACGGCTTTAGCAACATGCGCGATTTTTTTTTTATTAATTTTTTTTTCTTTGTCCTTTAGGCTATAAAAAATATAGAAGTTGTTCTTCTCCCTATGAAAAATATGTGGTTGTCTGTTACTTGAAAATATTTCAAACTATGTCCTTATCTCTAATTCTCTCTAAAAAAAAAAAAAAAAAAAAACCCTTTGCCAGAATGAGTCCAACAAGGATAAACACCATCAAGAAGGTAAATGTACAATGTTCAACTTTTTTTACACAAATTAAAATACTTAATATATATTGTCATTTGTTTAATTGCCCTAGCGCCTCTATTGTAGGGTTCTTCGAAAATGCCGGCGTTGATCATTGGTGGCTATTTTTGTTAGGGCTAGCAATGAAAATTAAATCTTCGACTGTTGGAGATAAATCTCTTAATGCTAAATCTTTTGCTACAATAGTAAAAAGGTCGGATATCCTATTGCCTTGGCTACGTTGATGCTCTATAAGGGAAACCCGGCATTCAAAATTTCAAGGTAACATGTGCAGTTGATTGCCAAACCATTTCGAAACGCTTTAGTGGCAAAGGTTCTTGGATTATAGACCGAAACTTGATGGTTTACATTAGTTTTTTTTTTCTTCATTTAGGGCTTAACGATTCAAGTCCTATTGTGCTGTTAGATAACAAACATGTCTTACAACGTCCAACGTCTCAGGATGATATTTGAACAAAAAAATACGGAAAGCATCAATGGGCCAACGATCATTCGGATCGGAGATCCAATCAGCATTAGAGAATGCTTGCAAGTGGACTGAAGAAGAGGGACATAAAAAAGAGACCATCCGAAAATGGTATGCTTCAAGTAACGCAAAATCCGTTTGACAACCACCCAAAGAGAATCACAAGGATCATGCATAAACTTACTAACCTTATGAACCGCAAAGGCAATGTCGGGACGTGTGAAACCAAGATACTGCATGCCACCAACAATACTAGGATATAATGATGGCCCAGAAATAGTGCACTATCTCTATCAATAGCACTTAAACATAGATTCAAGGCCAGGTCCGTGGAACAAGGCTTGGCTTTATCCAAGCCAACAAATTGAAGATGTATGTGCACCGACTTAATAGAAGCCTATTCGGTGCTTGTATAGCTTCAATACCAAAAAATAGGACAGAGAACCAAAGGTTCCTTAACCCCTAAATGCCTAACTAGATGTTGAATAATAAATGAGACAAGTGCTTCAGAGGTACTTATGATAAGAACATCGTCAACATATATAAGAACAAAGACAAACTGATTGCCACAACGGCGGATGTAGAGAGAAGTGTCGTCTTGAAATAGATACAACCAGAATAACGAAGCACATTAGTGAACCCATAAAACAAAGCACGGGGTGTCTGACGAAGACCATAAAGACTTTGTTTGATTATAAAACATGATGTAGATAAACCGGATGCTAAAAACCCTACAACTACTGCATATATACATTCTCTAGAAAAAAACCCAGAGGAAAGCATTTTGTATGTCGACTTGTCGAATAACCCAATTTTGCGAAAGATCCAATGGTAACATTCTTAGCCACAAATCTGAATGTTTTATAGAAACTAAGCCATCATCTGGATGATAACCTTTAGAGACTAGCCACGCCTTATAATGCTCAATTCGACCATTAGCATGCCATTTGATACGAAAAACCCATTTATTACCATGAATAAACAAATGAGGAAAGTATGGGACAAGATCCAACGTATCATTATAAACCAAAGCCTTAAACTCATCTCTCATAGCATCTTGCCACACACGGCTTTTTAGAGCTTTAGTAACAGTAGAAGATTCGGTGGGTTAGGAATCGGTGAAGAAGGCTTGGGGAAGAGGGTATTGAATGTACTTAGAAGGCGATTGTTTTTGTTTAAGATTATTGGTCTTAGAACGAGTGAGCATAGGATGAGGTTGAGGTTGAACAATATAAATGGAGTGGGAAGTTTAGGAAGACGTGGGATGCATTTCAAGGGGAACGATAGGGCCGATTGGTCTTAAGGAGGGAAGAGATGAGAGCATGAGGGTCAAAGTAATGCGGGCTGAAAGAGAAGGATGGGAAATGAAGGGTTGTAGGGGAAGTGTAGGGTAGGAGGAAGAGAAACAATAAGATCATTATAAGAGGTGCGGGAGACATGAAGGTAGTGTAGGGGAAGGTGAACTATCTGCTACACCAGCAAACAAGCTAGTCAGTGAGCCAGAGAGGATAGATGAGAAACATAGATACGGCCCATACTAAGGTCAAGACATTTATAGCCATGATGATGGGGACTATAACCAAGAAAAACGAATGTCTTAGAACGAAAAATCGGTTTTATGGTGATTATAGGGATAGAGATTAAGCCAACATGCACAAACAAATGTATTCCAATCGACTCGCCCACTGCTACTAAGAACCTAACAGAAGGAAGAACATTGTAATCAGGGGGATGAAGGTGAATCATTTCAAACGGAGATTTAAATTGGAGGATTTTGGTTGGCAAGAGATTTATGAAGTAGGTGGCGGTGAGGAACACATTCTCCATATAGGATAGGGAACGTTGGAGTGAGTGAGTAAGGCTAAACCGATTTCAACAATTTGGTAGTTACACCGCTCGATGACACCGATTTTCTCAGAGGTTTAGGGGCATGAAAGGCGATGTTGAGTACCCAATGATGCAAAGAAAGTAGATAAGCTTCAGTATTCACCACCCTAATCAGTTTGCATGGATCTTATTTTTGTATTAAACCGACATTCAACCAAGGTTTGAAACTGTTTAAACATTGATGCAACATTTGACTTAAGACATAATGGATGAAGCCAAAGATACTTGATATGATAGTCAATAAAACTAACATAATATTTATTACCATAAATAGAGTATTCGACACAATGGCCCCATACAGAAAAATAAATCGAATCTATGAGAAGAGGGAAAGTAGAAGATGACAAATGTAAAGATAAACGATGGCTCTTAGCCATTTGACAGGCAACACAAATTGATGTAGGTGAAGAGAATGGTGCCAAAACATATTTTTGACACAAAACTTGATGAAGAAATGGATAAGAGCAGTGACTGAGACGCTGGTACCATTAAGTAAAGGAGAAACTGGTACAAGCAAGGGCATGAGCTAGAAAATGGCTGAAGGACTTAGAGAAAGGATATAGGCCATCGTGGAGAAAACCTCTATGGTGGATGTGTCCCGAGTAATCCTTCACATGAAAATAATTATGGTGAAATTCAAAATAAACATTATTGTCTTCAAAGAATTAGGAAACTGAAAGAAGGTTAGTGTAGAGGGATGGGATACAAGAATATATTAAGATAAGAATGACTAGTATTTGAAATAGCAGAGGAACCAGAATGAGTAATAGGAAAACATGTACCTGTTGAAATGGTGTCCTAAACCCAATCGGGTTGGACCGGATCCGATCGGGTCAGGTCGATCATTTCTACTATTTTTTTATGATTATACATATATAACAAATGGCTTTTCTGTTGTCGTATATTTGTTCTTTAAAGAACCAGTTATGAATTGTTATATGATGACATCCTTAGTATTAAATTGTGATAGAGAGACCATGATAGGCAATTATTGTTGATTAGATCTCTAATCACTTTAATAAGTTTGATACTTAAATGTCTCTAGGCTGATGTGCTATTAAACAAGGCATTGATAGTACGAACAGACTAGCACGTATTGGATGTCTTCTATCCTTAAGGGCAGGGATAAATCTCGTCTATCGAAGTGTAGAGACACTTGGACTGTACATGGACGTGTATTAAAAAATGCGTACGTTAGACTGACCCACTTACATTGTTAAGTGTCACACTATGTGACGGTTGTGTGTTTATCCTTAGGACCAGAGTCTACATGGAATCAAGGTGTAGATCATCATGCTTTGACACTATTAAGGTTTCTCTTAGCCATGGGGCGATCATGCGATAGTGATTGGGTGTGATACTGAAGCATGCAGAGTATACATGTTTGGTCGTCCGGGAATCGCGTACCCTACAGTAGGGGTGAATATCCGAAAGGGCCTTCTTATAAGGAATGTCTTACACTCGTGAGTCTTTGCAAAGTGGAAGTAAATAAGTTACTTCGAGAGAGCATGATATCCAAATTATAAGATACGGTCGTCAATGCTTGACACTCGACGTACGACCGTATAGATATTATTACAACGATAGGATTCTATTTACACGCTAACCGAGCACATAAAAGGTAGTAGTCATTGCGTATTGACTCTTCCGATGATTCGGGGTCATGTACGTGTTGCTAGACGCTATCCATAATCATTAGAGGTGAAGGGCATTTACGTAATTGCGCCTTATGTCTACGGCCAACATGTTCGAAGCCTATCAGGTCACACACATATGAACATCAAGTCGGATTAAAATGCGGTTATAGTTGATGACCAAATAAGGAAAGAATTTATCTCATACTATAAAGGTTATGATATGGGAAACCCGCACACGGTCTTACGGACCCGGGTCTAACCCGATCGGAGGTCACATCGTAATCATCTAACGCAGCTTCGCCCCATCCTTCTTGTTTCCAGGAGGGATTCGAGTCGCAAGATGGAGAGCCCATTGTCAACTCTGACCAAGGCCAAGCCTTGACGGTCCGGGGGATGCCCACACACTTACAACCTCCTAACATGTCAGAGGCTGACCGGACTCAACTTCCCAGGCCGGGAATCATTATATTCGAAGTGACAAGATCAGCCTCGAGCTCGTGGAGAGATCAGCGGCCTTGAGCACAAGTCGTCACCTCTCCGTCCGAGATCGTGTTTTATGCTTAATTGTATCCAATTACGTCTTGTCATCATTAGCATAATCATACTTAGTCCGGTGACTATAAATAGGAGTTGTATGTAACTGACAAACGACCTGGATATTAATACAAGCAAGCCAAGCTCTGTCAATTTGTCGAATCCGAGTTCATAATCATACAATCGCTGGAAACTTCATATAATCACCACCCACCTTACCGGAGAAATTATAATTAAAATTAGCCAGATATCCAAACGGTCCAGCCGTTACCGCCACCCTGATAGTTCACGCAACATCAGTTGGCTCCGTTACCGGGAAATCATTGAAAATCCACCTTCCCCGGTCGTTATCACCACCGTGAAACCCGTTTCCACGGCATCTCCAGCGAGTCCACCTCCTACATATTTGGTGCAAATTTCAAGAAAAGCTCAAATTTTGGGTTGTACGGCCTAAAGATCGGTGCTCTCAACACTCCTGAAGCTCAAATCAACATCTGGAACATCATTCGCATTGGATTTTGAACAATCCTTCTGGGAATACGTCAACAAAAGCAGTATCAGCACCAACTTGGTAGTCAAGCAGCCTAACCTCATTATCAACTTTTCCAGGTTTAATACACTTTCTGATATCAAGCAGTCAAGTTTATGGGCAAGTTTGAACCTTATTGTACGTGAGCCTTTGCCGGATTCTGGGTTTCAATACAATTCTGACTGGCACCGTCAAAGAGGTTTGAGTTTGCTTATCCCACAAGTTTCATTTCAAATCATGGTTGTAGGGAAAAAATTGGAACCTGCAACACCGGCCAAGGGGGCCAATCAGGACACAACACGTGGCAACAACCCTTCATGTGGCAGTTCAGGGTCACATCACAGCGGGCACAGCCGAGGGTCACGTTCGGTCCGTAGAAACGATGAACAATCAATCGATCTCGACATGCAAAATGTCCTAAATGAAAAGGCAAAGGCCCGAGAGCTGGAAGAGGTGGCCACGAGACGGAGCCGTGGGAAGCACGTCGGTAAGGCATCCCGCCCGAACTTTGAGCAACGAACAAATTTTGAGGTGGAACCACTCATCAACCCGAATACACATGAAATAGCATTAAGAAACCACATGGAATATGTTGAGGACATGCGGCAACACAATTTGCAACTTATAGCAGCTGGATTTCCACCCATACCAGTTAGCAAGTTTGTTTCACGAGTGCCAGCTCAAACAGAGATACAGCCAACCATGAATCCCCAAAGAGTTACGAGATCGCATCGCGAGGACCAGAGTGAAAGTAACAATGTGACTTCACACCCAAGTCAAGGCAGAAAATCGGCGCTAGCTCGTCTGGGGCCCGCAGATAACGTTCGCGGTGTAGCCCCAGATCGGGGTTATGTAGAGAGAGAAAGGCACGTCCGAACCTGGAAAGAAGGACATGGAGAATCACAGGTAGAGTGAAGTATCATCAGGCTCCCCGTTGTAAAGGAGAACAAGAGTGAGTTGGCAATTATGAAAAGGCAAATTGAAGAGCTTCAAAGGGGTAGAACAACCAAGAAATCTAAACCCACCTGGGGTACTAGTGTCTTGCATCCCGACATCCTCTCCGTGGCACCCCGAGGAGGTACGCATTACCCAAACTTCACCAACTGTTAAGGGTGATTTTGTACGTTTTATAACGATATATTTTACGATGATTTTCCCCATATTTATATTATTTGCATAAGAATTGGCCTTTATATTGAAATATTAAGCAAGTGATGTTTTTAAGGGTCTAATTGCAAAAGTGATTAAATTATGTGTTTACTTGGTGGTTTTATGATTATTTGGATGATTTTACACTTTGCAATGGTTTTGATGTTTGTAGATATGCATATTTCGAAATGAAAAAAGGGATCAAAAGATGATCTGAGTCGGATTTATTTGACATATAAGAGATAAGGAAGTGTTATATGAAGAAGAGAATAGATAGAGATGAGAAGAATGAGATAAAGATGAAGATATCTAGTCCGGACATACCGGACGAGCGCCCATGTCCCGTCCGGTAGTGGACGGGCGCCCATAAAAGTGGCGGCGTCGAGAGGAGATTTTCAAAGTCTGAGAGAGTTTAGACGCTACTCGAGACCAGCGTTCATGCTCCGTTCAGAGAGAGGTTGGACGGCGTCAAGATAGTGGGACGGGCGTCCACAAGACCGACTTCAATGAAACCGACCTAAAAACCTATAAATAAAGCGCGATTTCTCAAACCCTAAGGACCATATTTCGACCCCTAAGCGGCCACAAGCCCTTTGGGGCGCTTTTTTTCGCGTTTTTCCCGCAATAAACATCTTTTAATTTCTTTTCAATTATGTTATTTCTATTCCAACGATGAGCTAAGGCTAAGCCTAGAACAAGCATGTGAAGCCTCTCTGCGGCGTTTCGTTTTCGAGACTTTGGATTTGTTTTGTGAGTTTTATTAAAGCTTGTATCTTTATTATGCTTTTATATAGATTATGCAATTATATCGATAGATTGTTGCTTATTGATGTTTATTTTGATGAAAGTCATGTTAAACCTTAGATCACCATAATAAAGTTTGGACTTTTAACCTAAAAATAACGAGTTGATAGGTTGAATTTCTAGGTTGCTAGATTGAGAGATCTTACACCTTGTTTTGATAGCATCAATCTTATAGATCGAGAGATGAGAGATTGATAGCGGATTATCTACGAGTAGAAGTTCATACCTTTGGTAGGTGAACCACAACCTTTATTAAATCTTCACTAAACGATCTAGGGTAGAAATTGAGAGTTGTGAGAAAGATGGATCATAGCTTGTTCTTCGTTAAATTAATTGAAAACCTTTGTGCCTTGTTCTTCGTTACTTAGTTAGAATTTTATTTTCGTTTTAGTTTTTAGAATAGAATTAGTTAATACGTGTTCGAAATTATCTTTCCTGGCTTTGGACTGACAATCCTCTGTCCAGTTTATTTTCCGTTTTAGTTTTAGGGTTAGTAATAAATAGTAGTGACAATTTTAGAAGAATTAATTGAACTAGATACCCCGATTCCCTGAGATCGACTCCGGTATTAATCGCTGTACTACGATCCTTACACTTGAGGAATACCGGATTTATAAATTTTATTACTTGTTTGTTTTGTTAGATAAAATCCGTGACACCAACTATCACATTACCATAAATCCCGTAGACTGGTTCTCAGCTTTTCATAGTAAGTTAAACTTGTGCACCTCAAGTGAGGAGACGGGGTGTATTGCCTTTGTGGGGGCCATGCAAGATAGAGCGGCCTCATGGATCCGCAGCCTGCCCCCGGCATCGATTCTATCTTGGGATGATTTGGTCAACAAATTCACAGCCGAGTTTAAATCAGTTGGAGGACCAAAGAAAACCTATATCGACTTTCACGAGGTTCGATAGGGGAAAACGAGTCCACTCGTAGTTACTATGAGCGATTCTGCAAAGTGTACGAGCTAACAAGGGGATTAGCGGACAATGTGGTAATGGGTAGCTTCGAGACAGGGCTGAGTCCGGGATTCCTCAAATCAAACTTCGCACTCAACCCACCGTCTAATCTTCAAGAAATGCTAAGATCAGCAAGGAAATACGTTGCGACGGCGGGAAATGAGGGTACCTCATCCTCCCATAGGGGAAAACAAAGGGCTGAGCGAAGCCCTCCTAGAGAGTCCCGAGAGAACAGGGATCGAGACCTCAAGAAGCCCAAAAAATTCAAAGAGTAGAACTAGACCCCCATCAAAGTCTCCTACATACAGTTGATGCATGAAATAAAAGTTGAAACCGGATAGAAGGCGTGATCAGTCCAAATACTGCACTTTCCATGAGGACAGGGGTCATGATACCGAGGACTGCTACCAATTAAAGAGAGAATTTGAAAAATTGTTGGCCCGAGGTTGTCACGATCATTACCGAAGAAATGGCGGAGGGGCAAATTGAAACGAACGACAAGCATGTCAATACGACCGAGAGATCCGAATCATCATTGTAAGCCCTCCCAGTAATAATCAGGTCAAGTACAGAATAGGGTCTATCAACAAACATGTGGAGAAACCTCCCGTTTACGGGGGAGTGAGCGACCACTCGCTTTCACCAAAAGTGAGCTCGTAACGGCGACCGACGTGGAGGATTCATGTCTGAGTATCTCAGTGGTCACGAACAGGTTCCGAGTCACCGAGTGATGATAGACACTGGGGCATACAGAGATATTTTGTATTACAACTGTTTCAAAGAGTTGGTGTTTGGCGATTCCAGCTTAAGGCCGCACAATGGTACTCTTGAGGGTTTTACAAATCACAGTATACAGGTCAATGGAGCCATTGATCTTGATGTGCAAATGGGGGACTACGCACCTTTCAGAATTGAAAAGGTAAATTTCCTGGTAGTAGATCTTTAGTCGAATTATAACATGATCATCGGAGCACCTTCGTTGAGACAATTTCAAATGGTTGACTTCCCGCACCAACGAGCAAAATTATATGTGGATGATATGAATGGTGCATTAGTCAGCGAGCCCACAACAGTACTCACATAAATTCACACCTCACGGCCAAAGGGCAAACGGGCTCAAGTTGAGCAACCAGACGCATCAGGAGCAAGCTTAATGGATACGGTGTGGGAGATGACCCCTTCCAAAGTTGAGTGTGAGACCTTACATGTCAAAGATGAGCCCGATTTTACCGTTGACGGCGAGGTAGTTGAGGTAATCATTAACGATGCTTATCCCGACCAAAAAGTCAAGATTGGGGCTCATCTACCCACGGTAGAAAAAGAGGCCTTAATCGCGCAATTAAAGGCGAACATAGATGCATTTGCATGGGTGGTGACTGATATGAGGGATGTAGAGTCAGAGGTAGCGTTACATCACCTAAACGTTGACACCACATACAAGCCGATTCAACAGCATGCCAGACAATTCACCCCAGAAAAGGAGGCCGCTATCAAGGTTGAGGTCGGTAAACTCATGCAAGCAAGAATCATTAAGGAGTTGGCATATCCCACCTGGCTCGCGAACGTAGTGATGGTCAAGAAGCATAACGGCAAGTGGAGAATGTGTGTAAACTTCACAGACATAGACAAAGCCTGTCCGAGGATCTCTATCAGCTCCCAGAATTGACATATTAGTCGACTCCATCGCGGTTTCGAAACATTGAGTTTTTTAGATGCATATTCCGGGTACCATCAGGTCAAGATGGCGGAGGCCGATAAGGAAAAAACAGCTTTTAGAGCTGCATGAGGGCTCTACTACTACGAAATAATGCCCTTCGGGTTGAAAAACATGGCTCAACTTATCAGATAATGGTAAACAAGGTGTTTTGTTCACAGATCGGCCGAAATATGGAAGCTTACATAGAAGACATGGTGGCAAAATCGGCAATCGGGGGTCACGCCGCCGATCTTGCTGAAACATTTAAAAACTTGCGTCGACATTCCATGAAGCTCAACCCTGCCAAATGTGCATTTAGGGTTGGAGAGGGCAAGTTTCTGGGATTTATGGAAAGTCACAAGGGTATAGAGGCTAACCCCAAGAAGATTCAGGCGTTACTCAACATGCGAGAGCATACCACGATCAAGGAAGTACAATGACTTAATGGCCGGATCATAGCTCTGGGTTGATTCATCTCCAAATCAGCCGAGAAGTGCTTGCCTTTCTTCAAGGTCCTCAAGGGTAGCAAATCATTCTCTTGGGATGAGGAATGCTCCAAGCCATTTCAGGCCCTCAAGGAATATCTTGGACAACCACCCTCCTAGTCAGTCCCCTTACGGGGGAGACTTTATTTTTGTATTTGGCAGACTCGACTGGGCCATATCGGCCGTCTTGGTTACGGAAACTGGAGCCCACCATCAACCTATTTTTTACGTCAGTAAAGCGCTCAGTCCGATGGAAAGTCGATACTTCAACGTGGAAAAGCTGGCTTACTCGCTGGTGATAGCAGCTCGGAAATTACGAGGATACTTCACCTCGCACACAATCTTTTCCATGACAGATAACCCTCTACGCCAAATATTACACCGGCCAGACCTTTCAGGTCGCCTACTCCGATGGGCTATAAAGATTACCGAGTTCGACATTCACTACCAACCCAGAAAAGCGATCAAGGCCCAAGCTTTAGCCGATTTTATAGCAAAAACTAGTTTCACCTCAGAGCGATCGGATGCCCTACTGCGTCAGAACCCGTAAGTGAAACCTTAAAACCCACCTACTGTTGGCACCTGTACGTAGATGGCGCTTCCAACCAAAACGGAAGCGGGGCAGGGGTTATCTTATCCGAGCCGGGCATGACAGAGGAAATTGAAAAGGCTTTGAGGTTCGAATTCAAGGCAACAAACAATCACGTAGAATACGAGGCCATGATTTCCGTACTCGACTTAGCAAGGGAAATGAAGGTACGCAATGTCCAAGTCTACTGTGATTCTCAACTTATTGTCGAACAAATCTCAGGGGGATATGAGACACGATGTGGCATTTTAGAAAAATATCGTGAGATTGTCCAACAAATGAAGCAAGATTTCGACTATTGCAAGTTCACCAGAATCGGTAGAGTGGACAATGAAAGATCTGATTATCTGTCGAGATTATCCCCGGACGAGGAAATAGCCGACCCGTCAATAATGGTAGAATATCGTTCCGTTCCGGCTATTGAAAAATCAGAGATCATGGACATTGATGCACCAACTTTGACTCCATGTTGGATGGATGATATACGAGCATATATCGAAGCAGGTGTTTTGCCCACAAATCCAGGCAAAGCTCGTACTCTTAAAAGGCAAGCGGCTAGATATATTCTTGATGACGGGATGTTATACCGGAGATCTTTCTTTAGGCCGCTTCTTAGATGTGTCCGTAAGGAATAAAGTGAAAAGATTCTGGCGGAATTGCATCAAGGAGTATGCGGAGGTCATCCTACGAGTCACTCTCTAGCCCAAAAGGTAATAACCGTTGGATACTACTGGTTGTCGATCACGTGAGACTCTGAAAAACTCGTCAGAGAATGCCCTGAATGTCAGATAAACGCAGACATACCGAGGCTACCATCCGTTGAACAAAGTATTATCGTCTCAGGTTGGCCATTCAACATGCCTAGACTTGATCAGACCATTCCCACCGGGAATAGGAGGTTGTAAGCTCGTCATTGTAGCCGTGGACTATTTCACTAAATGGATAGAGGCTAAGCCAATGGTAAGTATTGGAGCAAAAAATGCGACATATTTATTGTACGATCAAATCTGGTCCAGATTCGGAGTTCTGAGGGCAGTGGTTTCGGACCACGGGCCTCAGTTCAGAGACGAGTTTTCAACATTTTGCAAGGACTATAATGTTAAACACTAGCAGTTGTCAGCTGCGTATCCGCAAAGGAATGGTCAAGCCGAAGCCGGCAATAAGCAAATTATTAAAATATTGAAGAAAAGTATCAGCGAAAGCGTGAGCAAGAAGGCAGGGGGATGGGTCGATGAGCTACCCGCCATTCTATGGGGTTCTCGAACAACGATCAAAATGCCCCCCGGGGAGACTCCCTTTGCTTTCACCCATGGATCAGAAGCTATGGCCCCCATCAAAATGGCCCTCCCAAGCATCAGAGTAGCTAGGTACGATATGAACAATAATATCATCAATAGGAAGCTCGAGCTAGATCTGGCCGAGGGAAAAAGAGTGGCGACTTACCTAAGAATGGTCAATTACAAACATATTGCAAAGGAACATCATGACAGCCGAATTCGGGACCATTCTTTCAGAGTCGGGGATTTCCTCTTGCGAAACCAAAAGGCGACGGGACTGAAGCCCGATAAAGGGAAGTTAACGGCAAACTGGGAAGGCCCCTACCAGATCGCGAGGGAAATCAAGAAAGGGACCTACATTCTCAAAGACAAAGATGGATTCGAGCTCAATCGCCCTTGGCACTTGGATAATCTGAAGACATATTATATGTAACAATCGGTGGAGTTTGTTTCTTTTTGGGTTAAGGCCATCCTCTTGTTTATGATTCGAGTGTTTAGGCTTTCTTTCACTATTTTGTAAAACTTCGGTTTCATGACTCCTTTTACGAAGGTTTTATATTTTGACGGCTTAGTCAAAAAATGAGTTAAAATCTTCACAAATGTTACAAGTAAATCCGAAACAACAAAATTATTCTCGACAATACCACACAACCACTAAGAATTCTTTGTCCAAAACAAGGGGGCCCATGCCCATACATAAAATAGCAAAATAAAAAGCAAACTCGCTAGCGGTTAAAATTTGAGCGAAGATATTGATCCCTGGGTTCTAGGGTCATTCTAAAACTAGTAGTGCAGAGGCTGGAGATCAACCAAGCAAAGGGTTTTAGACGGTCCGGCCTCATATACCTCGCAAAGTTAACGGCCTCGCGATGAATGATAAGTCCCCAGTCAACATTAACATCCGGGGTACATATAGCATGTATAAGGATGGCCTCTTCGTCAGTCTGCACCTCAAAATTATTAGAAGGAATAGCACAGCTGTTGATAAATCGTATCCATTCCCGATACCACTGATTAGGCTCGGAGAAAACGCCGTTGTGAACAGGCTCGTCGTCCCTTACGGGGAACGGTCGTGAGTACGCATCAAATCTATGAGAAAAATAAGGCTCTTCGCTGTTGAGATCCTAGGCCATTTCAAAATGCAAGGACGGATCAAATACGGGGAGTTGTAGAAACTCATTTATGACAGCGGGGGTAAAGCTCACCTGGATACCCCGAACGGAAACAAAGGAGACTTCTTCCATGGACTGAGCCTCAGACAGAATGGAATAAAATTCACGGACCAGGGTTAGGTTGCTTCTCCCAATGGGATCTAGAAGAAAGTGGCGCCAACCAGGGTAAGCCACACGAAATAAGGACCCACTCCTATCAATTTTGTTTAAGTTCAAGATCCTCCCGGGTAAATGTGCACGATCGGCAAAGTAATCATTGTAATTTTGGATAGCATTGGCGGATGCCGTGCTGAAGAAATGAGACAATAAAGAGAGAGAGGAAGAACCAAAGAAGGATGACATAGTGGGAGCAGAAATAGAGGCACAGGTTTCAGAAAAGGCGCTCTATGCTCCAAAACAACCAAAATTCCCCTCCATTTATATAGGAGAAGATGGTACACCAAGGGTGGGAATTGAAAGGATCCTACGGTCATGGTCACCTGAATTTTCAAATTCAAAGTTGATGTTTGGTCTGTATTTATTGCACTAATCAGACGTATGGTCTTCTAGGAGAGCCACAGGTCTCCGAATTTAATGCCGTATGTGTTCGCATCTCTTCTTCAATCAAGCGAGCCCGACCTCGACAAAGGGGGCCGGATTGCGGAAACATTCAGACTCAAATAAAAAAATGTGATCAAAAGCATGCGGACACAAAGCGTAAACGGAAATTCAAACAAAATTCATTATGAAAATCAAGAAAAACAAACATTACAAAAGAAATCTAAAAAGACGGCTCCTCGTCATCCGAGAAAATACCGGGATCAGAGGAAGATCCAGATAGGATTTCATCAAACTCAATGTTCTGCCGGGGAAGATACTCGTCCGACGGACAAGTAGGGACCAAGGCAGAACGAAGGTTGAAAATCAGCCAAGGAAACCGAATAGACCGACCATGCTTCATCCCAGTGGTAAAGGACACCGCCTCACGATGCATCAAGAGACCCCAGTCCACATTTACAGAGGGGGTGACAATTGCATGCAAGAGCAGACCCTCCTCCTCCGTAACCTCCTTGAAATCATCAGTAGGAAACACATGAGTATTGATGAAACGTTTCCATTCTCGGCATCTTGAGACAGCTCAGATGCGATCCCCTCCGGAGCGAACTCCCACGACTCAGGGAACAAGTAGTGAAGAGCTCCGTTCTGATACACATGCTGGGAGACCTCATCCTCATTCAAAGCCCAAGATTGCTCGTAATGAAAGGCGGGGTCAAAGTAGGGAAGATTGAAAAAGTTGTTGATTACGGCCAGAGTAAACGAAATCTTAACTCCACGAACAGGCACAGAGTTTAATGGCCATCTAGACCCAACCTCGGACAGAGCCGAGTAAACCTCTCGTACCACCGTCGTGTTGTAACGACCAGAGGGCTGGGACACCAAGTCTTCCCAACCGGACACGGAGATACGGAGCCGAAAGCCTCCGTTTATCTTGCTCCGGTTCAATCCATTTTCAATCAGCAGGGGGCACCGGTTGAAATACACTTCATTGGATGATGTACTGAAGAACGATGAGTGAGTAGTGGAGGAGGCATATTACTAAAATAGATGCGGAAGAAAGAGCTGCAAATTTTATTGGCAAAAAGAAGCTCAGAATTTTCAAACGTAAGTGAATACAGTGGTTTAACAATCATTTTATAGGAAGAGCCAAGAGGACATACCGTCCCGATCAGAGTTAATTCAACGGGGGGATGATTCTTTTCAAATTCAAAAACTCTAAAACGGATAAAGAGATATCTTAGCTTTTTTCAATGCTCGATCAGTTACTGGGCCGACAGTAAAGGTTATGGTTATCAAGGCAGCAGACTTAATGAGGTCTGTCAGAGAAAGACTCTTAAACTTCTGAGGCATTAAATAACGTAAATCCAATTATTTCGACCAAGACCCGAGAAAAGTTATGCTCGAAGTAACGAGACCGTATGTTGCAACATATTAAATCATGATCTTAGCTTACACACTCTCTCTCGCTCTCAGAAGCCTGAATATATCCGCTGGTTCAACTATGTGAGACCCACTACGGATAACGAGGCACGGATACGAGTCAAGAGCAAGTACAAGAAAATTTCAAAACTTATACAAAACTCGAAATTAAAAGGATCAGTAAAGTTTCTACAAATGGTTGCCAATGTTTAAAAAGCTGGAACAAACAAGATAAAGCTAAGTCTGAGCATGAGCATCGGATGTGCCCTATGAAGCCGGAGCCTACAGCAAATTCTCATACATTTCGGTCTCCGACATAGTAGCGGCATCGATCTCTAAGAACGGCTCTTCAAGGTGAGCATCTTTTTCGATCATATCCCTCAAGTTCAACGGGGCCTGAGGTGGAGGGTTCCATTCCGAAGCTCCAGCAGCTCGCTGGCCGTTATTGAAGTTCTTTATCTCTTCATTGGCAAATGGAATTTCAGCATGTAAAGCACTGAGTGTTGGGACGTAGGGATCAATGGCGAGCCACTCTTGAAATACCTCCAAACTTAGAGCCGCTTCCCTTTGAACGGACTTAACGCAGCGGGCAATATGATAAAAGCCACGGTCGAAGTTCTCAAGTCTTAACTTATCAAGGATTTCCTTAAACTCATCAGAGCTCTTGAAGTCATCGATAGCCTGGCGTTTTAGGGCCTCCACCCACGCAGCCTCGGAGGCCTTGTACGCATCAAACTCTTTCTGTAGCACAACTTTCTTCTCCTGCTCCTCCTTCCAGGCCCGCTTAGCTCGAGCAACTGTATCCTCTAACTCTTGGGCCATGCCGGCTATCTTTGCTTCTTTCTGCTCACGGAGGGTCCTCGTCTTGGTCAGCTGTAACTTAGCGGCTGCTTTCTCCTCAACAGCTCTCTTCTCTAGTTCAGTAAGGCGGTTGTTTGCGGTTCCAAGCTCCAAGTCAGCATGATCCAGATTAGCCTCTAACTTTTTTACCTGACCGATGGCCTGAGTTTTCCCCTAAACCTCATCCTTACACATTCTTATGGCTTGCTTCACGATGGTAGCCAGCTGAAATCGGCACAAATCAGAAATATACGAGCAAAGAGGAGGAAAACTCTAAGAAAGCAAAATTGAAGACTTACCACACAAAGAGCATCACCAGCAATTGCAGGCAAGTCGTCGATCGACTTCAAGAGTCCATTCCGCGAATCCACCTGATTGGCCATATAAATCCGGTTCATGATACCACGACCAATATCCATCTGTACTTCATCTGGTCGGGGCAGAGGGAAATTTCGAAGATGAGGCACATAGCCGATCGCATTACCAAGCAAGGTGGCCCCGGCTTTGTCGGTTGGCTTTCTGAACTCGGGGCGTGTCCACATCGACGAACCCTCTGTATGGCGAAGATTGACCTCCCCCACAGCAAGTCCTTGGGGTGATGTCAGGGGGGACACATTTTTCCCTTGTTCAGTTTACGCTGCCACCGGGGGACTACTGGAACTTCTAACACCCCAAAGATCTGGAATAATATTTTTATCGGGGGAAGGAGCAGAGAATTTAGAAACTTGGCTTTCCCTCAACCTGGTTTCTTATAGAGCCGACTCGTTAACCTTCTCGGGGCTATCCAAAACAATAGTCCCGAGGCCCCAGCGGCCTCACCACTCTTCTTCTTCTTCATGGGCTATTCAGCAGCGGACTCACGACTCGTTTCTCGACAACCGAAGGCCCAATTACAATCCCTTTCTCATGAGGTTGGGGAATCGATGGCTGAGCTTGTGCCTCCAAATTGGCCTCCTCAGTTGTGGTTTCTTCATCAACTGCTGGCAGATCCATCTTCTGAAGGGCCCTAAGCTCTTTTTCTCTAGCTATGGATGTGGCTCTCTTCCTTTCAAAAGCGTCGTTCCTTGCCTTGGTAGGATTAGTCATCACTGCAAAAAATTAAGGCCGGATAAGTTCAAAATACACTAATGTGATGGCGGTAAGCTAATAAAGGAAAAACAACAAAGTAAAAAAGCAAAGTGTTACTCGGAGGTTTACGGCTAAGATCCCCTGGTAGACCCCGCAAACGGAGGGAAGGCATCTATTTATATGACAACCACTGATCCAAGCCGGGTCACAATCGACGGGTACCACATTGACTAAAGAATCCCCAACATCCAACATCGATATCCCGACAATATCCTCGAAATGTCTAAAAGACCGCTTGAGTTGAAAGTCCATAGTACCACGCTTGGCATCATACCCCGAAGTTGATAAATCTCCTTGATGAATGTACCCACCACCACAAGCTTTTTGGTCGTGTTGGCGGCATAATGATCAAAGGGCCAACCCACCGATGACTCGACCCGTATACATCTCACATTCCACAAGTTAAGTCCATTTTGAGTACCACGCTAATCCGTGCCTTGAGAAAGAGTAGAAATTGCAGCATGTCATCTACATATCACAATGAAAGGGACAGGCATTAAGTCCCACAGAACTCAACAAAAAATGGGTCAAACGGGGATTGAACCCGGGGACAAAGTGGTCGTAATAAAGCCAGATGAAGTCCTTAGAGTCACGACCACAGATCTTATTCACGTTTCGGTCTTCCTCTTTCTCGAACCGGGTAATCTATAGCTGGGCGGAATGTCGAAGGCCGTCAGCAAACTCGTATACTTGTGCTTATCTTTAAAGGTCTTCCACAATCGCTCCACCTCCCTATCAAAGGCTCTTTGAGCCGCCAACTCTTAAAGGGCGGCAGTAGAGCGAATTTTTTGAGGAGCTTCATCTTTTTCTTTTTCCTTGCCCCTCCCTTTGGCCGCATCAAGGGGCTTACTGGCAGCGACTCGGGCTTTATCACTCACCCTTATTCTAACAGTGGGTTGATCCTACTCAGTCCGATCCTGCTGTGAACAGGTCTCTTCGGTTTCACCTCCAGACCCGTAGCCACATGCGACAACGTCACTCTCGATAGCTGATTCGGAAGACATCCTGAAAGAACAAGGGCGAGGTGGATTAGTTATCGCCTAGACTATGAAGCCAGGCCGAGATCAAGCAAGTACATCATGATTTCGACACCTCGCCCCTATTATGTCTTCACCGGAAAACGAAAAACAAACGAGAGGCTGCTAATCAAATGAAACAAGATCTAAAATACCATAAACCTATAAATAAGCACATGGAAGTACATGGAAACAAGAGCAATAAATCTAGGAACAACAGTACAAATAAGAGATTTCGGAGCAAAAATCTCCCAAGGGTTTGCAATATTCAAACAGAAATGCGCGAAAAGACTAGCTATGATGCATATCTCATATCAAGAGTGATCGAATCATTAAAAGATTACCTGTAGGGGAGAAAGGAGTGGTTATATATGGATCTTTTCTTGAAAATTAGCCGGAGATCACCGTGAAGCAACTTGAACCTGCGCCAGAAAATCGTTAACTCACCGGAAAATTAGGTTGAAAAGAAGCAGTTTTTGCAAAAGTATACCAGTGAAAGGGTAGCCCTCTATTTATAGACGATATCAGGGGCGGGAAACTGAACCATCATGTCTGAAAATTCAAAATTCAAAAGTAATCATGGGGTGTGAAAAATGAAGCGTCGCCAACCAATCAGCAACCGCAGCCCGTCATGTCAGCCATCACATCCTTTGCTGAATCGAGGCTACGCCTCCTAAAACCACGAGTACTTAGCCGACCTCGGCTCCAAGCCTGTCCACGCCACAGTACGGCAATTCATGCCAAATCCAACGGATTCACTTACAAGCCCGATAACCTTCGAGATTGGCACCAAAATCCTCCCATGGAAACGGTCGAAACACATCATCCATGAAAGCGCTAACAAACTCTACTCCATGCCTCACACTCTGAGACTCCTTCGGAGAAAATCGGCAAGGCACGGAGTAGGGGGCCATTGATATGGGAAACCCACACACGGTCTAACGGACCCGGGTCTAACCCGATCGGAGGTCAAATCGTAATCATCTAACCCAGCTTTGCCCTCATCCTTCTTGTTGCCAGGAGGGATTCGAGTCGCAAGTTGGCGAGCCCATTGTCAACTCGGACCAAGGCCAGGCCTTGACGGTCCGGGGGATGCCCACACACTTACAACCTCCTAACAGGTCCGAGGCAGACCGGACTCAACTTCCCAGGCCGGGAATCATTATATTCGAAGCGACAAGATCAGCCTCGAGCTCGTGGAGAGATCAGTGGCCTCGAGCACAAGTCGTCACCTCTCTGTCCGAGATCACGTTTTATGCTTAATTGTATCCAATTACGTCTTGTCATCATTAGCATAATCATACTTAGTCCGGTGCCTATAAATAGGAGCTGTATGTAACTCAAATGACCTGAATATTAATACAAGAAGGTCAAGATCTGCCAATTTGTCGAATCCGAGTTCATAATCATACAATCGCCGGAAACTTCATATACTTCATATCAGCCACCAGAATCACCACCCACCTTACCGGAGAAATCATAATTAAATTAGCCAGATATCCAAACGGTCCAGCAGTTACCACCACCCTGATAGTTCACGGAACATCAAGTTATAGTGGTAATTAATATGGTGGTGTTTATTTATTATGAATAAATATAATACAAGATATTAATTATGTTGATTAATTAAATATACGGATTTGTATGTATGTGTCGACTATATATATGTATATATGATATACATGTATTTTGTAAATTAATTAATCATAGCATTATATTAATTAAAAAATATTCCGGATGCCAATATTTTGGGATTTGGGGTGCCACCTTCATGTGTATTAGATACACTTAGATTGTGTAATTTAATTAATAAGATAACCATAATATTAATATTGGATATTAATTGAATTTTGACAAAATAGATTTATGGTTATATAATAAGATATATTCAATATAAGATATTGTCAATCTATATCTTGAAAATATATTTAATATAAGATATTGAATATTAAATGAGATAAATCAATCAAAGAGATTTTCCTTATTTTATTAGGAAAATGTTTTCTTTCTTCTTAATCTACTAGGAAGCTTGTCCCAATCATATTGGACACAGTTGGGGCGCCTCACACCCTATATAAGCAAGAGGTTGGCTAGCTCTTGTACATCATAATTCCAAGAGCTAATTGTTCTTGTAAAAACAAGAGAGCTTCTTAGAGAGAGAAAATGTCGACCTAGCAGTCGAGTTTTTCTAGTAGTAATCCTTGGCGGGATTCCAACGAGGTGCTCGTGTGGTTTACTGGTAGAGGCTGGACACATGGACGGCTCGCGCACATCTACTCTTACCGGACGGTCAAAGTGTCGATCTTTTAGATCAATCAAGGTAGTATTACCGTCCCCTCTCTTATATGTTTATTGTTTAAACGAAGTCGATCCTGGATTGGGAAATCAATTTTTTTGAAATTCCGCTGCGCTTCTCGATTGATTTCCTAACAGTGTTATCGGAGCGGTCTTCGAGCTTAAGCAATAATCATCTTTTATTCGCGTAGTAAATTAGATCCGATAGATTAAAACATGTATGATATTGATCCGTAATAGATACACAAAAAAAAAGAGGCGGCGGCGGCGGCACAACCGCCATATCGGCTTCGGTTGGCCTCCGTCCGCCCGCCGCCTCCCTCGCGCGCCGCCGTCACCACCGTCCCCCATCCCCTTCTTGTTTTGTTTTGTGCATCTTTGTGATTCAATATGATCCATAGTTGTAATTTCTCTTTTGTTTAATTGATGCCATGCGACTAACCAATGACTCAAATAGTTTGGCTTTTGGGAAGCCATGTGGCATCACCCAATTTGTTGGGAAGAAATAAGTTTTGGTTATGAATCAAATCTAGGCCATTCCAAATTTTTTGAATAGGCCTAGGCCTCTTCCAAAATATTTGATTTTGGAAAAGACCTAAGGGCCTAGGCCTTCTCCAAAAATATTTGATTTTTGGAAAAGGCTCAAGATGCCTTTAAATTTGGTTTGGACCAAACCAAATGCATCATTTTGATTAAGAATCAAAAAGAAAGAAACAAAAGAGACCCACTCGGTTTTAATTTAATTTAAATAGTTTAAATTTGAAATTTGAAATTAAAGTTATTAATTAATTAAGCGTTAATTAATTAATTAATTGATTGTATGCTTCAATGACGCAAGTAATTAAAATTTAAATTTTACCTTTTTCATAAGATATTGATTGTATGGATTAGATAGTAGATATAATATGATTATATGGACCCGATTGATCATGGACTAGACCAATATGATAGATGTGAATGCTTTATTTTCTGTTGGTTTTTATTGTTGTCCTAGGACGTTATGAAGAACGTGACCTAGTTTTATTTTTGAATTATCCATTCCCGTTAGCTCCCCCCTGTGTGCGGCAGGTGTAAAAAGTTATTAGATATATTTTTATGTAAAATTAAATTGAAGGCAAGGATGAAGACCAAAAGAAAGGCGATAAAGATCCATGGAGATGACACATGTCAAAGATCCGTTGGTGGTTGCGGCTACCCTTAGTTGTGGCTCGCAGTTTCGTCAGTTTGTATTCGAAACCGCACCTAGCAAAAGTCCATGATCATACCGGTTATATTTTGTGCGGAATGTTGTGTATGTTTTACTTTATATGATATTGTAGTAATATACAAGTAGTAGATGAGACCGTAATTAAATAAAATTAATTAAGTGAATGAATTTAAAATTACTCCCAAGACAAAAAATCGAGTTATAATATGTCACCCAATATTATAGTGACGGTGAAGAGCCCTTGTTCGATTCAACTGATCGGCCCACGTCGGGAATTGACCTACCTCGGGTATATCGTCATTATCGGGATATGATCGTTATGAGATCTCATGAATATTTAGGTTACGACTCGACTAAGAATCTTGCGGTGATTGGCCCACGTCAGGACCGTCTGATTTTAGAGACATGAGGTTGACTATCACATAGATGATGTGAATTGTCAAAGAGTTGACTAGTCAAACCACTGGAAGTCGCGTTGGACGCGATTGGGAAGAAGTACCTACCCGTCGAAATTGACCCGGTCGATCGGCCACGTCGGGGATCGAGTCAACTAGATTTGATTCCAGCCACTAAAGAATTTTGGAAAAATCTTGAAAGTCAATTGAGAGTAGTTGACTAGTGGGAGCAAAATCATAATCCCAAAGTCCATCTTTGATTTTGCATGTATAAACAACAACACTCTTTTATCTTTATTTTATGTTGTAGTTTTAGCAAACTTATATATATATATATATATATATATATATATATATATATATATATATATGTTTTAATTCTCGATTATTAAAACCAAATTATGACTGTTACCTTTTGATAAACGTTCTCAAGTTGGTTAAGTAAGTTTAATCCTTTTAAAGTAAGCAATGGCACAAGAAATCGCGTTTTTGTAGTTGAAGATAATGAGGCTACATATTTGATGGAGTCCTCTAAGACTTTAATTATTAACTGAAACTCACATATTGGACATAACGATATCCAATGGGTCACTCCGTCATACGATGATGATTTAAACATTAGATGTATTGGATTGGGATGACCATGTCGAATTTTGGAAAGGTTGTTTTCAAAATTGTAAGATTTATGTATCGACTTAATTCTTTAATCATTGCTTGAAAGTAAATTAAATAGTTTATGTTTTGAATATGATTCAAAAGGTTAAATAGACTATTTAACAAACGTTGGATTTTCTTTATGAAAGAAAATTAATGACACAATTCTTGTGAATTTTCTTAAGTCTTATGAAGAAAAATAAGAAATATTCTACAAGTGCTTAAGGGGTTAAAAGGAAAGTTAGGGCATGTGCTTAAATAGAGAACTTATTGAAGTTTCTATTCCAGGCAAGCACGTTGAGATAAATCTATTTAAACTCAAGTCAACTCTTGGACATATGATATCCTACGAGTGTGATTGAATTAGAAAGATTAAATACAGATTTGGAAGGTGAAGCAAACGTTGTAACACCTACAATATTCTAAATCTAGTAAAAACTGATAAGTGAACTAAATAAATGTTATTATGTTCCGGTCCTTAAGAAGAACATGTTTTTAGCTATACGTTAGGATTTAATGGACAAATTCAATTGTAATGAATACATGTTATTCCGATAAGGTTGAACAGTCGCTGAATCTAACATGCTAGATTATTGTCACCATATAGTTGATATGAGTGATGAAATCTCAACTAAACATTTATATGGCTGTTATCCTAGATTTTGTGGCTGTTCTAGCCACAGTATCTATGGAAGGGAAGCGTGTAATCAATCATTCTGATGATGCTGAACCATATGATTATGAATCATGTGGGTCATACGTATCTTATCCAAAGAGGACTAAAATACCATTTTATGAAAATGGTTATAAAATCTAGAAAATGGACTAGAGCCAAAACATATTGATGTTTGTTGGCTTGTGACAATTTATACCATAAATAATTGTTTATCTGTCTCTTGGACTATTTTAGAAATAGTTGAATGTATATTGAAGTACGACAATTCTGAAAGCCTGAAAAGTTCGAGCTAGTACGAATGTGAGATAAATGAGACTTAGGAATTAATCTTCAATTGGATTGAAGCAATTAATACCTGGAGGGTTTTTGAAGTCGTCTGAAAGGGAATCAGATTCTCTCTAAAAGGATGTCATTTTGAGATGCGCAATCGGATTGCGGTTCCGAAATTTAAGCGACACTTTATACGATAAAGTTGTGACGTAAGCCATGCAAAGAATCTCTTACCCGTTTTGGGATAGTGCCCTTAATCAAGACACATACTTAACCGAGTTCCAAAGAATAAGGTTGAATAATTTCCATATTAGATATGGAAGGGGATAATGTCGAATCTATCTTAACCTTGTTAGGTATGATGCCCGAAAGACAATTTTGTAATTATTTTATTTAATAAATGAAATGATATTATTATTCATATTTATTATTCTCATATTCACCGATGTGACAATAGTATTTACACTACAGAAAACCCTAAAGTATATTGTTTATGTAATCACTTAACTCAGTGTATGGGATATACACGAGATGATTGAGTTAGTGAAGATGTACTTAAAATACAATTAGCCTATAGTGAAGTTAATCGAGAGTATCGGGTCTCTCCTTTAACGTGCTATTAATGCGCCCATAACACAATAGGTGTGATTGTCTTATCCGGACTTTCGGTTAAGAGAACCTAGTGGGGCATTTATATATGATAGATATATCATATAGGGCTGGACCGATTTGATTAGAGTTCACGATATAATTCCGTAATCGAGAAGTCTTATCAAATCAATCGATGATCATATTTATGGATATATCTTAATCCTGAGGTGATCACAGTCAAGCTGCTTGAATCGCATTATGAGGTTTGACTTGGCGGTTAAGGATTACACCGAGTCTGTGATCCGAATTACCCCATCTTGGCATTGTACTGGATTGAGTGAGTAGTCTGTGTTATCACATATACGGAATCCATTCCTTCCATTTATGGAAGTAGATAGACAGTTCCCTTATTTGTTAACCCTAGAAACTGATCGATCGCACGAGTTCATATTACACTGATTAGCTACCAGTGAGTTGTATGAATTAATTGATCACTAGGGGGTTAATGGTAAATAAGGATAAGAGGTTCTAAAAAAAAGGGTTAACGGTAACTTCCTGATTTAGAATGAACAATCTATGGAGGATTAATCCATATGTGATGATTATATCAATGGACGCTTATTATTATTCTCGTGAGGAGATAAATATAATGTCATAATCGGAGAAGTGCAGTCATGGGATTATGGTGGCATATTCCTGTGATTGATTTATCAAATATAATTATTCTGTTCGTAAGATAATTATTTATTTGATTTATCGGAGCCGCTGATTATTAGTCCATGGTTCCCGACGTGCCTCCAATATAGCATAGCTATTCTCGGACGTCGAATCCAAATAATATTAATTTAGTTCTTATTAGAATTTAATTAAAACGATATGTGAATTAATTGTTTAGTGAACTATTAAATTAGTTGGGCTAAATAATTAAATATGTGGAAAAGACATTTTTCATAATCTTGGCCCAAATTGGTGTGTATAAGTAGAAATTATTGTGACTAGGTCACAAGGGTTAAATTTCGCCCCCCCCATGTATTATGGAGCAAGAAATTAGTTTTCTTGTGTATTAATAAGACATGTGAACAAAATATTTATTGGATAAATATTTATGGTAAGAAATAAAGATAAATATTATCTAGATTTGTTCTAGAATATTATGAGATTATCTTTTATTTATTGGATTTATTTATTTGCAAAATAAAAATCATTGGATGACAATGATTACTCTCCTATATAAAGAGAGTTCTCCCAAGCCTAATACACAACACAATTTTCGACTTCTACCTCTTAGAGAGGAGAAGGAAAATTTCATCAAAGGGGAAAAGGGAGGAAAATCTTGGAGTTTTTCCGGGTAGCATATCGGAAGGATTCGAGACGAGAATTTCCTTCCACCGGGAGTTGCTCGGATCACACGTGCGGAAGATCGTGGTGCTCTTCACACCATCTTTTGTTTTTCCTATTGCGGTTCTTCTACTTGGATTTTGAGATCCAAGAGGTATATTCTACAACCCCCTTGTAGATATAGATATAGTTATTTTATTACGTGTAATTTATAGATCTAGATCCTTAAGTCGCTTCCGTTGCGGATGATATTACTAACAAACCTATGATTTGAAGTTGTCATAGGAAATGTCAGAAAGGCTTGGAGCCTAGTACGCATATGCAACTTTGTGGAATATCTTAGTAATTACGCTAGATATCATTTACTTGCCCGCGGAGCAAAAGGTGTTTGTCTCCAAACATGCTGTCTTCTAGAGGAAGTGTTTCCTTCAAAAGAAATAGTGGGAGTAAAATAAGATCTCAAAAGAGTTTGAGAGCCACAAGGAGAGATTCAACCACAGGAACTTGAGCAGACGCCCCAAAGTGATGAGGTGTAAACACTGCCAAGTGCGCACAAATGCTCTATAAGTCTGTGGATAACCTCAAGCCTGAAAAGGCTGCTGGTATGTTCATCTTGAAGAATGAATATCTCACGACTTTTGAAGGATTGTTTGAAAGGCAAGATTGAGAGATATGGCGAGGAGCCATAATATCTGGATAGTAATATGATTACCGTAAGGCTATAGTGATGGCTGATGGGTACGGGGTATAAACCTTGTAATAATCTTTATGCTGCCAGCTGAGCTCAGTTCTATTTAGCTCAGTTCTATTTAGACTATACTTGTTATAACTTCGTATCATGGCTATATGATAGTGTTGAAGGCGTTGGGCTAAAAGCTGGATGTTCATAGACGATAACATGATATGCGAGCCAACGAGATCCATTTATAGACTCAAACAAGTTTCTCTAGACAATTTCTTGTTTGATAATCAAAGGAGTTTGATTTAGTCAAAAGAAGGGATATGCCTAATGTGCAAGAAAGATAGTGGGAGTGTGTTACGATTTTTGAGTAAGGTATTTGATATCTCTCTCGGGAATTATCATCCCATGTCACAGTCAATTAATGTTTGGTAGTTTAAGGTCTTTACGAAAGCACTTGGATTATCAGTTTTTATTTTCAGAAATAAGAATCTATAGTGATAGATTTAACTCCGGTTAGTTTATAGTTTACCTATACAGATGTGATGCTAAAAGAGTTTAGCATAGATCGCAACAGGCGATACTGCTAGCCGGTGTTCTCAAGATCTATCTATATTAGGACGTTAGTCCTAAAGATAAGGTGAAAGATGATGCTTATGGAAGGTTTCCTTTGCTACTGCGATAGGAACCATCATAAAAGTAATGCCATATGTTCATAGTCCATGAAGAGTCATGAGCAAGTATGAAAGTAAATCTGGTGAATGTCGAGAATATCCTTAAACAAGTTAAGGATGGTTTCCTAGTTTATCAAAACTTGGAATCAGATAAGTATAGATATACATTTGTGTATCCCGGGTCTTATGAAGGCGAGTGGGAGCTACAGTCTGGGTTTGCAGTCACTTTGATTAGGTGATACAGTGAGCTAGAAATGTTCTTAGCAAGAGATCACTGTGAGATCTACAACTGAGCCAAAACACAGTATTGCCTTAGAGGCACAACGGGAGCAGTACATGGATCTAGAAGGTTAATTCATGAACCTTGTATGGTTCTTCCACATTTTCTATATAGCTGATATAGTAGTGGGTTCATTGCTTGAAGCAAGGACCAAGGTCTCATAAGAGATTCATGTGTATTGAGGCGGTTCCTTTTGACTTGGTCATTTGGAGCATGGTATGAAGATAGTATGAGTCCCCACGGATAGCTATCGTTCACGGCTAGGGCTGGTTGCGAGTATTGCACGAGATTTTTGTGTTTCAACTTGGTCTTGTGTGTGCGAGTGATTGGTTTTAGGTCAAGTGAGAGATTGTTGAATTAGTGTCCTAAACCCAATCGGGTTGGACCGGATCCGACCGGGTCGGATCATTTCTACTATTTCTTTATGATTATACATATATAATAAATGGTTTTTTTTGTTGTCATGTATTTGTTCTTTTAAAGAACCAGATATGAATTGTTATATGATGATGTCATTAGTATTAAACTGTGATAGAGAAACCATGATAGGCGATTATGGTTGATGAGATCTCTAATCTCTTTAATAAGTTTGATATTTAAATGTCTCTAGGCTGATGTACTATTAAATAAGGGGCATTGATAAGATGCGAGCAGCACTCAAAGCACGTATTGGATGTCTTCATGCTTTAAGGCTAAGGATAGATCTTGTCTATCGAAGTGTATAGACAATTGGACTGTACGTGGATGTGTATTATAGAATGCATCACGTTAGATGACCCACTTACATCGTAAGTATCACACTATGTGCCGGTTGTGTGATTATTCTTAGGACCGAGTCTACATGGCATCACGGTGTGGATTGTTACGCTTTGACACTATTGAGGTTTCAGCCAGCCATCGGGCGATCATGCGATAGTGATTGGGTGTGATCTTTGAAGCATCGCGGAGTATACATGTTTGGTCGTCCGGGAATCGTATCGATGACGAGTGAATATCCGAAAGCGCTTTCTTATAAGGAATGTCTTACTCTCGTGAATATTTGCAAAGTGGAAGTAAGCGGAGTTCTTGAGAAAGCGTGATATCACAGATTATAAGATACGATCGTAGATGTCTTGACATTTCGAGATATGATCGTATAGATATTATTACAATGATATGATTATATTTACACTGCGATCGCTACTTGCATGAAAGGTAGTAGTCATTCTTTTATTTCTTAGTAATTTATGAGTCACAAAATCATAAATGGTTTTAATATATGTAATGTAAAATTATAGGGTACGACTATAATGTAAAACAAGTGAATGAAAGTGACGCACCTTTCTAACTCATTGATACACGATACAATTTGATGCCAAGTATTAAGTTAGTAATTTGTTTTTTATTGTAGAAAAAGGAAAAAGAAGATACAAATGCATCAAATGATTGAAATATAGCGACCCCATGCCCATAGCTTTGTGTCATCTGTTATTCACTAAGTTGGAAAGACAAAAATTCCTGTCGGCAAACAATTTTTAGAGTGTGTAAACTATCAAAAGGGGCTAAATTAACAGTGATTGATAGCTCACCTACTTAAATAAGTAGTACATCGTCCTGTATTTATTTTCCTTTATTTATTTTTCCACCCCCCACACCTCACCTTTTTTTGAGTAGGTTGAAATTTTTACTACTACCACTACGCTCTGCTGCACTCCACTCATCAAAGATATATATACCATATACCAAAAAGAAGGTATAATCATTGATCAAAGGACGACCCCCTATTTTCCTTTTCTACAAGAATCTTTTCCTTCCCCTATGCAACTTATAATTACGGGCATTACGACTTATAATTATCACGTATGCAATGCCTATTTTTAAACCGCCTGCATCATTTCTCTCAACTCGCATCGAATAACCCTATAATTACCTTTCTTTTTCCTTCACTTCAACTGTTATTAGCACAAATATAATACACACACACATATAGGCGTGTGTCATACATATAGATGTAACGTCCCTAAATCTGGTTAAAACAGTGCTAATTGAACCACAATGGATCCGATAACTATTTAGAATTGCCGTATTCGTTTGGCCTAAATGGGTTCTTGTTCCAAATTAGCAATGTAAGATATTACAATAGAAGTCTGAAGTTTGATTTATTTCTTCAATTTAGTTGTAATATGTCGATTTTCAAAAAAGGAAAGACTTGTAATTTCGAGAATAGAATATTATATTTTATTTATGGATTAAAGTTATAGGGGGGGGGAGGTTATTTATGGGAAATAAACTTCCCATTACTAAGGAGGTTGTCCGAATCTGAAAAGAAAGCAAAGTTCAAACATTGGCTCTGAGAAAAACAGGAAGAAAAAAAAAATAAAACAAGGAAGAATCTTCCAAAATTCTCACAAGGATTTTATCGGATTTCAGAATCAAGTATATAATCGGAAACAATGGGAAACAAGCTTCATGTTGATATCAAGAATTCCAAATTCTGAAAGGTATTCGTTTTTGCCCTAGTTTTAGAATCTTCATGTTCTAGGCTTGTTATGTTGTTTTAAGTTGCTCAATTTGTAGAATAGATTATTTAGAATCATTTGAACACAATTAATTTAGGTTTAATTGGTGATCAATTAAGTTTTGGGGCTAAAGGTTAAGAAGTTCTGCAGTTTGGCTTGAAGTCGCTTGCTTTTGCTTTGGATCTCTAGTAAGAGAGTCTTCATATTGAACTCTTAGTGTTTTATAATGTTTGGTAGTGTTCTAAAAATCGCTAAAAGCGATCACCTAGGCGCACCCCGAGCGTCTCGAACATACCCTAGGCGATCTTTGCTGGGCGATCCGGTCTTCTGGGCGGTGTTGGGCGCTCCTGGGCGCCGCCTAGGCGACCTAGGCGATTAGGGTTCCATCTGGGCGAACATCCAAGTTTTCCCAAGTGTTTAGACAAGAAAGAGGCATATAGAACACTCATACCTTGATACTGCTGGGCAATAATGATGACGTAGTGTATCAATTTCCCACAATGAGCTCCCATTACAAAAACACAACTGTTAAAAGCTTTGTAAACTAGAATTCTTCGAATCAAGTCATCCAAAGTAAAGATATTACACTCTAGAGTTTTCCCCAAACTGTAAAAAGCTATTACTCTGAATGTTGGAACTCAAGAGACTTGTACTCAGTTAGTGTAACCTTAAAACCCTAAAACCGCATGGGCGCCGCCTTGGCGCCCAGTAGTGTACCAACTTTGCCTAGCGAGTTTTAGAACATTGGGTATTGATTTGTTGTTGTTTTGCTGCTATTTCCTATGTAAACTTGTTGCATATGTGTTGGAATTGGTAAAGTGTAGGAAATTCTAGTTTTTGGGAAGTTTCGACCTTTTGGCGCACGCCAAAGGCTTCAGCGCGCGCACCAATGGTAACAGTGAGCAGGCAGAATGGTTTAGGGTTTTTAGCGTATGCTTGATGGCTTTAGCGCGTGACGAAAGTGATGCAAAATAAAAACAGATTGTTGTGTCAGTTTTGGCCACGCCGAAAGGGCTTGGCGCGCGCCAACACCTAACAGAGAGTTTTGTAGTGGTTCTGAAGTGCTTTAGCGCGTGACAAAGAGCCTATTTTGCTGTTTTGGGTTTCTAAGACCCCGAAATGAGTTCTGATTGATAATTCTTGATACAATAACCTTAAATAAACTTGAAAAATCCATGATTAAATTTCTGATGAGTTTAGTTCTGGCACTGAATGGATTCTTACTAAGAGTTGAAGTTTGGGACCGTCGGAAGATCATGAATGGCCTTATGCTTTTGTGGATTAGTATCCATCAATGTCTGTGTATGTGATATGCTTTGTTAGAGTCTATTGCCTAAGTGAAGGAGTAGAATGTTAAGTGAGCTTTTGCCTTGGAAACACATAGGTGGCTAGTTAACAATTAATAACATACATACTTGTGTAGTTAAAAGCCAAAACATCAAGGTTCTTGGTAAGGCACAAGACAACATCGCGATGTGTAGTGTGGTCAGTATAAAGTGAATAACTCTGCTGGCCTTTGAGGGGCACCAGGATTAGAGGGACTTCGCGGAATACACACACTATCTAGGACTAGCCCGTGACTACTAGTGTAACACCATTAGTAGGTTGCAAACAAGTTACTTTATGGCGAGTAGCACCATGTGTAGTACCCTTGAATTCTTGATGTAACAAAGATAAGCTAAGTTAGAAACAAAGTAGGATCTCACGTCATGTTGATGAGAATGAAGTGAACCCTAGATCCCAGTCGTGTTCATAAAGATTACTTAATAATAATAAAATGTTTGCCTTTCCTTATAAAGCATAATTGTACAATAGCTTCTATCTTTTACTAAGTACTTTTGTACTTACTTCTTTGTATGTTTGTATGTTTGTTTTGTGTGAGAAGATATAAAGGTTGAGCCGGAGTGTGATGATGATTTTGAGGATGATGTTTGATCATTTGATGCTATGCCATGCCTAGATTACTATGAAGTTGTTATTTCTATTATCATGTTGTTCTTTCTATTTCAAGACTTGTTGTATTTCTATTAAGACATGTTGTACCTCCTATTGGATTTTCTTTCGAGACTAGATTCGTAATATAAGTTTGTTTTATGTAGTAAGACATCGTACAATGTAATATTTTTCATTGTTGTAAGTTTTGGCATTGTAATCCTAGTAACTTTTATGGTTTTGATGCGAGTCTTTTTAGACTCCATTTTGCTTAACTCGATACGACGGCGTAGAGGCTTACGTATAATATTGAATTTATTTAATGTTATACGTGTCGAACATTCTTTTTCGAATAAAGACTCGGTATCCGGGAACATAGCGTTATATTAGCTGTTGCGTTTCGTTAAGTTAATGTGTTTGTTAGGCTTCATAGATTCATAAATATATTTGTCTAGACTAATGTATTTGTTAGGCTTCGTGTGTGTGTGTGTGTGTGTATATATATATGTGCTAGAAAGGCGTACCGTGCGATGCACAGTGGGCCCTTTATTTTATATTTTTACTAGTTTATAGTTTCGGCAGATTCATTTATGATGCAATGTATCAAATAGTGATGCAATGTATCAAAATTTTGTTGTTTGAATTATGCTACGTAGCTGACAAAACCAATTCTAAGTTAGTTGCCATGATGAAAAGTGGTAGCCCTAATATATATTCCAAAAGTATTTATATAGACCATTACATACCAGCTTTACACATCCAGAAAGTCCTAGTCACCTAGATTTCCATGATAGTCTTATTGTCAGGTTGAGTCACTTAATTTACTAAGGGAAAAAATAAATGCAAGCCATGCAAAACTAACCAGGAAAGGAACAAGCATAAAAGGGCATTCAATGTGATGATTCTTTACAAAAACCTTACACGCAGGTCGTTGATCAGATCACTATTCAATGAAATTGGGATGATTTTTTTAGAGTTGAGGCTCAAAAGGATGATAGGAAATATCATTAAAGTAGCATGGATAGTCCAAAAGTTGCTAATATTCAAAGTTTGGTAATGAACAACCATGGATCATTGTTATCGAGCACTATATGGGAAGATTAAACCGAAAATCTAATAGCTATGTAAAAGGAAAGCAAAATTTGAATTTATCTAAGACACCTGCAAAATAATCTTTGAAGTAAAATATATCCGATCAAACCAACTTAATTCTTATGCTCGTGGTTTTATCGTTGATATCCCTCCAAATTCTACATCGCTTGCATATTGACAAGGAGAAATTCGCCTAGATGTAGAGAGAGAGAAAGAATTAACTCACTTACATGAATCAGGGATGTCTGTCAACGTCTTCATTGCCACCTACGCTCTGATCATCCATTGTCAAAGATAGAGAATTAATAGTGCAAGATTCACCACCACCATTATCAGATTCACTGCCGCCGCTATACCGGCCTCATCCGATTCTGCACAGCAAAAAAGAAAAAAATAACTTGTATATATTCAAAGAAAGATCCGATTTTACTGCATTCATAATAAATAAACATCAAAGTAGAATATTAAAAGTGAGATTTAGAGTAGTGAACAATTTCACATATATACAATTGCAATCATAACTTCAAAAGCCCAAGAAGCATGTAATTTCTTTTCCTTTGTAGCAATAAACTACATTTCCCCTCAAAATTCATTGGTTGAAGTTGCAAATAAGAGTAAGAAGAAACTGCACAAACAAAGAATGAGATTAATTGGAAAGAAGACATGTTTCATTTGTACATACATATTTGAAGCTTAAAAGAAACATAGTTGGAAGCTCAATAAAAGCATATCACCAACAAACAAGATCCAAACAGTGACAATATATCCAAGATTACCCTAAAAGAAATGTGAGTGTGAATGAATGAAGTGACAATGAAGTTAATGAAATGATGTATTTTTCCTTGTACCTTGAAGGTATATATGCCTTTAGTATTCTTAAGTAATTCGTTGTCTTTTCAGGCTGAGAAGGTAGTAAAGGCTAGATTGTTAGTCTAGGTTCGAACATACTTTCTAAAAGTGATAGATAGAACCAAAGGTTGAAGCTATCAAATCTATTAACCAATAATCTGAGCACAATATGGTTCAGAAGATCAACACAAAGAATGAAAATCCTATAACAGACTTCTAGATTGCATGATAGATACAAATATAGCACAACAATTTCAGAGAATGCAAAGCAGCAGGTTTCCAGATTAAGGGTCAACAGACCATCAAGTGTGATGCTCGGCAAGGCAACACAACAAATTTAGCAAGGGTTTGGGGCAGCAATGATCATACCACAACAGTGCAAACAAAGTAGCATTTAATGAGCATAATCAGATCTCATATACACGATGCAACATGTGTGATTCAGCAATGTTAAGTGTATAAAATGTAGTAGAGAAAGGTGCAAGGTAGTGTAAATGTGAGACTCAATAATTTAAGGTTGGAATCCAAGAATCACCAAACCAAGTGTGATAAGGATAGTGCAAGGCAGCAGGCAGTGTGTAATCAAGATGTAGCAAAAAACACAGCCAAGCACAGACTTAAACACAACATTGAATCAGTAAATTTCTTTACTGATTCTGAACAAGCAAGAGATTAAAACAAGACAAGTAATAAGAAGGACAAGAAACCATTAATCACTGACCAATCTTACTGCAGTTAAACACACCCTAGACTGTGCTTTTCTCGGACATATTGTCCACCCTTGGACCACACTCCTCCTGGAATGATTCAGTGAAGAAAAGCCACAATCACTACAGTTTAACAATATTAGATTATCAAGATTAAAACACACCCTAATTTAACACTTAAGCAGTAGAAAAAACTTAAATTAGGGACAAGACACTTACTAAAAAAAGCAAGTACGACCATTGAAATTATCAGGCATAATTTCAGTCTCAAGCAATGTTCTGATCTTGAAATCCTCAGTCCTACTGAGTTTCTTGATTCCAGAAAATTACAGATAGCATCAACGGCCTTTGGTCCCACCAAGTGTTGATACTACACACTAACACTCTCAAACACACACACAAGCAGGGAATTTTTAGACACTCTAAAAATGTTGGATTGCTTAAAACTCAGAGAGTTTAGTGATTCTTTTGTGGTGGTATGACTGGCTATTTATAGCCTCGGAGGTATGACTTAACCTCAAGGCATAGTGTGAAGAAAATCAGAGCTTTAATAGCTCGAATCAGAAATAAATCAGAGGCAAAGTCCCACCATTTCATATTCGACCTTCCACAGTAACAATAGGCAAGAAAATCAGGACAGAGAATCCATTCAGAATTAAAATGACGATATTAAGTAGGAACGGTTTTACCTTTATTTGACGATGGCTGCAAATCGTTGAGAATCAAGGCATTAACTTAATGACTCGTATCAACACCAAAACGTCAGCACAATGGCAACGATAGTGTCTTACTCGTTAACCCTTCTATAAACACAAAAAGGCAAAATCAAAGCAGATTCGAATTCAAATCAGAGTAATAACTGATACGATATTAACAAAAAAATAGGACAGAGACTTCCCCGAAATAACCACCAACTCGAAAGGTCAACCCTTGATTTTGAACATGTGCAGAGATAAATGAAACGCCATGCCATCGGAGAATAGTGGTTGCAAATCTCGTGAATTGAAGGCTCGAATCAGCATTGGATATTTCATCAAGACAACACCTTTTACATACTCTACCTTCAATAGAGGCAGTAAACACAAAATCAAGGCAGATTCCATAGCATACTAGCTAATAAAAGATAGAAAATACGATATTAAAAGGAAACGAGTGCAGCTTTATTGCGAATCAATTGAATCAAGCCCTCGTAACAGGCTACGTTGCTTGAAATCGTATCCACAGTGAAACAGGATCGAAATCGAACATAATCAGCACTTAAGATGACAACTTTACCTCCTTCGAACCTTCCATAAACGTTTTGAGGAACGTGGTGGCTCAAATCGGATATATCGCAATATCTTTTCTTTCCATATCAGGATTTAGACACGAGGATGAAGAGAGAAGCCGAGAAGTGAAAATCTGCAAAAGATTTGCAGAAAATCGGGAATAATGACTGAGAATTAATGCAATGGAGGTTTCTATGGGACGGTTCGATTTTAGAGAATAGAGAAGGAAAAGGGGCAGCCGGGTTTTGCAAATGATAAATGAAGAAGAAAAAAGCGATGAAATACCTGGCGGAGAATGGATCGCTGGAGAAACCACCTTAACAGCCGCAGACACGGACGCGAGAAGAAATGTCAAATGAAACCCATAAGCCCCACCCAGATCTTCTACTTTTCAGTGGATTCCCTTAGTGGGGAGGAAGAACGATCAGAGGGGAAGAGGGGCGGTGGTGGAGATCGAAACCGCATGTAAGCAAATTGAGTACACGCAGAGACATAGACAACGACCACGTGTGATGGGAGTGTATACAACACAATACGACGTCGACTCATATAACACACGACGTCGTTTTCCTTGTCCTCTAGGAAAAGATAAAAATAAAAAAATAAAAAATAAAAAAAAGAAGAAGAAAGCAAGACGACAAAATAGTCGCCCCTTGATCCACAAATAAATAGTACTCCCTTTTAAGAATATATATATATATATATATATATATATATACACAACATATCTCGTGCATTCTGATTCTGGTAACCAAATTAGTTTGATTTTTATATAAATCAGAGGATGTATGATTGGAAACAACATACCTTAAGGCTTTTAAGGCAATTTGGGACCAAGCCTTTTGCAAAAGGCCTTCCCATATATATCATACATGTTTGGTGTGAACTCTTTTTTGATTTTAATATAATCACATCATTCTTTCTATCATAAAAGAATGCTTTTAAATGTTTCAAATTCTCCTTTATAGGTTTCATATGATTATTAGTATAGTGAAATTTTGTAAGATCCTAAGAACCTTTACCAACATTTACCTACTCTTATAGATGATAAAATCCTTGTGAAGAAAAAGACAAGACCTTTTTTTTTTTTTTTTTTTATACCTAACGAAAAAGACAAGACCTATTGTTGCCAAGAAAAATCAAATTTCTGAAATAGCATTGCACCTTTTTTCCTTATAGTAACGATGTTTATCCTATATAGTTGCATTAATTCAATCGGAACTAGTTGTTTATATGTAGTGGTATTCAAACATTAAAAACATCAATTTTTTTAAAACTCTTTTACAACTTGGAGAAGCCCATGTTCCTTAGTACTGCTTGTTGAGAATTGGTCCAATATGCCGAAGAAATGGGTTTCAACAATTAATTTTGGTGACTTCTCAAAGTACCACAATTTTTACTAGTGACACATTTTTTTGATTTTTTTTTTTACTTTCGGCCAGAAGCGGACCTACATACAACTGACTCTCTTGATCCGAAAAAACACGCTAATATATGTACTATGTAATAGTCCCCCCCACCCCACCCCCTTAATTTCTTTATTCGTCTTTAAAAAATTATTATTCCACTTACACGGAGAGCCTGCGTCGTCATCCCTATTTCCAAAGACCACACATATGTTCTTCTTTATTACTTCAGGAACCACATTAGGAACGTTCTTTTTCGATAGTTACGTCAGTGGACTGACGACACTAAAAAGTGACACTTTTATAACTATAACGTCGTTGTCACTGACGTTAAGATTGAAAAGGAACGTCAGTGTCACTGACTTTTGTTTTCAATAGCAACGTCAGTGTCACTGACGTTATTTTCATGAAAAATAATCGTGGTGCCCGGAGTAATTTTTTCAGTGCTTGAAGTAAAAGGGTGCCGATAGTAATAAGTTTGGTGCCAATAGGACTCACTTTAATTTTATCTCTAATACTGGATAAGTTCTGATGTAATTCATCGGGAGCTTACGATACATTAAATATCACTTACGGAGTGGTTGGTGGTTGCTTTTGATTCACTCGATTCGGATTATACAATAAACACGTTAAGTAGTTGACGGTGATTACCTTGCTTCAACCTAATCGGCGCTTTCGACGCCGTCCACGGAGATTAGACGCTAGCCGCCCACGTGTCCGGCCTCTATCGATATCCACACGAACTTCCGGAATCCTCTTCGGTTGTTACTAGAAAAATCCGGTTCTTTAGACCGGCCTTTCTCTCTCTCTCTCTCTCTCTGCAGAAGAGCTCTACTGAGAGAGCATGATATCCAGTTATAAGATACGGTCGTCAATGCTTGACTTGACACTCGGCGTATGACCGTATGGATATTACTACTACTGGCGATAGGATTCTATGTACACGCTAACCGAGCCTTTGAAGGTAGTAGTCATTGCGTATTGACTCTTCCGATGATTGGGGGTCATGGACGTGTTGCTAGACGCTATCCGTGATCGTTAGATGTGAAGGGCATTTTTCGTAATTATGCCTTATGTCTACGGCCAACATATTCGGGAACCTATCTGATCACACACATAAGAACATCTAGCCGGATTAAAATATGGTTATAGTTGATGACCAAATAAGGAAAGAATTTATCTCAAGACTACAAAGGTTATAGTGGTAAATTAATATGGTGGTATTTATTTATTATGAATAAATATAATACAAGATATTAATTATGTTGATTAATTAAATATACATAGTTGATGTATAAGTCGAAATTTATATGTGTATATTGATACACATGTATTTTGCAAATTAATTATCATAGCATTATATTAATTAAAGAATAATCCGGATGCCAATATTATGGTATATGGGGCTCAACTTGTGTGTATAAGATACACTTGGATTGTGCAATTTATTTAATGTTATTACCATATATTAATATTAGATATTAATATATATATATATATATATATATATATATATATATATATATATATATATATATACATGCGTGAATTTGCACATATGATGTGCATGTGCTCATCTGTTTCCAAAAAATATATATATATGGATTTATATTTGTGATATATATATATATATATATATATATATATGTGTGTGTGTGATATATACACATGTGTAAATTGATTTATGGTAATAAGATAAGGATAGCCAATATTAGATATTGACAATATCTTGGAAATATTTAATATAAGATATTAAATTAAAAGAGATAAATCAATCAAAGAGATTTTTCTTATTTCATTAGGAAAATGTTATCTTTCTCCTTAATTTATTAGTAAGCTAATCTCAATCAGTTGGGGACATATGGGGCGCCACATCTCTCTATATAAGAGAGGGATTGGCTAGCTCTTTTGTACACCATAATTCCAAGAGTTAATTGTTCTTGTGAAAATTAAGAGAGTTTCTTAGAGGGAGATTATAGAGAGATAAAATGTCGACCTAGCAGTCGAGTTTTTCTAGTAGCAATCCTTGGCGGGATTCCAGCGAGGTGCTCGTATGGATAACTGATAAAGGCCAGAAACTGGGACGGCTTGCGCACATCTACTTCTACCGGACGGTCAAAGTTTCGATCTTTAAGATCAAGCAAGGTATAATCTTTGTCCTCTTGTTATATGTTTATTGCTTAAACGAAATTGATCCTTGGATCAAAAATCAATTTTTGAAATTCCGCTCCGCTACTCGTTTGATTTCCTAACATCTTCGAGGTGTCTGTGTTTCTAGAGCACTTTTTGCACCTCATCTGTATGTGATGTCTACTCTACTTCCATCAACTGATTGTTGTCTGTACGTGGTTCTTGAATTTCTTCAAGATAAATCTTACTCCCACTGACCCTATCCAGAGTAAACTCTTTCTCTAGAAAGTGGCCAGTCCTCGAGACAAACACATTTTGTTCTCCTAGATGGTAAAATTGGTATCCTCTAGTTTCTCTAGGATAGCCCACGAATAGACATTTGTCAGATATGGCCTCTAATTTATCGGGCATCATCCGCTTCACATAAGTCGGACAACCCCAAGGTTTAAGCTATGCGAGACTCGGCTTCCTCTTATGCCATACCTCGTATGGAGTAGAGTCAACTATCTTTGATGGAACCCGGTTAAGTGTATAGGATGTTGTTTCTAAAGCATACCCCCCAAAACAATTTTGGAAGAACTGCATAGGTCATCATGGATCGCGCAATGTCCAGCAAAGTGCGATTTCTCCTCTCAGATACGCCGTTCATTTGAGGCGTTCCGGGTGGAGTCTATTCAGGTAGAATCCCATTCTCCTTTAAGTAATCTTGAAACTCTCCATCTAGGTAGTCTTCACCTCGATCGGATCGAAGTGTCTTGATTTCTTTACCTAATTGTTTCTCCACTTCACTTCTGAATTCTTTGAACTTTTCAAAGGCTTCAGAATTATACTTCATTAAGTATACATAACCATATCGAGAATGGTCATCAGTGAAGGTGATGAAATAAAAGTATCCTCCTTTGGCTTGAATTGACATTGGGCCGCATACATCAGTATGTATGAGCTCAAGTAATTCATTGGATCTTATCACTTTGACACTAAATGGTGACTTTGTCATCTTGCCAAGTAAACAAGCTTCGCATGTATCAAACGATTCGTAATCGAAATGATCCAACATTCTATCTTTATGGAGTTTGGAAATGCGATTCTTATTTATATGGACAAGTCTATAATGCCACAAGTAGGATTCGTTCAAGTCAATTGTTCTTGCTTTCTTATTGTTTATCTTAAGTATATCAACATTCATATCTAATATGTAGAGACCATTGTCAAGTTTTCCAGTACCATAAAACATTCCAATCCATGAAAAAGAACAACATTTTTTCTTAAACGTAAAAGAAAATCCTTCAACATCCAATGTAGAAATAGAAATAATGCTCTTCGTAAAAGCATAAACAAAATAACAGTTATTTAATTCTAGTACTAGCCCACTGGGTAATGAAAGAAAATAAACTCCTACGGCTCGGGCAGCAACATTTGCTCTATTCCCAACTCACAGGCCCACTTCTCATTTCTTCAGATCTTTAGTCCTTCTTAGTCCCTGCATATCCGTACAAATATGAGAACCACATCCTGTATCTAATACCCAGTGGTTGGACTTGAATAAGCAACATTGACTCAATCATAAACATACCTGAAGTCGAAGCATCATTATGCTTAGTCTTCTTGGTGCTCAAGAAAGCCTTGCAGTTTCTCCTCCAATGACCAGTCTGGCCACAATAGAAGCAAGCATCCTTGGATTTGTCTTTCGCTATCTTAGGTTATGGCTTAGTAGCCTCCTTCGCCTTCTTGGTCTTCTTTTGGGCCTTTTTCTTGCCCTTGGAAAAAGTCACGAGCAACACTTGGTTAACCTTGCCAACAATGCCTTCAACAGTTTTGAGCATGTTCAATAACTCCGCAAGGGAGTAATCAATCTTGTTCATGTGATAGTTCATCACAAAATGCGAGTAAGAGTCCGGTAGAGATTGCAAAATCAAGTCAATACTTAACTCATGCTCTATCTTATGGCCCAGCTTCTCAACCCTCTATATGTATCCGATCATCTTTAGCACATGCGACCCAATTGGAGAACCCGGAGCCATTTTGCAACCAAACAGCGCCTTTGAGACCTCGTACCTCTCATTGCGAGACTGAGAAGCATAGAGATCCTTCGGGTGTGCCATAATGGTATGATCATCCATGGACTCATGATGTTTCTGAAGTTCCGGTGTCATAGAAGCAAGCATGAGGCAAGTAGCCTCATTACTGTCAAAACAATGTTTTGCATGCTTCTCAACCGATTCCTCATTCGTAGCATCTTCGGGATCCTTGGTTAAGGGTGTGTCCAAGACATAGCCAATGGTTTCATGTCTTAAAACGATTTTGAGATTTCTTTCCCAGTCGAGAAAGTTTGATTCGTCAAGTTTGTTTTCAATGATAAAACGAAGATTCAATTTGTTCGACAATTCTACAACAATAAAGTATAGATAGTATAAGTAAAAGTTCATGCATACAATACCATAAAACTGTACTTTAAAATTTTAATTAGGTTTTGATGCGTGCAAATGGTATCGCCACCTTTGAGTCCTATAAATAGCCTATCTGAACCACCGGATCAGGCGAAGGCCCGCAGACAATACATCGGCGACACCAACCAACCAAGTTGAGGTCGTTGCTGTCAAACCCCGCCCAGAACGCTGCGAGACCAGGGGGCCGACCCGCGACCTTGGACAAAAGGTCCTTATGAGGCCGCACAAGACTTGATGAGAAGCAGCAGGGAGCAAGAACAAGAGCAAGGTAGGACAACAAAGCTGGCGACCTATGCGATCCTAAGAGGACGCCGCCGAGATATTCTATCCACTTGCTATCCAGATATTTAGTTTGCTTAACTACTAAGTTTACTTGATCACTAAGCTATCATGTAACACCTGTCTTTCACTTAGCTCCTAAGCTTCCTCCTCCTATAAAAGGAAGGCTTGTGTAACCTGAAAAAGATATATACATTTTGAATAGAAAGCAGGCCAAAGCTCGGCAGAAACACCATCTCTCAAACACTCCTACTATCGCCGCCGTGCACCACCGGCTGCTATCCATATAATCACCAACAAATAAGCCAGATATCCATCAATCATACACCGCTGAGCCTCCATGATAATTTCCACCTCATCAGTTGGCTCCGTTACCGGGAACACGCGATAGTACGTTTGCAGTCTCAGGCATGAAATTCATCCAAAGGTGCTAGCATACAGCAGATCGAAGGAATATCACCTCCGTCGGTCCAAAGGGTCTGGCTGTACCCTCTCGTCTGCGTTCACCTCGAGAGAAAGAGGTAATCTTATCAGAAAAACCCTCAAACCGCCTTTGTTTTCTTCCCATAGTGAAGAGTACTGTCAAAGGGTGACCTTTTTACCTCAATAGCATATACGCCGACTTACCAGAGAAACCCTCACCAGTATAAAGAACACTACTGAAAAGAGCAACACATACTTCTGGGGTCATTTGCGTTTAAATCATCACCGCTTTCCCCTTGAAAAACCACTTCCAGACGCCACGTCACTCAATCTATCACTATCCAAAAGATCTCTGATTTAAACCAAAAAAAGTCAAAAAGAACTCCAAGGCAAATAAGTTCGCTAACTCAGCAATGGCAGGAAGCAAGGGACATGTGACACCCCAAACCCATGCGAAGGGGGGAACGCAGTATCAAGCTCGCGGAGAGGTTATAGGGGAGACACTCGACAATCTTCCCGCTGATGGCGAAGGGTCACAGAGAGGGGCCCTAGCCCCTAGCGACGCCCTGAATGTCATAAATCAAAAAACTAAATCAAAGGAGGCTATCGCTGCTCTGGATGGGGCTCGCAAGGAGCCGGCCAGGTCACAGCAAAGTCGTAGGACGACCCCAGAAATGAGGCAAGGTTTCCAAGAGGATCCTGAGGTCGTGGAAAAGATGCAATATGTGAGGTATGCTGAAACCATGTACCTGACCAACTCTCACCTGGTGGCAAAGGGTCAAGCCCCAATGTTGATCCGACCCCCAAATCCTCCCAAAAATGAAATCACCCCTGCGGCCCTAGACAAGGGTCGTCAGAGTCAGATCCAGGGGAATGAGGCCGAGGAAAGTGTTCACTCATCGGGTCGCAAAGGACAGAGGAAAGAAATCGCACAAGCCTCAGTCCCACCTGGTCGCGATAATCAGAAAGGAAAGACGGTAGGGAGAGGGTCAGCTTTTAAAAGGTTATGTGAGAAGGACAGGGCCCCGGCCTTAAGTCGTCTCAGCCTTCTAGGAGGAGAATTACCAACCGGACATGAGGAAAGAAATGCGTGGGACGCTCGCATAATTATAAGGGAAAAAGAGCCCGACAAGAGGGATCGTAGGATCATGCGGAATCAGAACGGTTGGAGCGAGCTGATGCACAAACCCTGTGTTCGACCCCTTTTTGGCTGAGCAGATGGAGATAATTGAGAAAGAGCTCGTAGAACTAAAAAGGTCGAGGCCTGGTGAAAAAGCCGCCCCGATCTCAGGGATCGATGTGCTCACCAAAAGAATCACCGAAACATTGCCCACTAGCAAGGAAAAGGTTAGCTACCCCAGTTATAATTATTACCATAGGAACTCTTGTCCGAACGACTGGCTCACCGCCTTCCAAGGCCGCATTACCTTAGCAACTCAAAATAAGTCCGCCCGGTGCATCGCCTTAGTCGGTAGCATGGAGGACAGGGCTGTTTCCTGGGTTCGCGGGCTCCCTCATGGCTTAGTGGAAAGTTGGGAAGATCTATCTGAAAGTTCGTCAAAGAGTTCGAGTCGGCGAGTAGGCCGAAGAAAACCATTGAGGATCTGTACGAGGTTCACATGGGAGGACATGAGTCCAGAAAAGAGTATTATGAGCTGTTCATCTGAGTGTATGATCAGACTAGAAACATCCCTTACGATGCGGTCATAACGTGTTTCCTCACCGGGATCGCCAAAGGTCAGATGAAGACAGAATTTAACCTACGACCCCCAAGGCGGGCCTAAGGGAAATGTTGGAAAGGGCCAGAATGATGGGAGTGAGCGAAGAACCGTCCTCTGGGAAAGCAAAACCTAAACTGGAGCAGCATTCTCAGAAAGAAGATCGCGGGGACGATCGCAAGAAGGAAAAGGGCAGGGACGCGAATCATGATCGTGAGCCCAGGCGACCGTCTAAGTTTAGCGAGGACAATTTCACGCCGCTCAACACGAAAGCATCCTAGATACTTGTTCGAAATCCGCGAGCACTTTGATAAACCCAAACCTATGGGGGCGATCCCGACAGTCATGATAAATCGAAGTACTGTGACTATCATAAGGATCACGGTCATATTACTGATTAATGTTTCCCTAAGGAGGGAAATAGAGAGGTTAATCCGTGAAGGACCAGCGACTAAGTATAAGCCCCCGGCGACCGTATATGTTTAGCGAGGATAATTTCACGCCGCTTAACACGAAAGCATCCTAGATACTTGTTCGAAATCCGCGAGCACTTTGATAAACCCAAACCTATGGGGGCGATCCCGACAGTCGTGATAAATCGAAGTAATGTGACTATCATAAGGATCACGGTCATATTACAGATTAATGTTTCACCCTAAGGAGGGAAATAGAGAGGTTAATCCGTGAAGGACCAGCGACTAAGTATAAGCGCGAGGGAAACACTGGCCCCAACCAGGGGCGCTAACCCCGCGTTTATCTAAAAGAGGTTCAAGTTATCCACGGGAACATCCCCAGCAACAGTCAACTGAAGTCACAGATCCACCAGATCAACACGCGCAGTTTTGAAAAACAAATAGTGTTGGGGGAAAATGAGAAAGGAATCATGTTTACTAAAAGCGAACTAACCACAGTCGACGGCCCTATGGAAATACCCCTTATTCTAAAAGTCAGGGTAAACGATAAGCATGGCGTCAACAGAGTGATGGTCGACACCGGGGCTAGCCGCGACGTCATTTATTTCGACTGTTTGAAACAGATCGGATTCGGAGAAGCCAAATTAAATCCCTACCTCAGATTGCTAGAGGGCTTTACCAAAGATACAGTGCGGGTCAAAGGCACAATCGACCTCAACATCACTCTGGGCGACTACGAGCCCAGCCGAACTGAGGTAATCACTTTCTTAGTCATCGACCTCCCCTCGTACTACAACATGATTTTGGGGATTCCGGCCATGAGAAAGTTTCAAATGGTGGTGTCTGTTCCACACCAACGGGGCAAATTCCATGTAGGAGACGAAATTGGGGTCGCCACTAGCCGACCTGGATTTTTTCTTGAGTATATGACCAAGAACAGGGACGATTCCAAACGACCCCGAGTGAAGGGGTTCAATATGGCTGCAGACCAGATCGCCACGGTAAAAGAAGTCCCAGACAGGGCCGTAAAAGTTGAAACACTGCAAGTCAGAGATCAGCCCGACTTCACAGCTGAAGACGAGCTAGTCGAAGTCATCATAAATAGCAGGTATCCTAATCAGAGGGTAAATATAGGGTCACAGACAACCGAGAAAGAAAGGGAGGGTCTGGTCAAGCTTTTGAAAGAAAACATGGATGCCTTCACTTGGGAGGTAACCGATATGAGAGGTGTGGAGTCGGAGGTCGCGTTACACTACCTAAGCGTCGACCCCCACTTCAGGCCGATCCAACAAAGAGCGCGCCAATTCTCTATAGAAAAGGAAGTCGCGATAAAAAGTGAAGTCGAAAAGCTTTTGGAAGCGGGAATAATCAAGGAACTTCAATACCCCACCTGGTTAGCAAACGTAGTAATGGTGAAAAAAACACAACGGCAAATGGCGGATGTGCGTCGATTTCACTGATTTGAACAAAGCCTGCCCCAAAGATCCTTATGCACTGCCATTAATCGATAAAATGGTAGATGGGATCGCAGGTTTTGAAACGCTGAGTTTTCTGGATGCCTAGTCAGGCTATCATCAAGTCAAGATGGCAGACGATGACAAAGAGCTGACGGCCTTTAGGGCCGCCGGCGGACTCTATTACGATGAGATGATGCCATTTGGTCTCAAGAACGCAGGCTCAACATACCAGAGGATGGTGAACCGAGTTTTTAGCTCACAAATAGGCACGAACATGGAGGCTTATATCGATGATATGGTCGTGAAATCAAGTCGCCAGGATCACCAGGTGGACCTTCGCGAAACCTTCACAAATGTAAGAAAGCACTCAATGAAGCTAAACCCTGCAAAATGCACTTTCGAAGTCCAGGCAGGAAAATTTTTGGGCTTCATGGTGAGTCAGAGAGGGATCGAAGCAAACCCTGAGAAAATTGAAGCTCTGATAAACATGAGCGAGCCGACAAGCATCAAGGAGGTACAAAGGCTAAATGGAAGGGTAATAGCCCTAGGAAGATTTATCTCGAAATCTGCTGAGAAAAGCCTACCCTTTCTCAAAATCCTAAAGGGAAATAAAACATTCTCATGGACAGGGGAATGCTCGCAGGCTTTCAAGGAACTCAAGACCTACCTCTCAAGCCCGCCACTGCTAACAAGTCCAATGGTCGGAGATGTTTTGTTTCTGTACTTAGCTGCCTCGGATCGGGTTGTCGCCGCTGCACTTATCAAGGAGGAGGGCACCTCGCAAAAGCCCGTCTGTTATCTTTCTAAGGCTCTCAGCCCAGTAGAAAGTCGCTATTTTAATATTGAAAAGTAGCTTACTGCGTCGTCATAGCCACCTGAAAATTAAGGGCTTACTTTTCATCGCATACCATTATAGTATTATCAGACGCACCACTGCGCCAAGTCCTCCACAGGCCGGACTTGTCAGGTCACTTGCTGCGGTGGGCCATCGAGCTAACTGAATTCGATATCCGATATGAACCTTGAAAAGCTATTAAAGCTCAGGCATTGCCCGACTTTATCGCAGAAACAAGCTTCAACGAAGAGGCCGGGGAGCTTGCCAACACAAAGCGCGTGTACGGCGAAACAACAACCACGGGCGGATGCCAAACGGCCGCCAAGTCTTTGTTGGCATCTCTACGTCGATGGCACTGCTAGTCATAAGGGATGCGGTGCAGGGATTATCTTACTATAGCCGGGCACCTCCGAAGAAATTGAGAAAGCCCTACGATTTGATTTCACTGCATCAAATAATCAAGCAGAATATGAAGCAGTCGTCGCAGGACTTGAGCTCGCTAGGGCCATGAAATTCAAAAATGTGCAGGTATTTTGCGATTCACAGTTGGTAGTCAATCAGGTAACCGGATCTTTCGGCATCCATTGCGAAATCTTGCAAAAATATATTAATCTCGTCAAAAAACTCGAGAGCGGCTTCAAATACTGCAAATTCACCAACATCCCTCGAGAGGACAATCACAGAGTAGATTACTTGTCCAAACTAACTAGCGACGATGAAATTAGCAATCCATCAATCAAGGTGGAACATCTGTCAGGACCTGCTATCGACAGGGTTGAGGTAATGGATTTCCGACCCACTAACCCATGTTAGATTGACGTCATGAGGGCCTATATTGGCTCTGGAGAACTCCCTCATGATCCAAACGAGGCTAAAGCCCTGGTCAGAAGAGCCGCCAGATACACCATTTTAGACAACATTTTGTATCGAAGATCATTCTCTAAACCTTTACTACGGTGCATGCGACCTGAAGAGGTTGAAAGAGTCCTCGCAGAGCTGCACCAGGGGATGTACGGCAGCCACCCGGCTAGCCGCACTCTTGCTCAAAAAGTTTTATTGGCTGGGTACTACTGGCCGAAGCTCACAGAGGACGCCAAAACACACGCTAAAACATGCGATGTATGTCAGAAATTTGCGGATATTCCCAGGCTACCATCGGTCGAGCAAAGCATCGTCATCGCCGCCTGGCCATTCGACATGTGGGCCATTGACCTCATTGGACCGCTGAAAAAGGGTCGCTCCGGATGCGAATACGTAGTGGTCGCCGTCGACTATTTCCCTAAATGGATCGAGGCCAAAGCTTTGGTAAAAATCAACACCAGAGACATAATCTATTTTCTACTCGATCAAGTGTGGACTAGATTTGGCATCCCCAGAGTAATAGTATCAGATCACGGACCCCAATTCAGGGAAGAGTTCAACGCATTCTGCAGAGAAAATAACGTCAAACATTGGCAGTCCTCAGTGTGCTATCCGGAAGAAAATGGTCAGGCTGAAAACGCCAACAAACACGTACTAAGCGTGCTAAAAAAGAGTTTGGGTGAAAAGGCGGGCAATTGGCCAGATCACCTGCCATCGGCCTTATGGGCGCTCAGAACGTCGTGAAAAACAACTAGGGGGAAACTCCCTTCGCTTTGACCTATGGATCAGAAGCTATGGCCCCGGTAGAAATGGCCCTACCAAGTCTAAGGGTCTCCCATTTCAGCGAAGTTGATAACCTGCAGACCCGGAAGCTCGACCTTGATCTAGCAGAGGAGCGGCGGATCAACTCGTATGGCCGCTTGCTGAATTATAAACAGGTGGTCAAGTGCCACCACGACAGACACATTCGCGATCATCACTTCGCTGTCGGAGATTATATTTTGCGCAAAAGACAGGCCACATGCCAAGAAAGGAAAGCTATCAGAGAATTGGGAGGGCCTGGTAAGGGTCGCTCGATTAGTCAAAAAAGGGACTTACGTATTAAGTGACAATCAAGGTCGCGAATACAACAGACCTTGGCACACCGACAATTTGAAAAAATATTACATGTAAGCCGTCTGTCTAGTACATACAAACGAAGCATGTGAAGAGGGAAGCATCAAGTAAAAGAACATCTTCATTAACGATAAGGGGTACAGTTATTTTTAGCAAACCCGCGGCCAATAACGCCCTTCGGTTTAACTAAAAACAAGGGGGCGCGGGGTTAAATTTTAAAACTACTCATTCAAACAAACCCACAATGGTCCAATGAGTTCGTCGGCAACCTAGCTACACTACATAGCCTAGCAATATGCGAGGCAAAAGGAATACGACGGTCAAGATTCATTGTGACCGCAAAGTTAACTGCCTCGCGGTGAATCAGGACCCCCCAATCAATGTCAACCTGGGGGTCGTGAATAGCATGCAGAAGGAAAGCTTCAGCCTCGCTGACAACCTCGAAATCCACAAACGAAAGAGCGCATGAGTTGATAAACCTTTTCCACTCACGGTTGCTGTGAGACAGTTCAGATGTGGGGCCCAGGTTGCGAGGTCATTGATAATCGGGGAAGAGCTCACGGATTGCCCGCCGTAAACGAACCTGTCTACTTGCCTCATCACCAAGGTCCCAGGCAACCTCATAATGAGCAAAGGGATCGATAGTAGGTATGTGAAGAGCCTCATTAATAGCCTCCGGGGTAAAAGTGACCGAGACACCTCGAAGGGCCACACAACTAACAATTTCTTCGGAAGGAACCTCTGATAAGACGGAGTAAAATTTCCTTACCATCGTATGGTTGAATGGTGTCGGAGGTGGCGAAACAAAATCTAACCACCCAGAAAGCCGCACCCGGAGCAAAGAACCATCACCCTCGACTTTGCACTCATTTAAACCCCTCTCCCTCGCATGTCTGACTACGTCAAAATAACGCCAAAAATTATCTTTGGCAGTAAGAGAGGCAGTAAGGAAGAAAGGGGAAACATCACGTACTGGACGGGCTTTTCACACTCGGACTGCACTACCCTCCCCGGAGTGAAAAGACATGAATGTCACAATAAAGATTGGTTCAAAAGAGGAGTGAGAGAGAACCAGGTTTGCTCCCTCCTTTTATAGCAGAAGCAAGCAAGACAAACGGCCACGATCGACAAGATCTGACGGCCAGCATCCACGCGGTTTTACCCAAGAATTTGAAATCCAGGGGGCGCGTTTAACGCTTGACAGTTATCAGAACGAGATTCTAGGCTATATTAACTGCGCATGCACCGTTGGTCAAAATATTGCCAGTAACCTGTCCAATCAATTCAGAGCCCTTGCTTATTCAGCAACACAACAGTCAAGAAAGGTTAGTCCCGTCCAATCAGTTTAGCCTTTAAGTTTCTGGCAAACCACTATTCTGCCATAAAATTAGGGGGCCGCACCCTGAAAATTTCAAACATCAACAAACTGAACACAACATGGCCCGTCCCTAGCAAGGGGGCCGTATAAATATTTACGCTGCCTCGACCAGGAAATCTCCAGCGATCCCATGGTGGAAATCTCAAAGCATAATTGCACCATAGGTTGTCTCAAACAGGGGGGCCGTATTCGGGTATTTCGGTCCATTATTTGCCACAAGTCCGCAGCGACCAAGGTTTTTACAAATAGGGACGGAAACTTGTTTCGCAAAAGCCCATCCAGGCCTCGCCCAAAACAAGGCATAGGGAAATTTTAACGCTCCATACGCGACGCTAGCAGATAAAAACTAGGTCGCTGATACCCTTGTTCCAAATAAAGAGGGCTGCAACAGGAATTTTCGATCAATTTTTACAGATTCTTCGGTTTTATTATATTAGCGAGCTACTTAAACACTCGCCAAAATAATAGGGGCCGCACACATACAAGATACACAAGATGCATGAGTGTTGGGGAGATTTTGCATCATTAAAACAAAAGAAAATTTATAAACCTATACTACCATGCAAAACTACCTCCTAACCGGCCGAATACCGGGTAGTTGCTAGTAAAGTTGGATAAGTACGGGTATCGATCCTCAGGGAAAAGGGATGTTAAATCTAATCTTATTAATCCTTAAATTGTTACTTATTCAAAACGGAACTGAAAACGAAAAACGAAAAGTAAACTGGACAGAGGATTGTTAATCCAAAGCCAGGAAGGATAAAAGCGATAAAAACTAAATCTAAACTACTAACTATAAAAGGAAATAAACAAGAAGATGAACATGGAGATTAACAATGAACAAACAAAATCATCCAATCCTTCAAACCCTCTATCCCTATCTAAGGTTATCTTGTGATGATTAACTAAAGATGTGGTTCACCTAATCAAAAGTATGAATCCTACTTCCGTAGATAATTCGTCTATCAATCAAAACAAGGTGTAAGATTTATTCAAATCTAGCAACCTAGATAATCAACCTATCAACTTCCGTTATGTCAAGGTTAAAAATCAAATCTTTCCTACGGTGATCTAAGTCTAACATGACTTCCATCAAAATCAAACATCGATAAGCAACCATCTTCCGATATACGTTGCATAGCAAATAATCGCATAGGAAATGATACAACTTTGAGATAAAATCATAAAACAAACTTAAATAAAAGTAGATAGAACCTGAAGAAAAAGATTCAAATCGTTTGAACAATTGCAGCCCCCAAGCATGGAGTACATCGCAGCAGCAAAACAGAAAAGCAAAATAAAAACCTAATCTAACTTGCCACCCCAGCCTCCCCAAAGGGGGCTGGGGCCGCCTAGGGTTTGCCGCTTATGATGGTGTATCAATGAGATCGAATAATGTGTGTTTTAGGGTTGAAATCGCGGCTGTATTTATAGAGTTTTAAGACGGCTGCGCTGAAGTCGGCGCTGGACGCTCGTCCTCTTCTTTGGACGCTCGTCCAACATTCTGAACGATAGAGCAGACGCTAGTTCATACCACGTCCAAACTCTCTGTATGTAAAAACCCCTCTTGGGCGCTTGATGCTGAAACAATGGGCGCCCGTCCATAGTGGGACGGGACTTGGGCGCTTGACCAAAGCATGCCTAAGCCGATTTCTTCATCTTTATCCTTTTCTTCTCATCCCTATCTCTTCTCTTCATCAGAAAATCCGAATGCAACCTCTTCTAATCCTCTTTTAGCTCGAAAACATGTATCTAAGAGATAGTAAAACATACCAAAGCGTAACATAACTCCAAAATAATATAAAATCACAATTTAAGCACATAATTCGTTACGTTTTGCAATTCAACTATTAAAAACACCATTTGCTCAATATTTCAATATAAAGCTCGATTTCTATGAGAAACATACGAATATGGGGGAAATTGATATAAAATATATCCTTATAAAACGTATAAAATCACCCTTAACAACTCCCCCACACTTAAACCTTGCTCGTCCCGAGCAAGACAAAACATAATCAAGACTCGAGACATATAAATATTTATGCAACCATAAAGCATATTCAATAGTTTTGAGGTTCACCCAAGTGTGTGTGCATAGCCATAATAAATTTCCACTAAATCCACACTTGAAATTGATTCAAGCAAAACTAGCCAACATCCCATTTAAATTAGAAATATAAAAATGATTATAACATGCACCTCACAAAACATACAGATTCGGAAAAGATAATAGGAAGTCTTTAAAATATTTCCGACATATTTAGAGGATAATCCCTACATCATATCTTTCAGTTTATACTGGGGATAGTCAGAAGATAACTAAGGTTTCCAACCATCTTTTCACATTACCATTCACTAATTTTTCTTAAAGTTCAATCAATTCCACATATATAGCATATATGCCCTCATTCCCAGCAATAGGATGTTTCATGATAACACCCTAGCTGGACTACTATCATCAGGCAGTCGGGAGCTATTAACCTCATAGTGGTATAGGACATTTCGTGATAATGCCCTACCGCACTCAAATCATTGGCAGCTACTTCCGACACTTAAATACATAATTCATATTATTCATCTTAGATTGGTATACAAACCTTAAATTATATCCCTCCTATCACATTCAAACCTTCAGATATTCACAGTATGTCATACTTTAACTCTAAACACAAACTATTAAAATTTCAAAATTCGTATGGAAGCAAAGAATCATGCGATAATCATCAAAAAATCTCTAATCAAATGGGCATAGCTTTAAAATATAGCTCATCTACTATGGCACGTGAAAAATAGTGTCGGGTGAGACATCTAAATTTACTAAATATGCAGAATACAGCATCAATGATTATAAACATCGAACAAAGACATGCAATGCTCACTCGGGACAAAACAAAATTTTTAAAATTAAGCACTTTTCATAGAAATATAAAAGTATGGCAAATGAATGTAGATACCACATAGCTATTCCCCTCCCCCACACTTAAATTACAACATGTCCTCATGTTGTGCAGAAAATAAAGAGAAGCAAAGAACTTAGCTGATTGTAGTTCGAAAGTGGCAATTCCGGAAGTGCTCGAATCAAATCAGAAGGCTTGATGAAAGCGATGGCGTGGACCATCCACCGAAAAGCGGCTTCATCTAAAAGCGCACAATTGCTAATGCAAACACCCCGCACACTTGAAAACAAGGCAAAATCTCGGGGGCACGGGGGAATAACAAATTTCTCAAACAAAAAGTAAGCACATGATATAATGGCTTAGATGGAAAAATCACCACATAGGAAAGTACAGAACATCTAAGCGTCAAATAAGCCATGAAGCTTACAATACAAATATAGTCCAACATGTGCATACAAAAATAATGATACATGGAACATTACAAAATAGTAGGGCTAGAGTGCAACTACATGAAAATATATTACAATGCAATTTACATGATATGCAATCCTAAAAATAAAAAAATAAAAATGAATAAAAATAAATTCACGACAGGCTCAGAAGTGAAAGGGAGTTTCGAGGACAACCTACGGTGACTACGGCCTATGCAGAAACTAAAAAAACGAGGTAGTATTACGGAAACCGACAGTTAACTACGCTCAAGAAAAATAAAATAAAAATAGAAAAACAATGCAACTAGATGACATGCAACTAAATGATATGCATCTAAATGATATGCAAAAATAAAAGAAAATAAAAGAAAGAAAACTAGCCCACTCATTTGCAACACGACATATATAATAAACGTCTACCAAATAATGTGAGTTTACGATAAAGCGCAGTCTTTGTTCATTACATGCAGTGTAGACGTGCCTTAAGACTCATCAAAAGGTGATAGCATTATGGAAACCAACAGTTAGCTATACTAAACAGATATAACTCATATGGAAAAGGATGTAGCATTACGGAAAACCGACAGTAGCTACCCATATGAGTTACAAAAACAACAAGGAAGCACATAAGTCTCAAAGCTTAAATAATTCATCACAGCGGTATGTAGCATATGGAAACCGACATTAGCTACTAACAATGATAAGAACAGTTATAGCATACGAGAACCGACAGTAACTATAACATGCCTAGATGAATCATGTATATAAAAAATTTAATCAATTATTCAACATGGATTCATAGATGGAAAGGTATGAATATGCAAGTTCAGAACATCTACGTAAAATGAAATAGCCACAGAAGCTCAAATTAAAGTATCCATATCAAATAAAGCATTAAAAATCAAGTTAAGAGGAATTCTGGAACCTGGACTGGCGTTCAATAATTCAAACGGGCGGTTAAAACTTATGCAGGCCGGACGGGCGTTTAGATATATGGACGTCCGTCTGGTTCTTGAAAAGCGTAATGTAGCGAGCATCGTTTTGGAACGGACGGCGTCCAACAAACCAGACGCTCGTTTACCTGCATGTTAGGGACTGGACGGGTGTTCACTTACCTTGAACGCTCATCCAACAGTCGAATTTGCATAGAAAACGCAGGAAACACAGCAAACCCTAATTTCTTAAAAGATCATACATCAAATATCACAGAGCAGCCACATCAAATTAAAGCACAGAGGGTTAGAATAGATACAAACAAACATATAGTTCACGTTTCACAAATCGAGTAAAAAACTTTTTGCACATTCTTAACCCAACGGTTATCGAAACACGGCAAAAATAAAACTCTCGATTTGTTAAACGCTACTTTTATTGAAATAAAATAAAAACAAATAAAACGTAACAAAATAGAAAAATTAACGAAAGAAGATTCAACAAAACACCGATTCCCGGCAACGGCGCCACTTTTGTTGGGGAGATTTTGCATCATTAAAACAAAAGAAAATTTATAAACCTATACTACCATGCAAAACTACCTCTAACCGGCCGAATACCGGGTAGTTGCTAGTAAAGTTGGATAAATACGGTATCGATCCTCGGGAAAAGGGATGTTAAATCTAATCTTATTAATCCTTAAATTGTTACTTATTCAAAACGGAACTGAAAACGAAAAAAACGAAAAGTAAACTGGACAGAGGATTGTTAATCCAAAGCCAGGAAGGATAAAAGCGATAAAAACTAAATCTAAACTACTAACTATAAAAGGAAATAAACAAGAAGATGAACATGGAGATTAACAATGAACAAACAAAATCATCCAATCCTTCAAACCCTCTATCCCTATCTAAGGTTATCTTTTGATGATTAACTAAAGATGTGGTTCACCTAATCAAAAGTATGAATCCTACTTCCGTAGATAATTCGTCTATCAATCAAAACAAGGTGTAAGATTTATTCAAATCTAGCAACCTAGATAATCAACCTATCAACTTCCGTTATGTCAAGGTTAAAAATCAAATCTTTCCTACGGTGATCTAAGTCTAACATGACTTCCATCAAAATCAAACATCGATAAGCAACCATCTTCCGATATACGTTGCATAGCAAATAATCGCATAGGAAAAGATACAACTTTGAGATAAAATCATAAAACAAACTTAAATAAAAGTAGATAGAACCTGAAGAAAAAGATTCAAATCGTTTGAACAATTGCATCCCCAAGCACATGGAGTACATCGCAAAGAAAAAGCAGAAAAGCAAAATAAAAACCTAATCTAACTTGCCACTGAGCCTCCCAAAGAAGTGGGGCCGCCTAGGGTTTGCCGCTTATGATGGTGTATCAATGAGATCGAATAATGTGTGTTTTAGGGTTGAAATCGCGGCTGTATTTATAGAGTTTTAAGTCAATTTTTATTTGAAGTCGGCACTGGACGCTCGTCCAACATTCTGAACGATAGAGAAGACGCTAGTTCATACCACGTCCAAACTCTCTGTATGTAAAAACCCCTCTTGGACGCCAGTCTGAAACAATGGACGCCCGTCCATAGTGGACGGGACTTGGACGCTTGAAAGATGCCTGAAAGCCGATTTCTTCATCTTTATCCTTTTCTTCTCATCCCTATCTCTTCTCTTCATGAAGAAAATCCGAATGCAACCTCTTCTAATCCTCTTTTAGCTCGAAAACATGTATCTAAGAGATAGTAAAACATACCAAATCGTAACATAACTCCAAAATAATATAAAATCACAATTTAAGCACATAATTCGTTACGTTTTGCAATTCAACTATTAAAAACACCATTTGCTCAATATTTCAATATAAAACTCGATTTCTATGAGAAACATACAAATATGGGGGAAATTGATATAAAATATATCCTTATAAAACGTATAAAATCACCCTTAACAATGAGAGAAATCAAAAGAAACAAATGCAATGCATAAATCAGGGGGCCAAAAACCGGCCACAAATCAAGTTCAACAAGCCAAACGCGGCCACGAATCAAAGTGCGGGAAATAAAAGCTAAAGTTATTACAATCACATCAAAAGAAAGTATCGGAATAGTTCAAAACAGAAGGAAAAGTCGAATTAATACAAGGTCGTAGGAAAAAGTTTCAAAACAAGGGCATAAAATCATTTAGGGCGAGCCAGGGGGAGTGTCAATATACTCATCGCCGGGTTGATTGTTCGCAGCAGCAGGAGGAGTCTTCAAAATAGCAAAGTTAACAGGGTTAACTGGAGGAGGATCCCAGACTGGCTCGCCATGCTCTATCTGCCTAGTTTGAATAGCGATGATGTGATCCGCGGCATAAGGTAGATTAGGGTGAAGGGCCAACAAGTAGGGATTTCGCTGGGACATGTTAACCCACCGGAGCATTTCCTCAAATATGATACTCTCTCTACCATGATAGGCCCAAAGGCAGCGGGTGAGGTGGTTGAAACCTTGGTCAAAGCTTGCCTCCTGGTAATCAAAAAACTCATCAGAACGCTTAAAGGCAGCAATGGCCGCATGACCCGCCTCATCAGCAGCCTTATTTGCGGCAGCAAGTTGCTCTTTTAAACTCGCAATCTCCTCTGCGTGGTCGACAACCCTTCGAGAAAATCTACGAGCTTCATCCTTCGAATTGACACTTTTGTCGTAGTTCGGCATCATCGGTTTGGCACTTTCAAGCATGGCCTTTTCATTCGCTTCTACCGATCAAGGCCTCCGCGCTTGATCTCGAGGCGACCTGGCCTTATCCGAGGCCTCCAGAGCCGCAGTCACTTTCTTAAGCTCAGCCTTGTGCTTCTCAGCATCATCTATAGCCTTGTTAATGCGAGTTCCATGCTGAAAAAGAAGAAGAATGTAAGCCAGCAAGAAAAGCAAAGCAAGCAAAAATACGAAACAAAATAAATAGCTCACCATAGAGGCTGCGATCCCAAATTGACCGGAAAGATCTTTGAGTTCAGCGACCTCATCTTTGGTAGGGGCATCGTCTTGAACTACGATGCGTGCATTAATCCCCCTTCCAATCTCCATCTGAACGCCAGGCGGCGAATCCCAGGGAAGGCACCCCAGAGCAATAACGTCGGCAATTGCCACCCTGATCTGGCTCGCCTTCGACATGTCGAGGCCTTGGATGAAATTAGCATCCAACCAAATAGCCTCTTTCCCTTTATAGCCTCGGGGAAGGGTCCCTGAGGGCAACGCCCCCGTCTCCTCCGCGACCTCTTTAGCAATAACCTCTGGCCGCTCAGAGCCTTTGTCAGAAGGCCGCTTATCCAAACGATCAGAGCCTTTGTCAGCTCCGCCAGCAGTCTTAGCCTTCTCGGTTCTAGATCGATTTTGGCCCTGAGGCTCTTTAACAGGTACATCAGCCTGCGATCTTTTTTGGGCCCCACCGGCCTGGTTTGAGCTCGCACCTCTTTTAAACTCGCAATCTCCTCCTGCGTGGCTGACAACCCTTCAGAAAATCTACGAGCTTCATCCTTCAGAATTGACACTTTTTGCTGTAGTTCAGCATCCAGTTTGGCACTTTCAAGCATGGCCTTTTTCATTCGCTCTACTTCGATCAAGGCCTCCGCGCTCTTGATCTCAGAGGCGACCCTGGCCTTATCCGAGGCCTCCAGAGCCGCAGTCACTTTCTTAAGCTCAGCCTTGTGCTTCTCAGCATCATCTATAGCCTTGTTAATGCGAGTTCCATGCTGAAAAAGAAGAAGAATGTAAGCCAGCAAGAAAAGCAAAGCAAGCAAAAATACGAAACAAAATAAATAGCTCACCATAGAGGCTGCGATCCCAAATTGACCGGAAAGATCTTTGAGTTCAGCGACCTCATCTTTGGTAGGGGCATCGTCTTGAACTACGATGCGTGCATTAATCCCCCTTCCAATCTCCATCTGAACGCCAGGCGGCGAATCCCAGGGAAGGCACCCCAGAGCAATAACGTCGGCAATTGCCACCACGATCCGCTCGCTCGCCGACATGTCGAGGCCTTGGATGAAATTAGCATCCAACCAAATAGCCTCTTTCCCTTTATAGCCTCGGGAAGGGTCCACGAGGCAACGCCCCGTCTCCTCCGCGACCTCTTTAGCAATAACCTCGCCGCTCAGAGCCTTTGTCGAAGGCGCTTATCCAAACGATCGAGCCTTTGTCACTCCGCCAGCGAGCTTAGCCTTCTCGGTTCTAGATCGATTTTGGCCCTGAGGCTCTTTAACAGGTACATCAGCCTGCGATCTTTTTTGGGCCCCACCGGCCTGGTTTGAGCTCGCACCTATGAGCACTGCCGGTGGCTGATTAGGGTCGTATGTCTCATCTACAACAGAGGCATCCACAGTACGTGGTATCTTCCTCAGGACCTGTTTTAGGGTCGCCTGTCGAGTTTTGGCATTCTCATCAGCGAGCCTCTATCTTTGAGCCCGGCATTCGTTAGCGTCCATACCTGTAAGAGAGTTCGTTAGAAACGGGTCCCAAGAAGGAACAGAACAATACGGCTTACAAAGTGATGAAATAAAAAGCAGGAAAAATTACAAGGCGGTCTTCTCTTTGGATCGCCTCTACATACAAGGCAATCAGAGGGAAAACATTTGCCCAAATGGCAATATCCTATCCAATCAGGGTCGTATTCTTCCGGGGCTATGGCAACTAAGGCCTCCGCTCTACCTGGGCCCGCTATCCCAGCATACGCGCTAAGGGAAGAGCCACGTCAAAGAGGGCTCGACCCCGTCAGACTGTATAAGATTCAACAACCCTTTTACGAAACGATGCTCGGGGAGTAAAGGTTCGCCAATTGAAAGGGTGGACTTTCCTTTGCGCCGTGCGGCCTTGGGAAACGGCCAGCCAACTTTGGACTCCACTTGAAGCACCTATTCTTGCCATCTATGGATCTTATTTGGTAACGAGAACAGCAGGCGAGGCATTTTGGTCCTCAATGATATCTGTCCCGGAAGGCCCGTCGTGTAAAATAAGTTGAATTGACCCAGCAGAGTAAGAGTGGGCTCTATCTTCATCGTCTGACACATAACAATGAAGACCATAATCTGAATAACAGCCCCAATAGCAAAATCAGTGGGTAGAGCTCCTATCTGCTCTCAAATCTTGACAAAAAATGGGTCAAAATGGGGTCTGAGCCCTGCAAAAAAGTGATCGAAGTGAAGGATCAGGGTATCGTTTGGACGACGGGCATAAACATAATCCTGGCGGTCTCTGGGTTTAAACTTATCATCCTCCTTCGAATAGTCAAACAAAGAAAATCTGTAAATCTTTGTGTCAATTTTGTATCGACGACGGAGAAGTTTGTTAAGGTCATCACTGTCGCGAAGCATCGCCCACTCCTCCTTCAGAGCCTTCTCGTACGCGGCCAGAAGAGTAAACTCCCTTAACGCTTCCAGATTATTAGGTTTCGGGTTTTTTGCCTTCGCCGCCGCTTCACCAACAGTCATTGTTCTGGGGTCCCTTTTCTTTTTTGGTTTCTTTGGGAGCTCCCTGACAGACTTACGAGGTAAGGGCGCACTGTCGTCCTCACTTGACCCCATAATCTCGTGAAAGGCGGCGTCCTCAGTATATGCCTCGTCATGCGTAGCGGCCCCACTAGAGCTGGGTTCGGCGGCCTGATCTTCAACATCAGACACTTCTCTTCCTCCGGCCTCACTAGTACTAGTCTTTTGAGTGCGGGCCATCTCCTTGTGACCCTTCTTACGTCGCGGCGCCGGATCAGGGAACATTACATCTAAACCAAAAGGGTGACCGCCTACATGAGCAGTGGCCTCCCCTCCGGTTACCTCATCAAGCAGGTCATCCCCAGCAGACACATCGGGGCTAGAAGAGTCATCCTCCCCTCCATCCAATCCATAGTTGTATGCCTCCCGATCCCCTTCGGAGTCGCCCTCTAAAGAATACTCTCCGTCGGACATCCTGCAAAAACAAGAGGAAAAGGTGGAGCTTTCAGACCTGGTATAATGGGGATTAAGCCAGGAAGGTGATCGCACCCATCTCGACGCCTTCCCCTCTGTTTTTACAGGAGAAATAGAAAGCAATTGCGAATAAAGTGGAAGTACAGATACGAATGAACACAGCAAAGGAGAGTGAAACAGATTTGCTACAAGAATCGAAATATGGGAAGGAAAACAAAGAAAGAGGCTAAGGGAAGAAGGATTTACCTGTTTCTGGGAAGAGGCTAAAGCCGGAAGCCGGAAGAACACGTCGGAATCCTCGAACTCGTGACCGGAATCTTCAAATCCTAGCCTGAAACCGCAAACTTGCTTCAACCACCACCAAATCCTCTCCAAAACCTTCACCGGAAAACCCTTGCACGCTCAGTAATAAGCAAAGTTGCGAGAGGAAAAGTTGAGGGGGAATGGAAGAACGAAAAGTGTGAAGGTTGGAAAGATGGGAGCCTTATATAGGCAAAGAGAATTTGATCGTACGGCCAGGGAGCCAGCCATCTAACGGTCCAGGTTTACGCGGTCTTTTCAGTTTTCGAAATTCAAAACCGTCATCATTAAAGCACGATCATCAATACCCACGTAATCAATTACTCGGCCGTTATCCGCCCACGTACTTGGGCAGTTACCAAGACAGCCTCAGTACCCACGCTCTTACAGTTACCAAGAGAGCTGACGCCAGCCACGATCTGACGGTTAAACTGCCCCACTAGCCCATGGACGGATAGATCGCTTCTCCAAGAACGAGGTCGCAAACTGACCCAAAGTTGCTTCGAGGCCGCTCGCTTTAAAAAGCACGGTCTCAAGTGAACAAGTCGTATCAGACGACGAGGTCGCAAACAGAACCAAAGTTGCTTTGAGGCCGCTCGCTTTAAAAAGCACGGTCCTAAGTGAACAAGTCGCATCAGACGACGGGGTCGCAAATAGACCCGAAGTTGCTTCGAGGCCGCTCGCTTTAAAAGCACGGTCCTAAGTGAACAAGTCGCATCAGACGATGAGGTCACTAATAGACGGTATAATCCATGAGCTCACTTTACTCCACGCTTAACATTTCCACGAAAAATGCTCAAGACATGGAGTAAGGGGCCATTGATGCGTGCAAATGGTATCGCCACCTTTGAGTCCTGGAAATAGCCTATCTGAACCACCGGATCAGGCGAAGGCCCGCGGACAATACATCGGCGACGCCAACCAACCAAGTCGAGGTCGTTGCTGTCAAACCCCGCCCAGAATGCTGCGGGACCAGGGGGCCGACCCGCGACCTTGGACAAAAGGTCCTTATAAGGCCGCACAAGACTTGATGAGAAGTAGCAGGGAGCAGGAGCAAGAGCAAGAGCAAGGCAGGACAACAAAGCTGGCGACCTATGCGATCCTAAGAGGACGCCGCCAAGATATTCTATCCACTTGCTATCCAGGTATTTAGTTTGCTTAACTACTAAGTTTACTTGATCACTAAGCTATCATGTAACGCCTGTCTTTTACTTAGCTCCTAAGCTTCCTCCTCCTATAAAAGGAAGGCTTGTGTAACCTGAAAAAGATATATACATTTTGAATAGAAAGCAGGCCAAAGCTCTGCAGAAACACCATCTCTCAAACACTCCTCCTATCGCCGCCGTGCACCACCGGCTGCCATCCATATAATCGCCAAAAAATAAGCCGATATCCATCAATCATACACCACTGAGCCTCCGTGATGATTTCCACCTCATCAGGTTTTGCTCCTACTAGCCAACTATTCTCAATTGGCTTTCAAGAATTCTATTAATTCTTTAGTGGCGGCGATCCAACTAGTTATCTCGATTCCCAACGAGGGCCGATCAATCGAGACAATTTTGAAAGGTATGTACTCCTACCAGTCGCATCATATGCAGCTCCCAGTGGTTGACTAGTCAACTATTTGACAATTCACATCTCTATGTGAAAGTCAACCCCTTGTCTCTGAAATCAGACGGTCCTGACGAGGGCCAATCCCCACAAGATTCTAGTCGAGTCGTAACCCAAATATTCATGAGATCTTATATCTCGATAATACCGATATACTCAGGTAGGTCAACTCCCGACGAGGGCCGATCAGTTGGATCTGAACAAGGGCTCATCACCGTCATTATAATATTGGGAGACAATCTAAAGGTTGTTGCAACCGCCAATAGGATCTTTAATGCGTCATCGCCAATGGGATCTTTATCTTTCTTTGGTCTTCGTCTTCTTTTGCTCCATTATTGTTATATTATAATCTATCTAATAAATTAAAATACCCACCACACACGGGGGGAGCTAATGGGAATGGGATAAACGCAGAAAATAAACTAGGTCACGTTCTTCATAATGGTCTAGGACAATTTGAAAAAAACAACATAAAGTAAATCACACCCATCTATCCTCGAGTCCATGATCAATCGGGGTCCATATAATCATATTATATCTATAACATCTAATCCATGCCATAATGTCTTATTTTATCAAATCAAATAATCAATCAACATTTAATTAATTAAATGATTCTAATCGAAATAAAATTAACTATTAATTCTAAACGATTTCAATTTTAATTTTAATTGATAAGATCTATTCAAAATTAAATCAAAATTAAAATTAGGTCTCTTTTAGTTTCTTTCATTTTGATTCTTAATCAAAGGGATGCCTTTGGTTTCCAAAACCAAAAGGTATCTCCCTTGACTCTTTTCAAAATCAAAATTTTAAAAGGTCTAGGCCTAAGCCTATTTCAAAATCAAATATTTTGAAAAGGCTAGGCCTATTCCAAACAAAGTTTGGAAATGGCCAATATTATTTAATAACATGTGGCATTCAATGACCCAAACTATTTGAACCATTAGTTAGCAAATGACACAACTAAACAAAAGAGATATCAATACATAAATATCACAAAACGAAAAACGAAATCGGGATCCACCATGAACCACCAGCCGCCGGCAGCAACCTAGGGCGCCGGCGCCGGCGGCGGTCACACGGTGGGGCGCCGCCGCCAATGGGCCGATCTCTCTACCCGATTCTATTTTTTTTTTTGTGAATCTAGATCTTGCATCTATCGATTAATTACTACGCAATTTAATTAGTGTTTATTGCTTAAGTTCGAAGCTCTCTCTGATACCACTATTAAGAAATCAACTAGTCTACGCAGCGGAATTTAAAAAATTGATTTCCGATCCCAAAATCGACTTCGTTTAATACAATAAATACGTTAAGTAGTTGCCGGTGATTACCTTGCTTGACCTAATAGATCGATGCTTTGACCGTCCACGGATAGTAGTAGTGTGCGCGATCCGTCCACGTGTGTGGCCTTTATCGATATCCACACGGAATCCTCATCGGATTGCTACTAGAAAAATCCGGTTGCTAGACCGGTCTTTTCTCTCTCTAAATATCTCTAGAAGAAGCTCTCTATTTTCACAAGAACTATTAGTTCTTGGAATTGTGATGTACTAAAGAGCTAGCCAACCCCTTTCTTTTATAGGTGAAAGTGGCGCCCCCTTTAGCTCCAAATCTGATTAGAAGAAGTTTCCTAGTAGATTGATGAAAAAGAAAACATTATCCTAATAAAATAAGGAAAATCATTTTGATTGATTTATCTCTTTTAATTTAATATCTTATATTAAATAAATCCAAGATATTGCAAATATCTTATATTGAATATCTTTATCTTATTATCATAATTCTATTTTTCCAAAATCAATTAATATCCAATATTAATATGTGGTAATCTTATTAATTAAATTGCACAATTCAAGTGTATCATAATACACTATATCCTGCGCCCCTTAGCCAATTATTGGCATCCAGAACATTCTTTAATAATCAATATAATTAATATCTTGTAGTTAATTTATTCATAATAAATAAATACTGTCATAATAATTTATTCACTATAATACTGTATAGTCTAGATAAACTTTCCTTATTTGGTTATCACTATAACCGCATATTAATCTGGCTAGATGTTCTTATGTGTGTGACCCAATAGGCTTCGAATATGTTGGCCGTAGACATAAAGTGCAAATTACGAAAATGCCCTTCATACCTAACGATCACGGGATAGCGTCTAGCAACACACCGTGACCCCCAATCATCGGAAGAGCCAAAAGCAATGACTACTACCTTTCATGTGAAACAATTACCGTGTAAATAGAATCCTATCGCTGTAACAATATCCATACGATCGTATCTCGAGTGTCGGTACATCTACGATCGTGTCTTATAATCTGGATATCATGTTCTCTCGGAATAACTCTTTTACTCCCACTTTGCAAAGATTCACGAGAGCTAGACATTCCTCATAAGAAGGCCATTTCGGATATTGACCCTTAATCATAGGATACACGATTTCCGGACGAACAAACATGTATCATATGCATGCTTCAATATCACACCCGAGCATTACCGCATGATCGCCCTATGGCTAGGGGAAACCTCAAAAGTGTCAAAGCATGACAATCCACACCGTGATGCCATGAAGACTCCGGTCTTAGGATAATTATACAACTGCCACACTCTGTGACACTTAATGTAAGTGGGCCAGTCTAACGTACGCATTCTCTAATACACGTCCACGTACAGTCCAATGTCACTACACTTAGATAGACGAGATCTATCCCTATCTTCGATAAGATAGAAGACATCTAATACGTGCTAGTCTAATCATACCATCAATGTCCCGTTCGACAGTACATACGACTAGAGACATTTAAGTATCAAATTTGTTACAGCGAATAGAGATCTCATCAACCATAATCAGTATCATGGTTTCTCTATCACAGTTTAATACTAAGGACGTTACTATATATATGCATACAATAAAATGAAGATAAACAAGATATATAATAACAAAAGTGCTTTTATTAATCATAATAAAGTTATTATATGAACTAAATAGACTGTAAATGACCCGACCCGGTCGGATCCGGTCTGACCCGATTGGGTTTTGGACACTATTTCAACAGATCCATTACAGCCGAGAAGGCATCTGCACCAGCTATACAACTAATCAGGTCATCTTGGACCAGAAAAATGCCAAATTTCTATCAAGGATAAGCTAATTCTTTGCAGACCCCTCATTTGCTAGATCAGGTTATGAGTCTTGGGAGACTCTCACCTGATATGAAAGGTTTGTTTGTGCCAATGATGCTGTCACCGAGACCAATACTTATAACAAATCAATCAAGCATGATGAATGAAAGGAGGCAATGCAGAAGGAAATTGAGGCATTGCAAAACACCAACACATAGAAGATTGTTAATTTACCACCTGGCAAGAAACCTATTGGATGCAAGTGGGTATACAAAGATCGAGTATAACCTTGATGGATCAGTAAAAAGGTATAAAGCTAGACTGGTGGCAAAGGTTATACTCAGACCTATGGCCTTGATTATCAGGAGACCTGCTATCCAGTTGTAAATATCACAACATTCAGATCATTATTAGCAGATGTAACCACCAATAATTGGCACCTTCATCAAATGGATGTGAATACTGCTTTTCTACATGAAAAATTCCATGAGGAAGTCTACATGCAACTCCCTCTAGGATTCGGTTTTGACAAGCCAAATCAGATTTGCAGATTGATCAAATAATTATATGGCTTGAAGCAATCTACCAGACAATGGAATTGCATGCTGACAAGTCTTTATAGAGTCAAGGATTTGTTCAATCTAAGCATGGTCATAGTCTATTCACTAAAGGATAATGCCAAAAATTTATTGCCTTATTGGTTTATATAGATTACATTATTGCAGCCAATCCTGATTTGCATCAGATTCAACAAGTCAAGGATCATATTCATAAGCAGTTTACTACCATCAAGGATTTTGGTAAGCTGAGATATTTTCTAGGCCTTGAAGCTGCCAGAACACCTAGTGGGATATCTATTTCACAGACGAAATACACTCTCAATATCTTGCGAGAATATGATTTCTTGGGGCTAAACCTGTGAAGACTCCAATGGAATCCAATCAGACATTGCAAGTTACGGAGTCACCTTTACTAGATGATAAAACAACCTACATGTCTCTGGTTGGCAAACTAATTTACTTGACATTTACCTGACCTGACATTTCATTTACTGTCCAACAGTTGAATCAATTTCAAGATACTGCAACTGAAAATCACATGAAAGTAGCTCATAAGCTTCTGAGATACTTAAAGGCTACTCCAGGGCAAAGAATTTTCTTTCTAGCTGAGAACACATTTATCTTGAAGGGGTTCCATGACAGTGAGTGAGCAAGTTATCCGGAGACTAGGAAATCTATTTCAGGTTAGATGCACCTATATCCTGGAAGGCTAAGAAACAGACAACCATTTCCAGAAGTTCTTCTGAGGATGAACACATGACAATTACTAATGCAACTTGTGAGACACAGTGGCTCCTTTACATTTTGAGGGATTTGCAGATTCAGTTCAACTTCTTCTGTTTTGTTCTGTGATAATGTCGGTGCTCTTCACATTTCTCACAATCCATTGTTTCATGAAATGACAAAACATATTCAGATTGATTGCCATGCAGTCAGAGACAAAGTCAAGTCATGCTTGATCAAACTTATGCATTTTCATACCAAATAACAACTTGTTGACATCTTAACAAAAGCTTTAGATGCACCAATATTTTGCTATCTACTGGACAAACTAGGCCTTTCCAAGGTCTTTCAGCCAAATTCACGTGTATATATAGATAAAGGAGTTATAGGTGAAATCATGGTGTGCAAGCTGATTCATTCACCATTATCACATTGAGGGGGGTGTTACAATATATAGATAAATGAGTGATAGGTGCCAGAGGATGTGCATACACTCAACTCATCTGCCTTGAGTGATTCAGCTGATATACTCAACTCATCTCAGTAGACTTAGAATCAACTCAGCTCAACTGACTTTGAATCAGCATACTTAAAATCAACTCAGCTCAACTGACTTTGAATCAACAGACTATATACTGTTGTAACTTCCATTCAGTTATAAATGAATGTAACTGCTACATGTACCCGTTGTAGTAAAATATACTCTATAAATACTTCATGATCAACAACATTGTAATTAACTTGTTCATTATCATCAATAATAATTATGCATTTTATTTTCTCTCATGTTTCAATTTCAATAGATTTTACCCTCCAAGGAAGAAAAGATTTTTTTTTTGGTCTACCTGCCATGAATGGGAGACTAAGATATTTCATGTTTTTATTTCCAACGGGGACATTGAGGATGGATTGCACAAGTTCATTATCCGATTCATAAATATTCTTAAAAAAGTACAAACAAGATATGTGAGTGTTGATTGCCTGGCTAGATAGAAGTTCATACTTGGGTAGAATATCTTTGATCACTGTTGCGCCATTAGGAGTTGCTTTGAAAAATAAGAGGATGTCGTCTGCAAATAAAAGGTGGGAAAACTTCATTGTATCTCCCTAAAGAAATACCCTTAAGAGAACCGTCGTTAATAGCCTTATTGATAATAACAATCTATCGAGAAAATATACATTCAGGTCACTGTAGACACCCATATTTCAAGTCAGGTCTGTTCAGGCCTGACATTTTATTAAGTAGGCCGTGCCTTTTTACACGGGACCGTGGAACTTTTCCACCAGATGGCGTGGAATCGGAAAGGTTAAACGTGGAAATTCAAATTGTGCCAGAAGTTGAATTTCCACGTGACATGGGGAAAATTTAATTGAACGCCACGTGTAAAACGGAGCGCAACGTGGAAATTTGGCACGGTCCCGTGGAAATACTGAAATTGAATTAATAAATGCTCCAACTGTCGTTTTTCCTACATTTTAGTCAATACCATCATCTTCTTCACCCAAAATCATCAATCTTTTTCACTCGAATTTATCTTCACAAAACTTTCAGACAAAAATTATCAATCTATGGGATATCAATCTACACCGGTCTTACTCCTTTAAACAAATGAGTAAGCATTTCGTATAGAAGTTTTGTTTGATTTATTTTAAATATTGTATTTGTTTTAATTTGATGATATGTTTGAGGTAAATAACCTTATAAAGATATAAATTTTCGATTTTTCGAATGGTGAAAAGGTAAAATTTTGATTATTAAGATATTGAAATGATTAATAATAATGAGATCGTTCGATAATAAAATTGTCATTCGTTGTATAAATTTTGATATTGTAATTATTTTGATTATTTGACAGTTTAGAAAATTTTTAGAATGAAATGCATTAGTGATATGATAGTGGCAATGTTAATATTAGAAATGATAATGTAGAAGTTTTGATATTGTACATATTTCGATTATATGATATTGTATGTATGTTATAAGTTGTTTCGAAATTTAGTAGTATAATTTCCTTTCATGTTCCATGCCTTAGTTAATTTTGAAATATGTAGTTTGATACAACTTGAGTTTTCAAATAACACTCGAATAATTTAATTGTTACGGGCAATCACAATGAAAATGCCCTAATTTAATATTAAAAAAATTGAATTTAAAAGCGAGAAACAACGACAAATAAATGTTGTTTGAAAAATTCCAAAACAACAAAATTCTTGACCTATTCTATGGTGTTACGCTCGACTGATGAGGTTTTTAGAAATGCATGCATCCCTAGGGTGTTTTCGAATCCTTTCCGATCCGCTGTGTCATGCCTAATCTCCAGGCTTTGTATTGGGGCTCTGGTAGGTAGCTCGTAGAAAATTTCATTAGTCCGCTCAATAGAGCATCTTTTCCGTTCTCGCCAGACTTGGTAAAGCCTCCGCCGCAAGTGAGGCATCCGTTAGATCGAAAGCATAAGATGCATTCTGTTGGCTCTGCCCAACATCGATCTCCTCGTCATCATCAAATATTCTATGATTTGGTGAAAACAATCTTCTCTTCTATTACCCCCGTCTACTGTCACAACACAACACAACACAACGAAACTTGAATTTTTTTGACCTAACCTAACCTAACCTAACCTAACTGTGTGTGCGTGTGTGTCTGGGTATGTATATATGCTAAAGAATATTTATTTATTTTAAAGGTTGTTGATGTGTTTTTTTATGGCTGGCTATATGCATGATAGGAACCAACTTTACAGTACATTTCTGTACAGTTCAACCCACGATTATTACATTTCTGGCATGTTTCGGGTGAGTTTAGACCATATTTTGAGTATTAAATGAGGTTTTATTGCACGGCGAGTGACTGTCGGTTTTCCGTAAACTCGACCTTATTTTACCATTTTATACTCGTTTTTCCCGAGCACCCGTAGTTTGCGGGGTTATGCGTTTGCTTGTTGTTTTCATATGGATGCAGGACTAGGGTGTCTTGAGAACCCGGAAGGCGAAGATTTATGATGATAAGTGTGATCAAGGTGCAAGAATGAGCCAAGGAAGAAGAAAGAATAAGAAAAGGAAGAGAAATAGTTGTTGCTCTCACCATATGTTCACTTCATCAGCATTTGGACCGATTATGGAGGCATTTTCTGGTCATGGTGTCTTCATGAAAGTTGTAGATAATTCAAAGATCTTTCTAATGGTTTTTGAATCACCCCAATCAGAGGTTGGATGAAGAAGTTATGAAGTGTTTACTGCAGAGCTGTCAGAAATGGAGCAATCTGGAGGCAAAACCAGAGAGTTGTCCGTACGGATGACACATTTTGTCCGTACGGACGACTGGAAAATGATGAACTATCCGTACGGATAGCCTTTTTATCCGTACGGACAAGTCCCCTGGACTATATAAACACCTCAAACATCGCAGCAGCAGCAGAGAGGAGGTTTTAGGCGACTTTGGGCCTCTTTTGGGCGATTTTCTTCATCCTTAGAAGTTATAATTAGTGCTATATATCATTAGAATCGTCTTTCGATCCTCTCTTTGATTATCTAACTTAGAACTTCGATTTGTTACATTTCGATTGTCAAAATTCGATCTTTTGTAAGCACATTTGGCACCTCCTTCAAGTTAAGTAAAGTAAGTATGTTCTTTTGTTATTTTATTGTTGTTGTGATGTTTTTCTTCCGTTTTTATTGTTTAGATTCGATTATGAGTAGCTAGATTCTTCGTATGGTTGAACTATGTGAAGGCGGGTGAAACGCCGTTAGATTGATGAACCAGGAGGTAGTGTAGTGCATAAATAAACGTTCTAATCAATAATCCACATCACGAAACTTGTTTTGATTGTTTTAATAGCTTTGAATGAGATTGACAAACTTGTTCATTGTTGCACACACGTAGCTTATAAATGTATGTTGCGGCGACGTGTGGGAACGGGGTTTCGGGACCGTAGAAGTTTTGGGCTTGAAAGGTAGTCGACACTACCCGTGTACTAGATTGACGCCCTAGTCATCAAGTCCGGCCCAATACGGGGTTTGTCCTATGAGTTATCGTTAGACGGCAAGGTAGAGTAAGGCACACTCCCGGGCAATCTTTACGAGGGTAAAGTAATCCACCAAACGTAGTTCGCCATACTTCTTTAATTGTTTAGAATTTTGAGTAGTGTAATCTTTCTTTTATGCAATAGTATAACTTCATATCTATCTGCTTGACTCGAATCGAGTGCTAAGTCAAATGTGGTACTCAAAAACCAATCTCTGTGGGTTCGACCTCGGACTCCTCAAGCACTATCCTACAATCGACCCGGTCCACTGCCGGTTAGAAAGTAGATTTTGCTAAGGTTTCGAGTTTTTACTTGACCGACCGGACTTAGAAAATCCGCTTATCAAGTTGGCGCCGTTGCCGGGGATTGGCAATGCTTTGATATCACAAAAGTTGACCGAAAGCTTGGGCTTAGGTCGTTTTTATTGTTTTCTTGTTGCTTTGTCTTGACTTACAGCTGAAGTGCCACACCACCTATTGATGAGGTGGTGGTGACGAGGCACTGTGATTGTTTTCGTGTTGTTTTCTGTGATTTTATAGATTGAGCATAAATGGGTGGATACTTTCAACAATACAACTTTTATGAAGAAAAATCCACCTACCAACCTTGGGCACCTGAGCTTGGTCAAAATCAGTATTATCAACCTTATGACCAAGAGCAGGGTGCGTCCATGGGATGTGGGATGGATGACGATTATCGATATGATGAGGGGAACTATAATAGATGTAATTTTGGGGAAATTGGAACCGAATCAACCGGAAACCGGGAGGCAATCAAAGCCAGCATGACTACAATTGGAGCCCAAATCAAGGACAAGGGAATAATCAGAATTATGACTCGAACAACCCTTTGAATTGGAGCTCTCAAAATCAGCACTTACAGCAGATTGACCTTGCCTATGCCGAAGAGGAACGAAGTAGGTATTATTCAGAGGCGATGGAAAGGGTTTCTATGGCTATGGATGAGGAAGTGTCGGCACATCAATTGATCGATTGGTTGAACCGGATGCTCGTGTTATATAAAGAGGCCGAGGATGCTTTGAAACGGGCTGGGGAGATGCAAGACAAGTTTTCCAGCGGGGAGTATAGGACTGCGCTTAGCCAATGAAGATTGGCCCCATATGAGATACAGGCTATGTTGGATGCCTTAGGATATCGTGTCTCTCATGACGGCCCGGATGCCGGATCAAAATGAAAAGTCTTGCACACAAACGGTCCGGGTAGACAGTGATATTGACGAGTCAAGTTGCTATAATGAGGTGCTCGTCCCGGAGGATTCAGTGATTGAGTTGGCTTTATCACCGCCACCCCCCATTGTAGTATTTGATTATATGAGTTTCCAAGTCCTCCCGAGTGAACTCCCGAATAGTGAGCTGAAAAATGATGATGTTTTGGTAGAGTCCGTGATGCAAACTGAGTTGGAAGCTAGGAAAAGGGAGTTAGCTGCTGTTAAGAGAGAACTCGCGATGGAAATAGGGCCAGAGAAAGTCGTCAGTGAAGAGGTTCAGGTGGAGAGTGAGGTTGATGAATCGGCTTTTTATGAGGAGATTTCTGAGCCAGAGACTGAGATGCAAGAGATTTATATGGGATCACCCATCACTCCATTAGTTGATGATGTACCATTCGAGTCGGTGGAGAATTTTTATGAGTATGCCAAGCCACTTGTAGTGGAGCCTACCTCAGCTTTGGGTGAGCCGGAAGCTTTTGGTATTTCCATGCTCTGGGACATGGAGGATACCCATGATTGTAAAGTAAGGGAGGTGGAACTGTTGTCTATCATATCACATCCCGACGATGACCATCATGACACCTTGACGAGAGGTGCGATAGATTTATTTGAGGTCGTCGATCCGGTGGGATTAGAAACGGAGAAGAAGATGGGACAGCTCATTCTGCCGCCTAGCTCGCTAGTGGTTCGAGGTCATGTGGATGAGCCCATTATGTTGACACCCCCGGATAGATTGGTCATCTTTGATATACCGGTCCCGGATTATTACTCCCTTCCATTACGTGCGGATGAGTTCTACGAGGTTAAGTTCGAAGGGTCCGGGTGGAAGACACACGTAGAGGTGATAGAGAGGACGGACCACGGTGGTGGGGTGATTCCAAGAAGAAGATGATGAGAGGTTTTGTGAGTAAGAGGATTCCCTAGTTGGGAGGAGGTTGCATCGAGGGCTATGAGAGGTAAGTTTCTAACGAACTCGGTTTTCATGATGCTTGCTATTTGTATTCTTCTAGAGTTGTTGATCTTTTGAGTTCGGATTTTGGTTGATGGTTTTGATGATACTTGTTTGAAATGAAATATTTGAATTGTTGTTTTGAGTCTTTTATGGTTTGAGTCCGTTTTGGTGTCACTTGGTCGAGCCAACGACGTAAAACAAAGGCGCTCGGTGGGAGGCAACCCACCATTTGCTGTGTTTTGCTTGTTTTGAGGTGATGTTTTTGCTACTTTTTCTCGATCTACCGATTGTAAGCCGTGAGGCGCGTACTTTTTCACCTCTTCATGCCTTCTGTGACTATGCCTTGGATTTGACTTGGGTTAAGATTTTATTTTGAGCACGTTTAAACGCGTCGTTGTTTTTATTTGTATGGTTGATTCGTATTTTGACTATCTCTATGCCATATGTTCAAGTCTTCTGACGTGACGAGGTCGTTTATTTTTATCACCTCCGGATTCCCCCCCATATTGTATGCTTTGGCACGCGGACCATGTCCCGTGCATGTATTTCTTGGATGTTTTTCAATGACTAGGGATTCGGGATGGACTACTTTCACGATCGTTACGGGACTAGATCGCGCCGTTTTGCCGGGCTCATAAGCTAAGTCTTTCTTTTTCCTTCTCGTTCACACACCGAGGACGGTGCTTCACTTAAGTGGGGTGGGGGGACGACTTAGCTTATTCGCTTGTTCTTAAAAATATTATGCCGTGATGTGATAAACTTGGTTTTTACTCGTTTCCGAGTCGATTTTTAGGCCGTTTTTCAAAATTTTCCAAGATTTTAACACCACGTTATATGCATGCTGATCACAATTGAGTGGTGAAAGGTCTTTAGTTTTGAGAATGTCTCACAGTGAGTCTATATTGTCATGATACGGAACACTTTTTAGTACACGTTTGACGACGGTTATGCTTATCACGATTACTTTACACACCTGTACCCTTAGTTTCGAGGCGAAATAGAAGGATTGGCCTTGGTAGGAACACGGGATGACAGTTTTGGCGTTCTTTTTGACCCTACTTTAGCCAAATAAGCCTGAGCCGAATGTTTGACCTTCGTAGCCCCTCTCAGCCTTGATAGAATGGTCCGACCACCATTCGCTTCATAGCCGTTTCGTTACTTAGTCAGAAACCTACCCTTGAGCCTTATTTTGGTCACATTCCCTTCATTTGACCCTACGAGTGGACTTAGTCTCTTGTTAAACCATACTTGCCAAGGCAAGTGGGGGGAGATGTTGTTTTTGAGTCGGGTTGTTGTTTCCTCAGTTTTAGAGCTATAAGGAGCGGAGGAGCTCAGTGGAGCTGGATGCTCGGGTTTCATTTCAAAAAAAAAAATTTCAAATCAAAGAATTGTGTTGTAAATAGAAATAAAGGGTTGAAAAAGGCAATGAGCTTAAAGCAATGATGATGTTAGGGTTGGGATAGTCAGATAGGTACTAAGTATTCGAGCTCACCCCACGACACTTGAAACATAGTCGAGTTTGGCAATGAGTTCGGGTATTTCAGTGTCCTATAGTTCCCAAAGTGTTGAAAATGATCAAAAAGGAGTTTGGATGGTTTGTATAGTAAAGAAGATGTGGTACATGTTTGGATTATGTTCACTCGTACTTCTTTTCTCTAGTTTCCCAAATTACCCTTTTCGATTAACCGAATTTAACCTAGCCTAACGTTATAACCATTCAAGTCCTGCTGGACCATGTGTAACCTTGGTTAGTCCCGATTAGTGGAGATTCTAGGAAGGGCAGGATTGTGTAAAGTCATTTGTCCGGTATTCCAAGCCCGAAATCGTATAAGCATAAGTCGTCGTCATTCAACACACACTCACTCCGTGTCATGATCCAAAGAGAGTCAAAGTAATGCATTCATTTAACTAAGTTCATTTCACCTCGATATTTTGAAATGCATGCATGTACCGTAAAGTTGATTCCTTGGTATTGTTTGAACGCCTAATTTACTCGAGGACGAGTAAAGGCTAAGTGTGGGGTGGTGATAGGAACCAACTTTACAAGACATTTTTGTCTGATTCATTTACGATTATTACATTTCTGGCATGTTTCGGGTGAGTTTAGACCATATTTTGAGTATAAAATGAGATTTTATTGCACGGCGAGTGACTGTCGGTTTTCCATAAACTCGACCTTATTTTAGCATTTTACTCGTTTTTCCCGAGCACCCGTAGTTTGCGGGGTTATGCGTTTGCTTGTTGTTTTCATATGGATGCAGGACTAGGGTGTCTCGAGAACCCGGAAGGCGAATATTTATGATGATAAGTGTGATCAAGGTGCAAGAATGAGCCAAGGAAGAAGAAAGAATAAGAAAAGGAAGAGAAATAGTTGTTGCTCTCACCATATGTTCACTTCATCAGCATTTTGACCGATTATGGAGGCATTTCTGGTCATGGTGTCTTCATGAAAGTTGTAGATAATTCAAAGATCCTTCTAATGGTTTTTGAATCACCCCAATCAGAGGTTGGATGAAGAAGTTATGAAGTGTTTTATTGCAAAAGTATCGAAATGGAGCAATCTGGAGGCAAAACCAGAGAGTTGTCCGTACGGATGACACATTTTGTCCGTACGGACGACTGGAAAATGATGAACTATCCGTACGGATAGCCTTTTATCCGTACGGACAAGTACCCTGGACTATATAAACACCTCAAACATCGCAACAGCAGCAAAGAGCAGGTTTTAGGCGACTTTGGGCCTCTTTTGGGCGATTTTCTTCATCCTTAGAAGTTAGAATTAGTGCTATATATCATTAGAATCGTCTTTCGATCCTCTCTTTGATTATCTAACTTAGAACTTCGATTTGTTACATTTCGATTGTCAAAATTCGATCTTTTGTAAGCACATTTGGCACCTCCTTCAAGTTGAGTAAAGTAAGTATGTTCTTTTGTTATTTTATTGTTGTTGTGATGTTTTTCTTCCGTTTTTATTGTTTAGATTCGATTATGAGTAGCTAGATTCTTCGTATGGTTGAACTATGTGAAGGCGGGTGAAACGCCGTTAGATTGATGAACCGGGAGGTAGTGTAGTGCATAAATAAACGTTCTAATCAATAATCCACATCACTAAACTTGTTTTGATTGTTTTAATAGCTTTGAATGAGATTGACAAACTTGTTCATTGTTGCACACACGTAGCTTATAAATGTATGTTGCGCGACGTGTGGGAACGGGTTTCGGGACCGTAGAAGTTTTGGGCTTGAAAGGTAGTCGACACCTACCGTACTAGATTGACGCCCTAGTCATCAAGTCCTGCTCCAATACGGGTTTGTCCTATGAGTTATCGTTAGATGGCAAGGTAGAGTAAGGCACACTCCCGGTCAATCTTTCCGAGGTAAAGTAATCCATTTGAAACGTAGTTCGCCATACTTCTTTTAATTGTTTAGAATTTCGAGTAGTGTAATCTTTCTTTTATGCAATAGTATAACTTCATATCTATCTGCTTGACTCGAATCGAAAGTGCTAAGTCAACTGTGGTACTCAAAACCAATCTCTGTGGGTTCGACCTCGGACTCCTCAAGCACTATCCTACAATCGACCCGGTCCACTGCCGGTTAGAAAGTAGATTTTGCTAAGGTTTCGAGTTTTTACTTGACCGAACGGACTTAGAAAATCCGCTTATCAATGCACTTAAATACAAGTAAATATATGTGTATATAAACGAGAAACCAATATTCACACACATATATACTACTAGCCATATATAAGTGTATATATGTATTGTTTCTCATTTATATACACATATATTTATATATAAACATACACAGACAATATATATACACACACACATATATACATGTATATGTATATATTTCAATCCAGAATAATGTTACAATAATATTTAGTCAATCCAACAATATTTGGAAAAAAAAACCTAATCGTGTGGATAAATGATTGTTTTTTTTGCAGATAACAACACGGTGTCCGTTAAGTTTTTATTTGGCGGAGAGTGGAGATACCATGAAGATAGCGACAAATGGTCTTATAAGAAAGGAAAATTGTATTTGGTTCGTGTGAAAACCGATACGACATTGGATGAAGTGAAGGTCAAAGTGTGTAAGAAAGTAGGATTTGATGTCTCAAACAACACATTGATCATGAAACTAATGTACGCAGATTATGACCAACCGATTGATGTTTTGGACGATGATACATGGCTAGGCTACATTGATGATATTTTGAGAAAAGAAGCTGTGAAACTATGCGTTAACGCTGAACCGGTTATGCACGATCACGATACGGAAGATGAGAACGAATTTGACTTAAATGAGCAACTACATGAAGAAAATGATAGAGGCATTGAGGATTTTACATCCGAGTTGGACTGTAATCGAAATTCCCGAAAGCATGTTGTACCTAACACATCAGCCTTATCCCCTCATGAAACTGCCATCCGACCGAATATAACTTCAGCTGAACAAGTCATTGACATCACAAGTGAACCTGACTACGATTGGGGAATAATTGCGAATATGATTCGTCAGCCAATTCACACACCTCTGCCTAATTTTAGCCAGACAACGCACACACCGTACATCCAACAACAGTTAGACGGGACAAGTCATAATGTCAACATAAATGGAACAAACCAGCAGTTTGACCGTCCGCCTCTTATTATGCCAACACCGATGCAAGCGGTGCCCAATATCGGTGGATCGTTTACGAGTTTTCTTAGAGCGCCTTTCGAGCAGAACATTCATATGCCAACACAGATGCAAGCGGGTCCCAATATCGGTGGATCGTTTACGAGTTTTTTGAGAGGGCCTTTCGAACAGGGTATGTCAACAATGATGCAATCGGGTCCCAATACTGGTGGATCGTTTACGAGTTTTATGAGAGCACCATTAGAACAGAACCCTGATATTGGTCCTAGATTTAGTATGGCAAGTATTAATCGCAATAGAGGTGTTCATTTCGGTTCAGACATTCCGGATTCGGAAATTCCTCCATGTCCACGGAATTTGCAAGGCGTTTGATCAAGATTTCGGATTATTGTATATTGGTAAAAAGTTCGAGGACAAGGATGATATGAAGATGAAAATGAGTTACCATGCATTGAAAAATAATTACATGTGGAAACCTTTCCGGTCCGACAAGGGGAAGTTAAAACTACGATGCTTTACTTCAAAGAAATGCGAATGGAAAGTTGTGGGTAGAAAGATGTTTGATTGCAATAACCGAGATAACCGAGTACAATGAAACTCACACTTGTGGATTGGAGCGATTAAGCAAATGATCATAGGCAAGCGGACCGGAACTATAGGTCATCTCGTTAGAGAGAACCTCATAAAACTCGGCGATCGATTCACGACAAAACATTTAATTGTGGAGGTCAAAAGAGTATTCAACATAGACCTGATGATTATCGTGCATATCATTGTAGCGTAAAGCGTTGGAATTAATCGGAGGAAGCGTAACACTATCGTATTCTAAATTACCCGCCTACTTTTACATGTTGAAAAGTGAAAATCCTGAAACTGTCACAAACATAGAGACTGACCATGTTACTGGCAGGTTCAAGTACTGTTTCATGGATTTGAAAGCTAGTATTGACGGGTTTAAGTACTGTCGACCTGTCTTAGTCGTGGACGGTACTCATCTAAAAACAAAATGCGATGGGACATTGTTAGTAGCTATCGGTGTAGACCCAGGTGATAAACTCTTTCCGGTAGCGTTTGCCGTGACCGACGGAGAGAGCAGGGATGCGTGGATGTATTTCATGCTTCAAGTGAAGGGGGTAATCGGGGAACGTGAAGACATGGTGTTCGTATCAGACGCATGCAGGGGTGGCATCATTGGTCTTTGTTAGAGATGTATTTCCAAACGCTCACCATGGTTTTTTCTACCACCACCTTGTCATGAACCTGAATAAAAATTCGAAGCACATGATCTCGTCCATACACTTTACGGGAAGCCGCGATACTTTTCAAAAACGCGATTCGCAATAATGTTTCAGCAGTTAAAAGAGCAGTATAAGGATCCAAACAATAGAGTGTCTAGTTATTTGGAGGCTATTGGATTTCGTTACTGGGCACGATCGCATTTTCCAGGGACACGTTATGCAATAATGACAAGCAACTATCTTTGAAAGTTTTAACAACGCGTGATCGAGGATGCGCGTAAGTTGAGTATCGTGAATTTGTTAGACTACATAAGGGCAACGTTGCAGAAATGGCATTGCGAGAGGAGAGAACTTGCATTGGCATGTCGCTCCATGTTAGCCCCTGAAGCCGAAAAATTCTTGACTGAAGTATCGCATGCCCGAAGAACCTTCACACTAAAGGCGATCGACCGGGACCACTTCCAAGTTGGGGACGCTGATACTAGCACAAAGGTAAATATGGCTGAATGGGAGTGTTACTGTGGAGAGTTTCAGGGGCTCAGGATGCCTTGTGTACATGCTTGTGCTGCTATAAGTGAGCGTTGTGAGATTCCGTACGATTATTGTTGTCACTACTACAAAGCTCAATGTTTCCGGCGTATTTATGAAGGACGCGCATACCCTGTTCCAGTCGAGGATGATTGGATTGTTCCCACTTCAATTAGAAACCGCGCATTCCGCCGCTCGAGCCTAGATTGAGCGAAGGAGGGAAACACAAACAACGGTTGCGAGGCGGGGCCCGACCAGATCCTCGTGGATTGCTTCTCAAGGTGAACCTCCGGGCGGTAGGACCAGCGCAGTTGCCTAATGAGAGGACAGTCCAGGCTCTCGTAGGCGTTGCTCGTTGTGTGGAAACACCGGACACAAAAGGCCTAAATGTCCGTTTCATACGCTTTTGTTCCTAATTGATCTGATCATTTTGTTCCTTTTTTCATGTTTTTAGTATTATCTCAAGTCGTGAAACTTTTTATACATGTTTGTATCTTTTGGGGACATTGATACTATCGTGATCGTGACTATCTTATATGTTTTGTATCTTTATATTATAATAGCAAATGGGTAATGTAGTTCAAGCAGTGATAATGGGGCTTACAATCATAAAAACAAAGAGTAATGATACATTGAGATAACAATAAGATGATGCTTAAATAAACTAAGGGTGATCATGAAATACGATAGGATGACTCCTAAATAAATGATCTTCAATATTTAGTAATCACCACATTAAACACGACGTGATTTTCTATAGGTTGATCAATGACTTCAAATCTGCATTCATCTCCCGGATTTAGGTCATTGTCCGTAATGAAATCATTCAACCCGCTTAAACGAACTTTTTGATTTACCATATGGACAATTCTAGCAGGCCATGATTCCCCTGTGGCAATTCGCAGTTCCACGGTCTTGTTTTGCAACATGTCGTTTGTTCTAGCAAATGCCTTTGGAATATGCTACAAATCATAAACAAATTTAAATACTGTTTCAAAATGGGGAAAAAAGATCAAACAAGAAAACAACTAAAAATATTTTAAATATCTCACCACATAATAACAACCATGTGAAAATACCCAGTTTGGCAGCGTCGTCTGAAAATGGGGAGTTTGGTTACTTGCACCTGCATCATCATCTGCATCATCATCTGCATCATCTTCTTCACTCTCGGATTCAGAAAAAGTCTTCTCACAATAGGTGTGATCCATCACAATAGTGTTGAAAGTGAAACCCCCCCAGTGTTCAAACACTATAAACTCCCTCTCATTCAAGTAATGAGCCGCCACATACTCCTCCCAACCTTCCTCAAAGAAACGAAGAATTCCATTATGCGTGGCTCCAACCCTCACTTCCCATGTCCCTAATCGGCTTTTGAGAACGGCCCTATCTAGGTTCTTTAGCGTGTCGTTCAAATTTCTATTAACGTATCTGCTTGAGGTAGTGTCTATGAAAAAGAAACATTTCACGCTTGTTTAATCATAATACATGTGATATAAATGTAAGTTAATTAATAATGACATACCAAACTTGTTGCGAAACCGCCATCAAGAACTTTAAAGAAACGATCATTATCCATTTGCTTCAGTGTAGATTATAAATTGAAAGGTGAAGAAGTGGTTAGTTTAAAGTGACTACTTGAATGATGAAGAAAATTCAGATGAACTTAAAAGAGTTTGAAGAATGAGAGAAATTGCTCGTACTTGTACAACAACAATAATTGCCATCCAAGGTGTCGTACGTGTTAAATTTACACGGGATCGTTGAAAATTGACACGGGATCGTTGAAAATTCACACGAGTCTTAGCTCACACTTTACCTTCTCAATCAATGCTAGTTTTGACTTGTCATTGATGTCATATCGATGTCGTACGTCATTGGTGTTATTAGGGTGCAGAGTCACTATTGTCATTGATACAGTGACGCGTCTTTTCACGTGGGTCATCAATGGTTAGTTCGAGCTAAATTCACACGGGATCGTTCAAAATTCACACGGGATCGTTGGAATTCACACGAGTCTTAATTCACACCGACCCTCTCAATCATTGCTAGTTTTGACATGTCATTGATGTCATATCGATGTCGTACGTCGTAGGTGTCATTAGGGTGCAAAGGCAGTATTGTCATTGATACAGTGACGCGTCTTTTCACGTGGGTCATCAATGGTTAGTTCGTGCTAAATTCACACGGGATCGTTCAAAATTCACACGGGATCGTTGGAATTCACACGAGTCCTAATTCACACCGACCCTCTCAATCAATGCTAGTTTTGACATGTCATTGATGTCATATCGATGTCGTACGTCGTAGGTGTCATTAGGGTGCAAAGGCAGTACTTTCATTGATACAGTGACGCGTCATTTCACGTGGGTCATCAATGGTTAGTTCGTGCTAAATTCACACGGGATCGTTCAAAATTCACACGGGATCGTTGGAATTCACACTAGTCTTAATTCACACCGACCCACTCAATTCACTTGTTAACTGTGTATATACCATGACCTATTAAACTACCTCTGCATAACCTTCTACTTTACATCGCCTTAATCACAATGTCTGAACCGCTTTCCCCTTATCGGGAATGGCATGAACCGAATTCCCCCGAGTATGAGGATCCTCCATTCAATCCTCATCAACCTGTGTTTGTTATTGACCGTAGGAGGGGTGATATTAGTCACCATTATGACTTGCAGACACTGAGGTTGAGGTTTACAACAGACGAAGCGCATCATAATTGGATTTGGATCTTTCAAGACAGAGCTATTATCGGATAGAAGAGAATTGAATGGGAGAGTCTACCTACCAAGATGAAGCGTCTCCTACGCAGACGTTCGTTGGAGGGCCTCGCAAATAGTCCCGCATCGACAGCGACTATGAATAGATCAATTGTTCGTGAATTCTATGCAGTTGTCAGGTCAAACGTAGCTGGGGAGTTCAGTCCCATAGCATCAGGGGTGCACAAAGTACGTGGAGTAGATGTTTCCTTGGAGGTGGACTGGATCAATAACTACTATGGTGTAAGAGGAGTTGAAGCATCCAGTGATTTCTTCAACGGGGCTTCCAACGTTCGTGCATTGCAACGTATAATTGCTCGACGTCAATTGCCTACCGAATGGGAGCGTGCTATGATCCAATGGTTTGCCAATAGCCTCTATGGTACTATACACACGAGTGAACATCCATCTGATTTGTACATTTTGTTGTACGCATTTCTCCTTTACGAAGTTGACGTTGGACGTTACATCATTAGTAGGATTTGTGACATATCGCTTGGCAGTAGTGGTGATGGTTATATCTACTTTCCTTTTCTTATCACGGCTATCGCAAGAGATTTTAACGTACCGGAGTATGACACGGATGACATTTCTTCGGAAACCTCCACTGTCATCTATAGTGACCACCCTTGGTTTGTTTAACTATTCTATCGTATTTATTGTTTGCTTTTAATGCATGTTTTGACTAGTAATTGATGTCCTATCGATGTAAATGCGTCGTAGGGGTAATTAGGGTGCATAGTAGTATTGTAATCTCCATAGTCTTGGTGAAAAGGAGTTAAGACGTCGAGTTATGTTCCATTATGTATTGTTTTTTCTTTCTTAGGCCATCGAGTTATGTTCTATTATTTCTTGTTTTATCTACTCGCAATTGTAATGGATGATCTTCGACGATCACATGAGGGGACTATCATGTTGTTTCTATAAAAGTGTTTTGACGATGATTTAATAAAAGCGAAAGATGAAGATAAAAGTATAGGGATCTTAATCAAATCCGAGTTATTCCGTGTCATGTGTGGTCATTTGTCGGTGGGTCCCACACTTCAAGTGGTGGTGATTTATGACCGTAAAGCACACATGGCGATATTTTCATTGATCTGATGACGCCGCTTTTCTTTTCGCGTGCGTCATCAATGGTTAGTTCGTGCTAAATTCACACGGGATCGTTCAAAATTCACACGGGATCGTTGGAATTCACACGAGTCTTAATTCACACTTACCTTCTCAATCTATGCTAGTTTTGACATGTCATTGATGTCATATCGATGTCGTACGTCGTAGGTGTCTTTAGGGTGCAAAGGCAGTATTGTCATTGATACAGTGACGCGTCTTTTCACGTGGGTCATCAATGGTTAGCTCGTGCTAAATTCACACGGGATCGTTCAAAATTCACACGGGATCGTTGGAATTCACACGAGTCTTAATTCACACCGACCCTCTCAATCAATGCTAGTTTTGAAAAAAAAAATCTATATATTAACCAATCCTTTACCAAAGCATTCATCCCTCTCATTTCTCGTTTATTTTTATAGAATAATCTCTTTTTAGTGTACCTTTCAATGGCTAACCCCCAGGCTCCTGTGTTAATTCCCAATGACGAAGTTGATTTGTCGTTTGACGAGCGTCTCTCATAATCCGCTTCACAATGAAGAGAAGAGAGAGGCGTGAGTACGTGACTAAGCTGGATGGCAAGAGTCGTTGTTGTTGAGAGACGATTGAATATGGAAAGTCTACCTACTTTGATCGTAAACTTGTTCCGAGATAACGGGTGGCTTGGTGTCCTCAAAGCCCATTAAGCTTTCAGCATGTGAATCGGTCTATTGTGCGTGAATTTTACGCTTGTCTAGCAACGGCAGAGCTCAATGAAATGTGTGTCATAGTGCGAGGCGTTCCCGTCCGTTTGAATAATACATGGATCAACGACGTGTATGCCATTCCAGAATATCCTCAAGGTTTGGATTTCTTTCTTTTTCCGGATGTCCTCGAACTACTACTGCGTGACATGGCCTGTTTTATTTGGGGAGACGCATCTGTGGGAACGTGTGAGGCCTCAGCGGCCTACCCGCCCTTTACCCTAGTCCTGGTACGGCCCATTCCTTCCTTTCCTTATTATGTTTCTTGCCACCAATATGTATGGTACGGTGAATTACACCGAACCGGCATTTGATTTGTACGCCCTTGCTTATGCATCTATTACTTCCTATTTCGACGTTGGAGAGTATATTCATCAAGGATTCGGCGAGATAGCAAAGGGCAATGCAGGAGATGGATATATATTTTCCCGTGATCTCGATCACATGTCTATCGTCAGTCCGCGAGTGCCGGAATATGTTGAAGATGATGTGACATACGGTCATGATGAGCGTTATCGCATACGAAACTTAAATATGATGAAAGTGTTTATCTTTTATTCATGTTATTTTAGTATTTATAACTTAGATAGATCAACTTTCATTTCGGTTTATTTATGTTTTGTTATTTTTATGTTCATCTACTATAGATGTTATTTTTATATCCTCTCGACTATATAAGTTTTTTTAGGTTTTATGTATTATTGTTGGTTCCCAAAAACCCGTGGACTCGCATTCAAATTTAAAATATAAATATTATAAATTTACAATAAAAAAAAGCAAACAAAATTTAGAAGATAAATATTACAACGCCAAAAGTTGAGATATAACCAAAATAAATGTCAAATGTTGGATGTACACGACTCCCGAACAACAAATATATAAATTACACATTATACGTTGACAAAATAAATCTACGGCCATTTTGATCCTGAGCCTGTGAAAAGTTGCATCACTCATCTCAAATATGTGTGCGTCGGTGATGAGTGTAAGCTCCATAATCTTCAGACTGAAAACCGGACAGCGTTCCCTGCATATTAAAGCTATAAAAATTAGAACTGAATGTTTGAAATTAAAAAAACTTAATAAGGTTTGATACGCACGGTACTCCGCCTGTGGACATCCGGCCTCGTCATGCAGATTGTATAGAATGGTGTTTGAGATGGATCGATCATCCATTGGATTGTCCTGCAATCTTGTGATGCCGATAACATTAACCTCATGTATAGAGCCCATTTCCGTATGATCCGGTCAATGTGGGTCGAGTCACCGCTTCTGTATCGGCTTTCGTACACCGTTATGGTCCATTCACTGATCGACATGCGCACAAGCACCCAATGCTCCGTGTTAATCATCCAGATAGCATAGGCGATCGTTTTCTTGGTCCATTTAGAAGTTTCCAACGTCAAAACAGCCGGAACCACCGTATCCATTTCGCCCTCCCATTTCTCTAATTCAGGCACAAGAGTACTTGCGAATGAGGCATAACACAAACTCGCATATTTTTCATACTGATCAGGGTAAGTCATACACGAAGCGGCACAACGATCCACATACGAGTCAATGTCTTCGCAAATGGGATTTATTACTCGATCACAATATTACGATAAAAAAAAAGTAATACATGTTAAAAAAAATTCAAATACAATTTTAAATGAGTTTACCTGGGCATTTATCTGATGACCTTGAAACAAAATACAGCTGAAAAAATCACGATCCGCAGGGAAAGGTAATATCTCCTCGTCGCTTTTCATTTCCGACTAATAACTTGGTCGTATCACCTTCACCTGATCCGATCCATTTTTCATTCGTTGTACTCTCGGTCGATAGTCCTCCAAGCGGGTGTGTGCCTATCGCCCTCGGGCCGCTTTTTTAGGTGAATCCACCTGGGTATTATCCTCCTAACGCACTCGATCGGCTTAAGGGTCGATCGAAGGCCCATTTTTTTTTGAAGTGCAGGCTCTTTGTAGCTCCCCTCCTCCCCTCGCTGTATTCAAACTCAGGATCGCTTGAGGCCCTAGAAGAGTGCCAGTGTCTGTCGAACTCATCTCCGCATGCACATCATCAATATCGAATTCTGGACCTAGACCAGCACACTCAAATGAAAATTCATTCAATGGGTCAAGATGGGTGCTTTGCTCTATCTCAGGGTCTTGACCCTGAACGGATGGTGTGCCTTGTTGACCTGAAGACGGCCCAGCTTGGGATCCTGATACCTGAAGCCCGGAAGGAGTAACTTGGGACGGTGACGCCATATGAACATTCCTTAGAGGTGTCTGCTCCGGGTTTGTATCACAACCTCGAGGTGTCTGGTCCGTGTTTGTATCACGACCTTGAGGTGTCTCAGTCTCAGGCTCACGGCTGCCTTGTGTAGCTGAAGACGGCCCAACTTCGGTGGATGGTGTGCTTTGGGTCCTGTCGAGATGTGGAGGTGAGTCACCGCCCTGGGAGGCTTGTGATACAGATGTCCCTCTTCGGGACCTAAGTGTACCCTGTATAATAAAGGAAATTGTGTGAATTTAAATTTGTGTTAACAAGATAAATGCAATTATATTTGCATTTAGAAGTTAATTCAAACATGTTCCACCGCCGCCCTTTTTAACGACTCGAGGTAACGCGTATGTCGTTCTTCAACTACTCTGGTAGTTGTTACCTGGGCCTCTCTCAGACGTGCCATTTCACGCATTTCACTCGACTTAGCGATCGTTCAAAGATACTTAGCCTTCGTTTCAATCAACTCGGCCTTTGTTTCCATCAACTCACCCCGACTTCTCTTAACGCATTGTCAACTATACGCGTGATTTCGTGCACCGGTGAGTCTAACGGCACAACGCCCCACAATAGGTATACTACCACCGCCTATATCGAATTGTTGAGAAACGATGTGGTACCGGAGGGTTTGCGGATGTAGACGGGCACTCGGCCATTCGTCATGACGGGCTTGTTGAGATGGTCGCCGGCCTCCAAGCATCAACAATGGGCCGCTCACGAACTACGTCATCCAAATTAGACCTTGGGGGAACAAGTCTTTGACCAGGGACAGGATCCGGGACAACCACGGGGGGAACAGGTAATTGACGAGGTGGAGATGTAACCTCCGCCTCCGGCAACCCCATACCAATTACGAACTGCCTATCTTCGGCGGTTGTCAAAATATCACCGACCATCTCAACCTGCAAAAAGGAAGGAAAAAAAGGCAACCTATTTTAAATACAATGTTTAAAAATAACAAAAAACAATGTAGATTGATAACAATGATAATATAATACATACCCATGGAGTAACACCGGATGTAGGATTGACCAAGGATTTGTAATAGACCTGCGCGGCAAAGGCATTTCCATCTCAACAAACTTGGGACGAGCATTAGCTTGACCTTCTACCAATGTTGCAAATCCCCGTCATGTATAAGTCTAGGCATTGCATGGAAACACCACAATCGTAACGCGTATAAACAACCGGAGAAGCGTGGGCTTATACGGTTTCCCATTTCTTTTGTACAAGACCCTTACACTCGAGATACTATCTTACGCCAATTCAACATTAAATTGTTAAAAAAATCGCCCCATGGAAATGTCTCACGACCGGTTATGCGTTCTCGACAATATAAAAATGCGGGGCGGTATTACCACTGGGGTCATTTCCGATTATTAACCCATAAATAACGCATACTAAAGCCATCCGTATATAGTTTCAACGTCATTCGATGCCATAATCGCTGATTCGATTTTTTGCAACGTCACATTCTTGATGTACTTATGGAGAGTACAACTAACATCGAAACACCTTGACTGATCAGGCAATTCAACATCCAAATCTCCAAATCTGTACCCCATGATGAATGCAAACTCTCGTCTTCCGAACTTCACTCTATTATCGCCAATCTTAAAATGAAGCTCGTCGTCTCGGTCTGGATAAACCATATTGAAATAAAGGTATGCTATTAGCCGCCCCTTGAATTCCCAATTGTTACTTATAAAACGAAGAAACGGCCCAAACACTGATCCCTCCAACCTATTCCACAACGCTCTGTTTGGTGTAGCATTGTGCAATAACTCTTGTAGTCTTGTAAGAGTAGCACTTTCCGCATGAAACCGCAATTCGGCATTAAAAAAATTTCAGCGGATGAATCAATGTCCCACATGGTGTTGGATAACTAGTAAGTCATGAGTGATTAAAAATGTGTTAAGAAGACTATATATATATATATATATATATATATATATATATATATATATATATATATATACACTTATTTTCTTAAGTTTTTATGTATGTATATATACATTGTCATTATATATAAAGATATATATACACTTATTTTCTTAAGTTTATATATATATATAAACTTATTGTCTTAAGTTTATATATATATATATATATATATATATATATATATATATATATATATATATATATATATATACACTTATTTTCTTAAGTTTATATATATACACTTATTTTCTTAAGTTTATATGTATGTATATATACATTGTTATTATATATAAAGATATATATACACTTATTGTCATTATATATATATATAAACTTAAGAAAATAAGTGTATATATATCTTTATATATAATGACAATGTATATATACATACATATAAACTTAAGAAAATAAGTGTATATATATATATATATATATATATATATATATATATACCGTGTATAATCTCAATCAATGCTAGTGTATGTGTATACGTCTGTGTGTGTGCTTAAACTGTGTGTAAATTTAAAATTATCTGTGTGTATAATTTCTTTCAATTGATAATAAATATATATATGCGATGGCATGAATATGTGATAAAATAAGTGTATATATAACTTTATACATAAATGTCTTTGGAATATACACACACACATATTAAACGAGAAAATATACTCTTAATACATATATATATATATATATATATATATATATATTAAAGTATATTTTCTCGCTTGTAACAACCATTAAATGTTGTTATCGATTAAACAATCATTTTTCTGTGTGTGTTTATTTTAGCCACCATAACATAAAAATCAATATTCGACAAAAATACTAACCATTTGTCTCTTTATATATATATATATATATATATATATATATATATATATATATATATATATATATATATAAATGGTTAGATTTTTAGGAATATTGTTGTGTTTTTTGATGTCTAGCAATATTCAGTTATATACAAGTAAATATATGTAAATATATGTGTATATAACTGAAAAACCAATATACACAAAAGAAGAGAAATTTTTCGTTTCGTTGTGTTGTGTTGTGACAGTAGACGGGGGTAATAGAAGAGAAGATTGTTTTCACCAGCGTCATAGAATATTTGATGATGACGAGGGAGATCAGATGCTGACAGAGCCAACAGAACAGATCTTATACTTTCGATCTAACGGATGCCTCACTTCCGGCGGAGGCTTTACCAAGTCTGCCGAGAACGGAAAAGATGCTCTATTGAGCAGACCTAATGAAAATTCTACGAGCTACCTACCAGGAGCCCCAATACAAAGCCTGGAGATTAGGCATGACATGGCGGATCGGAAGGATTCGAAAACACCCTGAGGATGCATGCATTTCTAAGCAACCTCATCGTCGGCGTAACACCATAGAATAGGACAAGAATTTTGTTGTTTTGGAAATTTTTCAAACAACATTTATTTGTCGTTGTTTCTCGTTTTTAAATTCAATTTTTTTAATATTAAATTAGGGCATTTTCATTGTGATTGCAGTAACAATTAAATTATTCGAAAGTGTTATTTGAAAACTCAAGTTGTATCAAACTACATATTTCAAAATTAACTAAGGCATGGAACATGAAAGGAAATTATACTACTAAATTTCAAACAACTTATAACATACATCTGATATCATATAATCGAACTATGTACATTATCATTTCTACATTATCGTTTCTAATAATAGCATTGTCACTATAATTACATTAATGCATATCATTCTAAAAAAATTCTAAATTATCAAATAATCAACATAAATACAATATCAAAATTTCTACAACGTCATTATTTGTACAACATCAAGATTTCTACAAATTTTCCAATCATATAATCCAAATAATTACAATATCAAAATTTCTTCAACGTCATTATTTGTCCAACATCAAGATTTCTACAAATTTTCCAATCATATAATCCAAATAATTACAATATCAAAATTTCTTCAACGTCATTATTTGTACAACATCAAGATTTCTACAAATTTTCCAATACAAATTTTCCAATCATATAATCCAAATAATTACAATATCAAAATTTCTACAACGTCATTATTTGTACAACATCAACATCAACATTTCTACAAATTTTCCAATACAAATTTTCCAATAGCCCGTGCAAAATAATTACAATATCAAAATTTCTACAACGTCAAGATTTCTACAACATCAACATTTCTACAAAATTTCCCAATATACATAATTCGAAATGTCCAATATCTTATAACCATAATTTCTACAATATCAAAAATTGTACAATATCATTACTACAATTTCCTATCTTATAATCATAATTTCTACAATATCAAAAATTATGCAATATAAAAAAATTTACAATATCATTACTACAAAATTTATAAAATTAACTCACAATTTCGATTTTTTTTGGGTCAATACATAAACATACTATATCACAATTTCGAAACCTAAATTTCAATAACATTATTATATCACAATATCGATAACATTACAATATCAAATTTTGAAATAAAAAGTTGCAATTCATTAAAATTTGGGGGCAAATTCATCAAAATTAAACCTAATAAACTGTAAATAACTTACTAGAGGATATTCTTCTAAATTAATTAATAACGGCCATTGTTGTATGAAGCTTCAATCCACTCCCGGTTCCAATTCCACGCAATGTAAACTAACCCGTGTCAAACACCTTCTTGCCCGTGAGAGGTAATTCCTTCCACGTGAAATTAATCAACAGATATGGGGATAGGGATGTGGGGCTGTGAGTATTTTTTTTTTTTGCTGTGTGGGGCTGTGTGTCGTTTTTCAGATTAAAAGTGAGGAAGAAGAAGATAAAGTGCCCTGTATATGTTTTACTATTTCCACGGGCCCGTGGTTTTTCCATTGCGCTTTCTTTCCACGTGGCCCCATTTAAATTTCCCGCGCCACGTGAAATTCATTTTTTAAGCACCATTTGAATTTCCACGTGAACCATTCAATTCCACGCCATCCGGTGGAAATTTGGCACGATCCGTGGAATAGGCACGGCCTACTTAAAAAAATGTCGGGCCGAAGCATACGAGCTTGAAATATGGTGTCTACAAATGGCGCGAATGTATATTTTCTCCAATCTATCCCTCTGTGCATCTAATGAAAATGAAAAGAGAATGTGGGTCACCTTGCCGAATACCCCTAGTACGAGAGGATCGCCTTGTTGGTTTGGAAAGAGACCGAAGTGATCATTTTCATTAACTGGACAAAGAATGGAGGAAACCACATGGCAACCATTATGGCTTCTAAGTATTTACATTCAACTCGGTCAAATGCTTTGTCCATATTAATATATAGATTTATGATTAATCGCGGTTCGCAATGTCCGCCATTGTATTCGAAAACTAATTGTACTTTTATTTCTTTTAAAGGGAAACTTTATCATATATAGATAAAACAAAGTTGTACAAACAAAACACATTCGCAACGACATTCAAAATTTATTCCGTATGCTGTAAAATTTCCATCCCCAAGAGCGCTGTTAAGCGACAAACAACGAGTTATAATATTTGTTCTAATAACATCCATATTAGCAAAAGAATCTAAACTGCTCAAAGTAAATTTATTTCTCTAATGTCACGAGATTGCAACGTCTATGAAATTCTAGAGACTAATCAAAATTAAAATTCACCCAATTATTAGTCCCAGTAGAAATAAAAATAAAAAAAAAACGTAAATGCCAATGACGAGGTACAGTTACTCCATAGCTACTTGATTGCAGTTTAAAAAAATGATAAAAAAAAAAATGCATATTAAAAGCGATAACCAATCGAATTTTAAATAAAATATTTATCGCCAACAGTGTAAAAAAATAAATAGAAACACAGTTGAATCAGACTTATAAACCAGACCCCTAAATTTTTTTTTCCCAATAAACAAGACGAGTAACCGTACACTCTCCCCAACAACACAACACCGCCGAATCCACCACCACCATGGCATCTGTAGCAGTCCACTCGGCAATCGCAGCGTTTTTACTGACTTTGATATACATCCAAGCAGTGGTGGCGCAGTCGCCTACACCGTCGTGCATTTCGAATTTGGTCCCATGTGCGAGTTATCTTAACTCTACCCACCCACCGGGTTCGTGCTGTAATCCGTTGAGAGAAGCCGTGACCCACCAGCTTGATTGCCTGTGTAATCTTTATAACAATAAGGAATTGATGAAATCTTTTCAGATTAATGTTACTCAGGCCCTTGCCCTTCCTGGTTACTGTGGGATTCCTGGAAATACTAGCTCTTGCAATGGTATGTTAATGTTGTTTAAAGACATGAGCTTTCGTTATTATATTGACGCTTTCCTAATTTTGAGCATTCTTTTCTGTAATCTGGTTGTAAATTTTTCCAGATTTAACCGAGATATATATATATATATATATATATATATATATATATATATATATTCCTTCAGGAGTAGTAATCTTTGTAATTGACCGAATAAATTTCAAGATTTTAATATGAAATCATTGTGTAGCTGATGCTATTGTTTAATTTTGAAAATTTGTTTTACAGCCTCTGCGCCGAGTTCTTCGTCGGCTTCGAACCCACCTCCGGCGGCTCCAGGTATAAATATTTTTGGTATTAAAAAACTTGTCATTTTTGTGAATTTAGAATCAACCTAAGTTATCATGTTGTGAATTAGAGTTAAATAACTTAGCCAAATTTAGGCCCTAAACGGCTGTCGTTTCGGGTCACAGCACGGGTCACAGCAGAGGAGCCGTGTCCCTTTAATTTCATTAACTAATTGAGTAACCGAGCTGTATTTCACTAGCACAGCTCATAATTTATAACCTACAATAAGTGAAGGGACGCCTTTATTTGCACCGGTGCGTTTCTACCGCTACACCACACCAAAAACGAGCTTCAGAAAGTCGAGTCAACTTTCCGAATGTCGATCGTGAGAATCGACCTTGGGAAAGTCAAGAATCGACTTTCTGAAGGTTGATTCTGTGTTTCTGGTGTGGTGCATCGTATGCCAATAATAACCCCTAATTAAATCATGGCATGTGCGTCTCGAGCAAGACTGGTGAGAATAGAGGTGTAGTAGTTCAGTTGCCACACTTAGATTTCTCTTATGAGCAATCCTAGTACCGATTTTAATTCGTATTTTCTTCTTCCACATAATATATATGTGGTAATGACTCGAACATAATTGAAATGGGATGCATCCACTCGGTATATCTTATGTCGAATGAACATCGTTCTGGAAAAAACTTAAGCTACACGTCTTTCACGTGTGGGGGGGCCCTATAGCAAAATGTTTGATATCTTTGTTGATGTTAAACTTGCATTGAAATATTTGTTGCTTGTTACTCAATTAATTGTTTTTCGGGTCATTTTCAACAACTTTTTTTTGTAGCAACACAAAGCGTAAAAAAGAGCAACGGCGTAAGGAGTATTGCTTGTATTGGATTGTCAATCCCGCTTGTGCTCGTAGCTTCGTGGATGCTTTGGTAGATCCTTTTCTTTTCTTTCTCTGTTTTTTTGCTGGATCATTTGCAGACATAAAAAAGGGCAACTAAGATACCACACCAAAGAAGGAAAAGCGGCGTATGGCCTATTTAGCGTGTTATTTACATCAATAAGCTATATGAAGTGTTTTGTAATGTGGTGTTGTTTCTGTCTTCTCTTCTTTGGAGTTAACTTCTCTGCCATTGCTATTCGTTGTCTTCTTTTCTGAGTGTATTTTGCAACTTCATGTTGTTCGGGTTATATATATATATATATATATATATATGCTTTGTTGAAGATGACAATTTTCTCCCCGTCGATATTCTTCATCTTTTTACTCTGTTTTTCGGTAGATGTGGAAAGAGTAGGAAGGAATGTGAGATAGAGCGGTGTCCTAGAAACTAGAAAGTTTGGTTTTTGGGAAAAAGTTTTACCCCTTAAAAAATTGCATTTAAACAGTGTAGTTCTGATCGTTTCGTCCGTCACTTCACTTCAAAATCCCTTCTCCACACGAGAGTTTTTTTATGGGTAGCAAGCACAGCTCACTAGTTATAATAATCATTTTGTGTCATTTAGGCCCTTAGCCCTTAAAATTACGATATTTTATCGACTTTTATGTGAAAACTCTAATAGTAAACTTATAATACTCGACCCAATGCAATATCTTAATAGTCCCGAAATTGGGAAACAATAAAGGGATTTACAAGTTTTTAATTCTCATCAAATTCCTCTGATTTATAATTAGATAATTAAAATAGAAATATCAACTTGATAATACCACATGATTCAATATTTGGTTCATAATAGGGAATTATTACCGCATGTTTTTGTGGTGTTTTTGTTGATTAGGATGAATCTACTCATCACTGTTTATTTTTATTTTTTTTCTTTCTCTTTTCTTAAATGCTTGGAAAATTTCACGAGTCATAAAAGCAATCGTATCATATACTCTTAACGAATTCTCTATTTTTTAAATTTTTGAAAAGGGCAAAAAATTGAAACTTACATTTAACAAGAACATCTTCAATATACATCCATCAAAATATTGAAAATTTTGAATACACCTAATTCTCTCAATATCAATATATTTTCCATGTAAAAACCTAATTATCTGCGATCCGAAAGGAAAAAAATAAATCATGTACCGATCGAGCAGCAGCACCTTCTTGTGGTTCTTCTTCTTCGAGAATCAATCATCCTTTCGAAAAGAATTATTTAATTAACACGCAACTAATTAATTAGTTGCATCCGCAATTAATTAGTTTTTGCAAGGAACAATGGTAATCGAGAGAAGAAATAATAGAAAATTCACAGAGAAACACAAGGAAATTGCCGAAGGAGGGAAAAACTTTCATTAACAAACTTTGGGCAACAAAATACACGAGAAAGCAATGTTCATGACCCCTATTCATATATCTACCCAACTAACTACCGGCTGACCCACTATGTCAGCATGACATCATAAATACAATAAAACATAAATATAAATAAATGTTATTTAAATATAAAATATTCGAATTGCTATGCTCCTGAGAGTTGTTTGTTGAACTCATTTGCCATACTTTAACTGAAGCAGAGACATTTACATCTGTGGCATTGTTAAACAAGAACAATCGAGCTTCATCGTATATGGATTTCGTTGGATATACTCGTGATGTGATACATGTTCTCCCTCCTTGTGCAAAGCTTTCAATAATTGAATGATCCACCTATATCACGATCAAAACATACAATCGTTTATACGCATATATATATATATATATATATATATATATATATATATATATATATATATATATATATATATATATTGTATATATATATGTATTTTTTTTTTTTTTTTTTACTTACCAATATCCGAACGGTGAATTTTTCTCCCTTTAGTACTGGAACAGAGCTACCATGGATTTTCTTTTCAACATCATAAGCTAGAGATGACCTACAAATAGCACCAAGAAGATTAGTCAGAATGCTTGTAACGCCTCCGGACCCCGGGTCTGGTAACGTTAAATGAGTTATAAATGATCCGATCAACTAATTATATGGGGTGAGCAAGCTAAGAAGATTAGTCAGAATGCTTGTAACGCCCCCAGACCCCGAGTCTGGTAACCCTCTAAATGAGTCATAAATGATATGGTCAACTACTTATATGAGGGTGAGCAGGCTAAGAAGATTAGTCAGAATGCTCGTAAGGCCCGGAGATTAGTTAAAATGCTTATAACGCCCCCAGACCCCTGGCCTTGTAGGGCTAAATAAGACATAATTGATCCGGTCAAGTGCTTGGACCGTTGTTCTCGCTTGGTCTAAAAGGGAAAACCCTCATATAAACAGTTGACCGGATCATTTATGACTCATTTATATGGGGGTGAGCAGACTCTTACTGAGCATGCTTTACATTTATATAGGGGTGAGCAGACAGGCTATTACTGTTACTATTACTTTACAGATGTTAGACTTTACATTTATATGAGGGTGGACAGACTTTACAATTATACGGGGGTGAGGAAGGTGAGAGAACTAATAATTTACAGATGTGAGACTTTACAATGCTATAGAGTATTTGATAGTTAAAAAGACAAAGAAACTAGAGAAAAACATAACATATACCTCGAGTGGTCGGCGCAGAAGAATGTTTTGAGATTTCCATCTGTAACTTTAGCAAGATAAAAATAAATAGGAGTTTGCTCAACTTGATCTTTATCAGCCAAAACTAATAGCCCGAAAGGACCGAGTGCTCCTCTCTGGGCGGCACCATTGCTGCTACTGCACGAATAGCCCGACTCGATTCCACTAACATTCTTCATTATATTTTCCTCATTTATTTCGAATTCAGCAATGATATCTAGCTGCAAATTTGCAAAAATCACATTGCTTTAGTCTTTTTTTCCAATCCCCTGTAATTACGGTTCACAATGTAGGAGGATAAGGATGATCACCTGAGCTGCAGAGTGTACATCAAGGGATACAATCAAACCTGCGTCCAATCGAACATTGTCAAATGTCTTGCTGCCTAACCGCAACTTCTCGACCTCTTCCACCGGCCATTGTAGCAGGTTACTGCCTGTTTTCTTATCTAATACTACTGTCCTTGGAATTGCCTGTATATATATATCACAAAATTAACCAATCACTTATTGTACAACAACCATTAGGAGAGTTGTGTTTAGCATAAAGAGGTGCATTAATTACCTGTAAAGAAGCCCAGCCTTTTTTGATATCCGCAGCTTCGCTGTCCTTCTCTGTGACCCAACTCCATAGGATCCTCCTCTTGTTTTCATGATCGTAAAACGTTTTGGAAGCGTAAAAAGTTCCGTAATCATATCTCAATCCGATTCCCACATCATTTGTAGGATCATCAGGAACCCATGTACCGGTTGCTTCATCATACGTACCTATTGCGTAGTAATCGTTTCGATCATCATCAAGACTAACTTTCATTACATGCTTTACCGCGGGACCATTGATCGATGTGTCGAGCCCGTTTTCTTCGATTCTTGAAACCGGGTAAAAATCAACACATTCCCACATGCCTGTCCCTGGGACAGCATGTAGAACCATGTCTGAAAGTTGGAACGTCTTGAAATCGGTAGTATCATAGACCAATGAAATGCCGGTCTTGTTCAACTTGCTACCAATGATAAACCGCCATTTGCCGTCTGACGTGGTCCATGCCGTTGTCGGGTCCCGAAAATCTTTGAAATGGATGCCTGGTGGGGGGACTAGAACTGGGTTGCCTGGATATTTTACCCATTCTTGTAGGAGTGGATCGGATGGGTTTGCAGGGTATGCTAAATTCTGCACCTGCACAGACTCATTGGTTGATCCAGTATACAACATCACGATCTGACCGTCCGAAAGCAATGTGGCGGACCCGGTCCATACGCCATTGATATCATACCATTGATCTGTGGTCATGGCGATCGGAAGGTGATGCCAATGGATCAGATCTTTCGACACTGCATGGCCCCAGACAATGTTACCCCACACTGGGCCATCTGGGTTGTATTGGTAAAAAAAATGGTACCAACCCTTGTATAATAATGGACCTGCAACATCAGTCTTTTTTTCATTAAAATCTCTGTAAGAAAAACAAAAAAAACAAAAAACCAAGCACGCGAGACATAGCTTAGTGGTAAAATAGCTAGGATGTTGTAGACTTGTAGTGATAGTTTCGTTTTAGAGTTGGGCGTGAGAGTTCGATTCCTATGATTGACTTTTTTCAAGGAAAAAAAAACGTATATTCAGTCTTGTACAATACTAAAAATTGCAAGTATATAAAAAATTGTAGAAGGTAACACTATGTTTTTTCTTTAGGACGGGATGAGAATAGAACCTTGGTTCTCAATAGGAAATACAATAATGTATATCATTATACCGAATCCGGTTTCACAAATTGTATAAACTATATTCCATCAACAGAAGTAAATAACTTTAAAATTTTGTATCCATTGTGTTAAAAATATAATACAATAAATAAACTAAAACTATATCTTGTGTATCCCGTAAAGTTTTATTGGAAAAAAAATTACTCAGTAAAACTATAGTACAATAAATAAAACAAAACTATATCTTGTGTATCCCGTAAAGTTTTACTGGAAAAAAAAACTCAGTAAAACTATAATACAATAAAAAACAAAACTATATCTTGTGTATCCCGTAAAGTTTTACAGGAAAAAAAAATACTCGGTAAAACTATAATATAATAAATAAAATAAAACTATATCTTGTGTATACTGTAAACTGGGAAAAAAAAATTTACAACTATAATACAATAAATTAAATAAAACTATATATTGTGTATCCCGTAAAATACTGGACAAAAAAATTTACTCGGTAAAACTATCACTTTTCATTTAGGACTTGTATCATTTGCAAAATATAACGAAAGAGTACAAACCATATTTTTTAAGAAGGTGATGAAAAGAAATCTAGGCGAATGACTAATTTATTAATGGATCATTTATTGACATTACAATCAATCTACTTTTTAAATATTTTCAATAAATTTCAAAATTCTTTAAAATCGAATTTATATACAAAACTTGACCCGGAAAAAGTCGAAAGCAAAATTTCCACCTCTCTAAAATTTCAAAAAAATCTATTTTTTTGGAAAAAATATTTTGTCTTGGTTACTCTTTATTAATTATACTATGCCATCATTAATTGCCTCGATAAATTTTTATTATCTTATTTAGAGGATTCAAAGTCATAAACACTCGTCAAGTCTGAGATAAGGTTGACAATACAAAGTTTTACCCCTCCACTTGTCGTCATCCAGTTGGTCTCCACGATGTGAATAAGAGCCAAGGTCTGCATGTCGATGCCCGGACTCGGGGCTACGATGGTCGATACGCAAGCAGTGTAGGACGAGAGCCTCATCTCGACCACTGCAAGTCGGTGAAATCGGCGTAGAGGACAGAGTCCGCACCAGCTACGAAGACCCATTATCAACGTGGTAACTTGGGCAAGGGGCAAGGCCCGTTGAGGTTAAATGTGACAATTGCCTAAACCGACTTAATATTAGGGTTAGGGCATGCATTATCACTATAAATACCATGTTCCAGGAACTACGTAAGCCTTGATTTCTGGACAACTACAGAATACGTAACCAATCTAAGACAAGCTCGTAGACTCAGCCATAGAACATAAAAACCTATGACTCGTTCTTAAGGCATTAGGGTTTTGGGTGTTAATCATTAGATTGATTTAGGTCCGGTTCAATTAGGTGACATAACTTTCCATCGACAAAGGTCAAAGCTTGATTGAACACTATTAATTAATATTGATAATTCTTGCCAAAAGAGAGAATCAATAATGCAAGGGGAAACCATATTTTAGTTTCAATGATGAAAGTACAAACGAAAAGCCGAACAGACATGAATAATAATGCTATACTTTAATCAAGTATATTTTATATGATAATTTATGTAGTAAATCTAATGCATCCGGAAATAATGCTAAAAATTAATCAATTATTTGGGACAAGAATTGATCATTGTGCTTTTTAAAAGAATAACTAATTATAGCCTATGAGCCGTAGCTTAACTGGTTAGAGCTGAGGTTTTGAGACTAGAAGATCTCATCTTCAAATCCCTCTGAATGCAAAGGTGTATACACATCCAGTGGCGGACCTACATAAAACTAAGGAGAGCATTTCCTCCCTTGATCCGAAAAAATACACTAATATATGTATTATGTTTATAGTTTGTCTTTTTTTCGATTGTAATAAAAAAAAATTACAATTTATGTGGGAAAAATAAATCATTTATTCAGTAAATCTAGTAAATAGATTTCTTACATTCACTTTTGTACAATGGCAATTAATTACTCCAGTATTGCTATTAATTACCGGTACTATAAGTGTGGTATGCATGTTTAAATATATTTTTTTTCATTATTATTGATATAATATTGGTAATGAATAAATGCAGTTTCATTGATGATAAATTAATAGTAAAACAAAGCAAAATTATCACAAATGTCCTATAATTATTTAAAATATATATATATATATATATATATATATATATATAACAAAATAGTTATTATAAAATGACAGAAATAATGGTTCACACATAAATAATGTATAAACGGAAAACTCACCGTTTGGATCTGAAGAGGAAAATTCCACCAATCACAGCCAAGTCGAACGAGACAATGCAGCCGAAAAAAAATAAATAAGTAACACAACTACACAATATCGAATCTACGCAGAAAACTGAAATTATTTCACTTTAAAAAAAAAAATTTATAAATTATTATTATTATATATATTAATAAGAAATAATGGAGATTAAAACGGTACCGTTCATCCAATTCTTGTTGGGCTGAAAATGGAAAGCAGTTCTTTGCCAATTCAACATTTGGTTGGTCCAAGAATAGGAAGGCCGCAACCCCATCAGTAATGGCCGGAATGATTTCGCCGAAACACCCTCTGACACTCCACGTGCCACAACAGTCGCCGCCGGAATTCCATCCACCGCCGCCGCCGTCGACGGTGCCTCGGAGTTCTTGTTGGAAACAACGGGATCATTAATGAATATCGACAACAGCTTTCCGTAAGTTTTCTTACAGTCATTAGGAGGACCCACCATAAACGCCAGAGCCAAAATCCCAAATAAAATCAAGAAAACAGTAATTGGCCGCCGGCGAGAACTTCTCGCCGCCGTTGCCGGATTGTTGACATTGGGTAATAAAGGCGTCGTATTAGGTGAATCCATGATGTTGGTTGGTTGATTCCAACTTGACGAAACCATTTTTTTTGTGTGTGTGTTAATTAAGAAAAAAGGTTTTCAGGACAAAGAAACATCAAAAGGTAACTGAATATTTATAGGAAGGGAAAAAAAAAATACATGCATTGAACCGAAAACGCAAATGAAGGGGAGAGAGAATGTATTCTGAATCATTCATTTTTAGTTTTTTTTTTTTTAAATAAGGAAAATTGGTTGACAGATTGCAAGATGGAGAGAATCGATTTGCCACAAAATTATAGCGTTAAAAAACCACATGGGAATGTGATTGGCAGGCTGTCTCGTTCCTGCATGACGGGAACTACTACATTCGTATGAGGCGAGAGGTTGTCTTTTGTCGGGATGGATTGATTTATATGCGCTCAATAATAGCTTCTTTTTTTTAAATTCATTCTTGGCCAAAAAATATATTCCTTTGCTCACCTCGATCTAAATAAAACCAATTTAACAATGTGATTCGAAAACCCGAATAATCTTCGGATACGGACAATCTCGTCATGACCAGAGAATAATATAACCAATTTCTTAAATCACAAAATCTCGTGAGGTAAAGTACGCCATAAATATAAATGAGGAATAGGAGTGGAAGGCGGCAAGATCCACAACGCCAAAAACCGCACCGTCACGATTCATAAACATAGTCAGGAGACTATGGAAAACCACACCATGAACATATTCTTCTCTATACATGTTAGGAACCAAGGCTGTTAGTTAAAGATATTTTGTTAGTAGACAGTTAGATAAGGATGCTTAGCTGTCAATAACTGTCAACATGATGTTGTTAGCTATTATCTTGATGTATTTTCTGTTATTGACTTGTGTAGTTAGATGCATAGTATAAAAGAGAAAGCACACTGAAAATGTAACTCATTCAGAGAAGTTTATACTCAATACAACACTTTATTCTGTCTGCATTTTCTTATCTTTCTTCCTGCACATTCTTCTTTTCCTCCTAAGTTTCTTACAATACACGTATAGTCTAAAAATTGTTGTAGGGATAGGAGTGGAAGGCGGCCAGATCGTTACTTTTATGCGGTGACTGAAGTTATCCATCCATACACTATGAATATTAAAGTAAGACGTAACCTATACTATATACTAAGATAATTTTTCTAGATTTACATGGGTGTTTTTAATGAGACAAAAGTCTGAAGCTTCTGACATAGTTAAATCATTTGTTAAATTTGTTTCTACACAGTTCAATAAAATTGTTAAAGTAAATAGATCTTATAATAGAAGTGAATTTCAGCCGACATCTTTTTATGAGCAGCATGACATTATTAATCAGACCTCATGTGTCAGCACACCTGAACAAAATGATATTTTGGAAAGAAAACATCAGTATCTACTGAATGTAGCCAAGGGTATGAGGTTTCAGAGTAACCTACCTATTGAATATTGGTGTTTTTTCTTATTGCATAATGCTGAGATGATTAATGCAACACTTACACCTCTGCCGAAGTAAATCACACCTTATGAGGTATTGTATGGCACCAAACAAGATTATTCCGTGTTTAAAGTTTTTAGTTGCTTAGTTTTTTCCTGTATTCTTCAGCAGTACAGAACAAAGTTTGATTCTAGATGCAAGACATGTGTCTATCTTGGAAAGCAAACACCTCCAAGGGTGCAATACTCTTGGATATCACCAAAAAATATATCTTTGTTGCAAGAAATATTCAATTTCATTAGACTTATGTTCCTTTGTTTCAGCAGGTATTAGGCAAGGTTAGATATACTACTGATATGTCAGTGCCATTACCAGTTATCGACAGTTTTGATGATCAACTGAGCAATCCACCACAGGAGCAGATGCTGCTGAGGCATCCAGTGGAGGACCAATACCAGTCAGCCAAGCACTTGTCCAACTGAGAAGATCAACAAGATCCAGAAAGACACCGAACATTTATCAGGGAGGTACCAACACAGTACAACAGACTCCACATCTGCTAAGTGAAGTAATGAGTATGAAGAAACTCTCAGCTGAGTATACTATGTTTGTGCCATTGATGTTGTTGCAGAGCCAAAGACATACAATCAGGCAATCAAGCATGATAAGTGGAAACAAGCCATGCAGAAAGAGATTGAAGCTTTGCAGACCATTCACACATGGAAGGTTGTTGACCTGCCATATGGCAAAAAAAACCTATTGAATGCAAATGGGTATACAGAATTAAGTATAATCCTGATGAATCTGTAAAGAGATACAAGGCCAGATTAATAGCAAAGAGATATACTCAAACATATGGCATAGATTATCGAGAGACATTTTAACGAGTTGTGAAAATTACAACAGTCAGAAATCTGCTGACAACAACAGCCAACAACCTGCATCTCCACCAAAATTGATATCAATACAACATTTTTGCATGAAGATCTTCATGAAGAGGTTTACATGCAGCTTCCTCCAGGTTTCAAGACTGACAAACCAAATCAGGTTTGCAAGCTAACCAAATTTATATATGGGTTGAAACAAGTCAGCAGACAGTGGAACCGTAAGCTGGCAGAGTTTTTGGAGAAACAAGGGTTTGTTCAATCCATGAATGATCACATCTTGTTTACCAAGGGATCATGAAGATCTTTCATTGCTTTACTTGTTTATGTAGATGACATAATAGCAGTCAGTCCTTATTTTATGCTGATTCAGCAAGTTAAAGACAGTTTGCATAAGCAGTTTACAATCAAAGACACCTGAGCGTATTTCAATTTCTCAGAGAAAGTATACCTTAAACCTCCTTCAGGAATATGATTTTTTTTGGGGGGTGGTGTGGCAAGCCTGCCAAAACACCCATGGAGTCCAAGCAACCTTTGCAACATGGAGACTCAGCTCTGCTGGATGATAATACTGAATACACATCATTGGTTGGAAAACAGATCTATCTGACATTTACCAGACCTAACATAGCCTATACAGTATAACAGTTGAGCTAGTTTCTGGACACACATACTAAAAATCATATGAAGGCTGCTCATAGACTTTTAAGATATTTGAAAGGCAATCCAGTCCAAGGCATATTCTTACATGCTGAGACAACTTTGTTTTGACGGGATTCACTGATAGTGATTGGGCCGGATGCCGTGAAACCAGAAAGTGCGTCTCAGATATATGAAATTCTTGGGTGATGCCCCTATATCATGGAATGCTAAAAAACAGACAACTATTGCAAGAAAATCTTCAAAAGCTGAGTATATGTTAAAAGATTTGCAGCTCCATGTTCAGTTACCTGATCTCTTGTTTTGTGACAATGCCAGTGATATGCACATTTGCTCACAACCTTATTTTCCATGAGAGAACTAAACACATTGAGATTCATTGTCATGTGGTTAGGGACAAAGTTGAATCTGGTCTCATTAAACTTCTGCCTGTCAATACTAAGGAGAAAATTACTGACATTTTCGCCAAAGCTTTGGATGCATCAATATTTTCTTACCTACTAAATAAGTTGGGTGTTTCCAAGATCTTTCAGCCAAGTTTCACTACATAAAGGACTATTGATAGACAAGAGGATATGCAAGTTGTTTCATGTATCACTCTCGGCTTGAGAGAGGTGTTACAGTATATGGGAAAAGACTGCTGATATACAAGAGCATGCGCAACTCAGTACAACATGACTGCTTCAGAAGTCAGCTCAGCTGACTACACAACATAGATTCAGCTGAATAATGCAGAAACGGTTATTTTGTTGTAACTAGTTTGTAATTCTTTTAAGTGATTAATATGGTGTATGATCCTATAAATACCCAGTTATCAACAACAATGCCACTTATCTCATTCATTAATCTTCAATAATAATATTTCCACACTTTACTTTGTTGTGTTTTTCATTTTCAAAACTTCAACAGTTGTCAATTTGAATGTTACAAATGCACTGCAAGATCTTTTGATGCGTCTTCAATTGTGTATTAGTTTTTGGGATCTGTATATTGATTTTGAAGACCTTTTGCTTCGTACATCACCCTCTGAATTCAACTTATATAAGGTGCATATTATGTATACGGTGTTTTCGGTGGGAGTCCCCACTCGTCTCAAAGCTGTGGATTGGACAAATAATCATATCACAACTTTAGCATCCTATCGTGGAATGAAACCACAAATGAATTTGTGTTGGTCAAGATGACTCACTTGGGAGTTAACGGTCATCAGAGCGTGGAGTTGAGAGCATTGTGTCTATTGTTACTTTTGCAGCTATAATACGTGATGAGATCATCAAGGATAAACTAGTCTTTGTTGTTGAAAAATGTTATGGCCTTGGCCCGGAACTTATTTTTATTGGATATAGTGCACTTTATGGTGTAAATGGTACTAACACGTGTGAAGACCAGGAATTGGCTGGGCAAACATCTGCAATTGGACTTCTTGATGTGTTTTTACAATCACTTGGTGTCTTATCATCCGATTTTCTATTTGTATGGGATGTATTATATACTGAACATTCAAGTATATCGTTAGCTTTAATCTAACTCACGGACGAGTTATTCCATGAAAGGGTTGGAATGGTGTAAATGACTCCAATACAAAAGGAAAATTCATCATGTCTAAGCTAAGTGTTGTCATATTATCTTCTTATTGGAAGATTTTACGTGGGAGTGGAAAATTTAAGAAGACATTGAATTTGTTTCTCGAGATGGTGAATGAACTTGATCCACCATTGGATGTTGATAAAGTTTGTGAGGCCTCGATATGAAATCCTACGACCTCGCTCGTGGACAAGCTTTCGGAGTGGAGTGATGGAGATGATGCAGGACATCATATTAAGCTAATAGTCTTTTATTCTTACTTCTAACACTACAACAAAAAAGACTTTTCACGACGTGCAAAATGGCTATTGGCAGCGCACATTGCACGCTGCATAATTCAAAGCCGCTAAAAATGTAAGGTGATCCGCGACCTACAGTTGCGTGCCGCTGATACTATTATTAGTAGCTTGCGATGCATGCTGCCAAAACTATAAATATAAAAGCAGGGGCAAATACACGCCGCTGATACTTTTATTAGCGGCTTATGATGCATGCTTCCAAAACAATGAATCAAAACAATGAATCAAAAGCAGCGTGTTCGTGCACGACGCCGAATTGAGATACGTTAATAGTGACGTGTGTAGGCACGCCGCGGATATGTTTTTTTATTATAAAAAAAATAATATTTACCCAATACATGTACCGATGCTCACATGTATAGAACCAAAACCATTTATAGAACATGAACCGATAATTCATAACTCAGACCAAACCAGGTAATCAGCAACATAGAAATACATAACCCGACACATTGAAAACTAGGACGTATAAAAGCATTAATTTGCCTCTGCATATTGGGTTCCTACTAAATCTAACACATTGAAACTATGACGAAACAATAAAAGATGAATTTGCCTCCAGTTTTTCAATCAGCTCACACACAATGTAAATTTCTTAAAGCTCAAAATCTACAATAAACTTAAGTCCTCTCCATAATATACTTCGGTATCCAAGCCTTTTACCTTTTTCTTTGTGGTAACTTCCAGCGAAATTGAACCTCCATCATGCACAAAAGCAACATCCTTCATAGAACATTTAGTAGTCACAAAAGCAACATCATTAGGTGACCATTTGGATGGAAGACTTTTGGATAAATACTCTGCAATTGCTCTATGTGATACATTTTGAATGATTATACATATATCATACATAATTTCAAAAAGAATTTCACTGTGTACACATTTTTTGACCATTTTCTTTCAAAAGTTAAAACATTGAAAAGCATACTATAACAAATCAACACATATCAATACATCAAGAACTAGAGCTAAAAAACTTATCTAACAAGCTTGTGTATAAAACGCATTTTAGACAAGTTAATTAATAGTTTTCACCAACAGTTTTACTTTTTTTAAAGGATTAACAATTTTAATGATCAAACTTCGAACGATTTTCTGTTGCAAAATATATTTTTAACTTCAGATTATTTTATGCTAATTTTATTCTTCAAATAGAAAGAATAAATTAAGAGCGAATAAAGAACCCCACGAGAATGCCTAAATTTTCGCTGATGCAAAAACTAGATGCAAAAAGGCTTTATACAACAGAGCCTAATCCAAACATTAGCAAACATAGTTACACTGATGTACACTTAGCAAGCATAGTTACACATTACAGAGAATGATTAGGAATCAATAATACAAAATTTATATATTTTAACTAACACGGCATTTCTCATAACACCTTATTTTAAATATTTTATCCAAGAAGAAGGATAACTCATTAAATGTTGGAAAATGTCGAAGTTAAGCATTTCTCCCACAATGATATCGTTTAATGCTATGACAAAAACCTAAGAGTTCAGTCTAAGATCCAAGTTCACAAGAAAATAGTTGCTCCATAACAATAGTTAAAGAAATAAGGCATAAAAGTATGTTCATGTCAAACCTGCTTCTTACCTTGTTTTGAAATCCCGAGTTGTGCAAGAACATCCTTCAGCTCCTTAATCCGAAAAGAAGCCAATTTTTCCTACATAGATAAAAAAATTATAAGCATCCTATGAATTAATACGCATATTTCAGAATCATGTTATACCAGATGACCCTCACCTATAAACGGATTCAATACCCAATGCAAGATAACAAATCATACAAGAAAAATTTGCCAAACAAACACATTCCTTCAATCAGATGAAACATTCTGCACTGGTTTTTATAACTAAGTAACAAGTAACAACCACAACAGTGAGAAAAGATTATAATATTCTCACCCATATTAAATGACCTTTTACCAACGAAATGAAACTCTTAATCTTTTCTAAGCTACTGAAACAATAATAGGCTGGGATTTTCCTATTACTTCATGCATGCATTCAGCAAGTAGCAATTCTTAATGTCGTGCATTCACTATTGTCCCGTTTCTCCAAGTTAGAAGTTGATTAACATGAGTAACATCAGAGAATTCAAAAGCTTGAATGTATCCACCTCAAGGATCCATTTTTCATCTCATATGTTAACACATGTTCCATTCTATATTCAAAATCGGCTTACAACATGAAAACTATCAAAAGATTTCACTAGGCTAATCTAAACATAAGAGTAACCAGCTTTTGAATTTCCATGAACCGAGGAGTGTTGGGTAGTGGTGTTTTTTAGAACTTATCGTAGTAGTAGTTGGCCCTCAAGAATTGTTCTAGGCTCAGTCCATAATCTCTAAACAAATTTTATGATCTTATCAAGACTCAGATAGATAGAGCATATGATCCTATGTAAAACATATCTTCTGCTCAAACTGATGCAGACATACGAACATGTAGACTTGGACCGGACTACATACAAGACATGGGCAGACATATAAGGCTAAGGACCGTTACACAAAACAGAGCGCATGTAAAATATATTGATGTAGCTTAGGCTCTGATTGAAACTCTAGGAGACAACAAGACATAGCTGAAACTGAATTATCAAAGAAACTTAAGTTCAGAAACAAGCAGATAGATATGCATAGTTTGATAACACAGCCAGACAGGATATGGACTAAGGCATTGAGAAAACTAATATAAAAACAAATAGCTTGACAGATCGACAAAAACCAGAATCTAAAACAGAACCTAATCTTGGATAGTACATACACAAGATTGTTCAACCTAAGGATAACTTACAAGTCTATCAGAATGGAGGCATATCAGCTAGCATGTCAAGAACCAAACAAACAAGCAAGTTTAAGACTCTTAACAGACTATAAGCACATATTCAACCAGATTATTTGACTCAATTTGAACACAAGCTAAAGGCTCGACAGAGACTGCAAACTTAGTTGAACTTAACCATAGATATGGCGTGACAGTTAATATATCTAGAAATTTCTATATTATATTAAGAAGAAATAAATTTTCAAATACACAATAAACACACAAAGATTAAGAGCATTATTTATGGTATTGTATTGAAATTAGTTGAAGCCATGTAAAGGCACATTGTGAGAGCACTTTTAAGAAAATCACTTACCAATAAAAATGAAACCACTGCAGCTACTCAACAAATCAACTATAACAGTACATAACATCCAAATCCAATTTTATTTTAAGCTACAGAACTAATATCTTAATATCAATTTCAATATATACATTATTATAAACCACTAAACCAGAAACCATATGAATATGCTATATGTGAAGAAAACTAACAGAAAAATACATATTAATCGGGGGTAATTGTCTATAATCTTAATTTTCTAAATAGTCTCCGTAAAAAAAACTGTATCATCAAGAAGAATGAGAGTGACCCCCTCAAAAAAGAGAATCAGAGGGAATTATGACAAATAAATACAAATTTACCTTTTCAACAGAGGATTGATGCAGAAAAGGAGAATAGCAATGTGGAGAGCGGAAGGAGAGCCTATAAGGTGTAGCGAAACCCACCAATTGCTTCATTCTATGTTTTTAAATCAAATCTCGTCCAATACTTACCAAAAAAAAATGAGAAGACTCCCATAGATCACCATCTTCAGACCAGCGAATCAAAAAGCCTTTCCCTTTGATTTTAGAATTCATAACTGATCTAGTTCCTCATGACCTGATTCGCAAAAACCCTAAATCGCAAAGAAGAATGAGAGGAATCGACTTTTGCCCATGGAAGGAGAATGGAAAAACAAGAAGAATAGTCGTGAGTTTTTATTTTCTTTTTATTTTGAGTGAAATGTTAGCGCGTGATTATTATTTTGACCGGGCAAATTTTTGAGCTCCCGCGAAACGGAAACCAAAATATTAGTGGAAGCATTAGCAGCGGGCACGTATCACGCTATCACTGTTTTTGGCGATGCGTTTTGTAAGTTGCGTATCAAAGTACTAATTTATCCGTAGCATATATTTAAAAGCACACCGCTAAATAATAAATTGCCAGCGCGTTTTAAGAGTGTGCCGCTAATATCACGCCGCCAAAACCTAATTTTCTTGTAGTGTAAATTAGTTAGTATCTATGTGGGCTTTTAAGTGTAAGTTTCATGTTGATATGCCAAGCATGTAAAGGAAGCGCAGATTGAGTTGGGCTCTAGCGTTGCGACAACATCGTCGCAGGTCGTCGCCCAATCACCACCAATGTACGTAGTTGGGTGGCCAGCTTAACTCAGCCTCGCCTCGCACCATCACGATACTTATCATTGGTCATGCAAAGGGCGTCAGGATCAAAGCCTTCATACGCCATTTGCCAGGCGAGACGAAGCACTGAAGGCCGAGTCGACTGCCCTTCAGCCCGAAGCCCGCACAATTAGGCAGCCAAGTCAAGTTACAGGCGAAAAGTCCGCATTGCTCGAGATGCACACCAGCACGCACATCAGAAGCGGCCCGCATTATTACATTTACTTATATTAGTAAACTACATGTATTCTTTTAGCCCGCCATGTAATCACCGAATATGTAAACCTTATAAATAGCGGCACCTTAAACCCTAACAAGGGGACGCATAATAGAAAAAGTAGACCAAGCTCTGTCAATTTGTCGACAACTATTGTGTTTTTGAGTTTTCTTCGTATCTTCATATATTTCTTGAGCTAAACACTATGAAACATCATACAACGCATATATAATCCATATATCCACACAAATCAACTGTTGAATCTTGTTTGTGATATGTCCGACAATATCACACGTAAATGGGCTTCTAAGCCTATAAATAGTTTGGTAACCTAAGAGTTAAGTGTGATGTAATCTGGTATCTTTTCTCTTTGAGAATGAAGTTATCGTTAAGCTTGGATTAACTCATGATTTATCCGTTTATTGTTGATTTTATGCATCACCAGTTGTATGGTGGTTTTGGCCCAACGGTTATCCGGTGTTGTATCTTCCGATGAAAATCCGGTTTTACAAATATGCCTTTTGAATTGTGATCAATCTGATATCATTTATGTGGATGTGGCATAAGGAGAGTGGTTATAGATGACATATTGTATAACATTGATGCCCAAACCTAGATAAACAAGTATGATGTTAGACGAATGTGTATAAGCCCCATAGTGATATGTCATGGATTATATATGGATTACACATGTATAAGAATGATTAAACATTGTAGCATTTTGTACAAAATCGAACATATAAGCAAGGACGGATCTACGTGTATCCATACGGGGTACACACCGCTTGGTAAATTACACAAATTTTATCTATAAAAAATATTTATGAACATCGCTGAAAAAAATATTATTACATTCAAAAATCGTGGATCGCGCTGACCAGTTTTTTTTGGTTCCGCCGCTCCATACAAGATGCATCAAGAAATATATATCAAAGAAAGTGCACATCGTTTCTCAACAAGTAATATGCATATATGGATTTTGCCACATGTCCATGTCTACTTGCCCAAAAGAAAGTATTATTTGCAAGAAATGGAAATGATGTTCCGTAAAATTAAGTATAAAAAAAAAAAATAACGTGCTTAAAGGCAATAGATAGTAATTCGTATGCCTTGTATAAAGTTGTTGTGGTATATCTTCCATTGTATTTTGTTTTTAAATTCTTCATATTGTTGCATACTTTTAGTACTGGGAAAAGGCTTAACCTTCTATGTTTCCTTGTTTTGTCTTTGGGTAACCTCTTCATTTGACTAGAATATTCCACGTCACTTTCTTATTCTTACTTTAACTTTCCCATGTCCTTTTATGGTTTGCATTATGATAATGCTTCTTAATGCTTAATGTTAACAAATCAAAATATAACAAATTAAAAACATATGAAGAAAGAAAGAAGGGGCGATGATGTTTGTTTGTACTGCCATATAATTCTAATACGATGTCATATGACGGTCAATATTGATCAAATTCAGATACAAATACTTCTCATATAACAACTAATCATATAAATTTATTTAAGCCTCTATCTAAACGTTCTTTAACACTTCTACCGTTATAAAAGATTTTCTGCCATGTCCAAGGGTCACCTTGCCATCCCAAATCCATGATGTTGCATCCCTTGGCGAACCTCCCCACTTTTCAGTTGGTTTCGTAATGTCATTGAAATCACCCAATAAAATAAAGTGTGATTATTGGTCAATATTCAGTCAGGTCCGGATATAATCTCGTATTTTCATATTTAAGGCACAATCCACCTTCATCGTCCCCCAACACTTTTGCATCCTGTTAAGAACAAACGTTTACCGTTGTATTAAAACCGATTGGTGGTAGTAAATGTGCTACTATAGTGTGTGCAATCTCTCCCAACACCCCATCTCAAGTGTGGCAATCTGTCATGACACGTGCACAATTTTTCATTCAAGAGTGTGAGCAATCTCTTGCACAATAGTGTGGGCAATCTCTCTCAACACCCCTGTAACGCGAATTTCGTGTTAATCCCTTAAATGCGACAAAGAAAACACAAAATCGTAACAAATGGAATTTTATTAATTTATGAAAATAAAAAGTGGTACGATCTCTATGATCCTTTGATTCTCCTTTTTTGATGATTAAAAGCTTCCCGGATATAGCGGAAAACTTTGAATTTGGTGATGATTTATGACTTCCCGGATATGATGGAAACGTCTTTAATTTGAATTGAAGATTCCGGATATGGCGGAAGACTTCAAAGTTGATGAAGATTGGGAGGAACGCTTGTGTTACCTTCGACCCCTTCTGTTGAAGAACTTTGGCTCTTTGTTTGTTGATGAACTTTAGACTTTTGTTGAACTTCGAGCGTTGAAGATGCTTTTTGATCCTCTAGCCTTACTTGAAAAGCTTTTAGTTTTTCTTGAAAGATCACCGATTTTGTGTTGATGCAGAGTGTTGGAAGCTTTCACCAACTCTTTTGTGTCTTCTCTTTTCTTGTTGTCTTGCTCTCTTCTTGTTGTATTCTTTCTTGATGTCCCTTTCAAATGACTAAGGCTCACTCATATTTATAATGTTAGAGGAGAGCTTTTGTGGAGGTGCATTGAATATAAATCAATAAAATCACTAAATTATATTTTAATGGATTTTATGATTTAATCAATTATATATTATTTCCTAATATTTTTTTGAGAAAATATTATTTCCTAATATTAATTATAGGAAACAATACAAAATAATTTAAATTTAAGGGCGTATGTAATATGTGACAAATATAGTGTGTCACATATATTTCTTTGTATATCTACATTAGCCATTTGTTATAAATCGATTAAATCTCTATATTTTATTTCAAGAGATTTTAATCAATTATTTATTTTTTTATATTATTCCATAGTATTTTTTATAGAAAATAATATAAAATAAATTTTCACTTAGAACAAATGTATTATGTGACATATTTGTCATGTCACATAAAATTTTGCATATCTACGACCCTCTCCAGTGTGGGCAATCTCCCCCAACACTTGCACATTTTATTTCTTCCCCAACACTTGCACATTTTATTTTTTAAATATTATTCACACCAGGGTTCGATCTCATGACCTCTGCTCATATACAATGTTAAGATCAAACGTTTACCGTTGAACTAAAACTAATTGATGGTAGTAAATATGTTATTATATTTCTTTATACATTCAAGAGTGTGGCAATCTCTCCCGACACATCTGGATAATCGCAAGTGAAAAAAGAGTTTAAGAACCTTTGGAGAATTAGACAAACCCCAAAGCTCAAAATTTTCTTCTGGACGTTTCTATCTTATGCTATCCTAACAGCCTCCTTTTTCTCTCCAAAAGATCATCTCTTTCAGACGCAATTTGCAGGTTATGCGGGCCAAGAAGAAGAATCCATAGAGCATATCTTGATAGTTGATACGGTGCGAAAAAGGGCACCAATTACCTGGGATGACTTCAATCACCAAAATTTATCCCTTTCAGAATTGGTGGCTAAGAGTAAATCACTTGGTTGGATCACAATCGGGGGAATCAATCAAGAATTGGTTTAACTGTCCCAATTTTCTGGCAAATATGGAAAGCTAGGTATAAAATACATGTTTTCAATACAAAATACAAATACAAAATACATGTTCAATGAATAAAATACAAAACAAAATTGTTTTCCATACAAAATAATGCCTAGTATACAGAAATTCTGAAAGTACTGCACAAAAAAATTATTAGGCCTAAACCATGTGTTACATACGTTGGCCCCACATCACAAATGAACAATAGAAACGGAATTGAACTCTTTTGTTCTCACTGGTTTTGGATCAATCCACACAGATTAAGATATTAAACAAAGGATATTTGAAGGTGAAAATAAAAAATAAAAAATAAAAATTGAAGAAAAAAAGGGCCAAGAATTCAACTTTGACATCGATCTTTGAATATTGTGAATGAAATTGAACTGGAAATATGATCTTCTTCCGAGACCCAGATGAATCTATGAATTAATGATTTTCTTGCAATTCTGGAATTGGCGAAGCAATTTCTGATCATGAAACCCAACAAGAAATTGGGACAATTCTTGATAAAACAAAGCTGCTTGATAAATATTTGTAGCATTAAGGATATCAGCAAGAACACTACTTCTCAGCCGATTTGCATCGACGAAAACCCCTTCCAGTTCCGCCATCTCCTCCGCCATCACCTCCCGAATCCCGGCCATCATTTCCTCCTTGTTTCTTCCTCCACCACATCTCCACCATTCAACCCCCACGCGCTCCACAAACTCTGCTTGCGCTTTCTTCGCACGCGCCACCAGTGACGGCGCCATCAGCCTCACTCCACGCTCGATTTGATCAACTGAAGCCATTAAATCTCTTGAAGGGTCCGACCATGCCATCATTACATGCCATGGTTTATCAAGATAAGATCGTACCTCACGAAAACTCACTTCTTTTTCTTCTTCTTTGCCGATTGCGTCTTCATCATCATCATCAATAAGGGATCTGAGGAGGTTAGTGAAGAGATACGGGTGTAGATCCCCAAGCCAAAGAAAGGGCTTTTCAAGTGAGTTCCTCCATTCTGGGTAGAGCAATTGGGTGACATCCCTAGCAGCTTCAGAATCAAGGGCTTCATAGTACGATTGGAAGTGGCGGTGGACGGCGTCTACATAGGTGGCGAGAATGGTGGGGGAGGAGGCTGATGTCAAAGCCCGGCTGAGTTGAGGTAGGAGATTGTGCCTCAAAGTATGAAGCCATTCGTTGTAGAAATTCTTGAATGGGCATGAAGCTTTCTTGCGTCCAAAAAGAGCTGATTCTGAAATAAATCCATACATAGGGAACAAATTAGTGATAAGAATCTTGATTGAGGATTCAGGTAAAAAGTTGCAGAGGGGAAGAAGGGTTACCTGCGAGTTTGAACATGGCGTTAATGAAGATTGAACTCGATACTGTGGGATGAACTTTGTTTTCCGGAGTGGAAAAAGTTGAAAGCGAAAACAGGGGAAATCGCTATGGTGTGATTAATCAATCAATTTATATGTTTATTTATTTAAGACTAAAATACATCACTCACGGATAGCTACAAGAAACTAATAGGTTTATTATGGAACATTTAGAAATCAAGATGTGTTTGGGGTGTTTGTCAATAAAGAGATTTACTTATAATTAGGGCCGTAAATGAACGTCAGTATTCGATTCGATTCGCTGTATTCGGCTCGAAAAAAGCTCGATTCGAGTTCGATTCGAACCTTCGAACGTCGTTCGAACGTTAGGTATTTGATATTCGCCTATCGAATCAGTAACAAGATTTAACACGTTTTACTTTCGAACTTTTATATTTAAAAAAACTATATATATATAATATATATATATTATAATATATAATATAATATATTATATATATTCGAACAGTTCGAAATAACACGCTCGAATCGTTCGAAAGACGTTCGTTTGAAGCCGGACTAACATGTTTCCTAATATTCGATTCGAACCCGATTTAACCTCGCTAAACTAAGCGTTCGATCGATTCGTTGAGTTGAGCCGAACCTGTGGTCGAACCTTTCGAGCCGAACTCGAACCCCGCATACGTATTCGGTAGAGGTCGCTGCCGTTCTAACTCTACTTATAATCGATCTTTGAAAAAGTTTATAATATTATTTTGATAATTGAATTTTCTTTGATTGCTCTTATTGTGGTCCGACAACCTAAGAGAGCCATACCTTTTTAAAAATTTTAAAATTTGATGTAGATGTTGTTTTGGATGGAGAAGGTCGTGGTTGATGGTTTGATTAGAGATTCAAATTTTTTGTATTGTTTCTCAAAAGGGCGTCTGCGGCTCTTCCCATCATCTTTTACACAATTTCATCAAAATAATTCCACATCATTTAAAGATAAAGAGTGACCTGGAGAGAATACTTTTACATCAAAATAGTGTTGAAGATGATGTACAGTTGAAGCAGCACTATTACATTAAATTGGGAAGATGGCGGCGGATCCTCCTTGAGTTGGAGATGCCTTAGGAAACTTTAAGGAGGATAAGATACTTGGCGAGACTCACATTATTTACCATGTCTTATTCTCTGTGTTCTATTGGGGATACTTTTAGGTGGTTTGAAGTAGATTCTCTCAATAATTTTATAGCAGTAGGAGGTATAGCGGTCAGGGACGGACGGATGATCTCATATAAGGGGGACAATAAACTTTTTAAAGGCAAAGAATAAATTTAAAGGGAGACAAACTAGCTATGTGAATATAACATATATTATTGTATTCTTTTCGGATCAAGAAACTACCCCTTGGTTGTATGTATCCTCCACTAATAGCGGTAGGAGGTATAATCAATGATAGTTGTCGTCTTCTACAGGCTTTTGTCTCTGTTTCATTTTCATATGCTATAAAATAAGGAAATTTCTAAACTCATTTATTAGTTAAAGAATGATATAATTTTGCTGGTGTGATGTATAGGGAACCTCTCCAATGTAACTTTGGCTTGTGTTGAAAAACATAAAACAAAACAAGAGAACAATCGAACACGAATCAAACTCAAGAAATCAGAATATCATGAGAATTGTTCTTCATGAAACCGATGTTAAACGTCTGGTAACGCGGAATCATGGGATATTATTCTTGTGTTTAACTCCACCACTGATGTTACTGAAATTCAAGGGTCATTGCCACCGGTATACCTGTGGCTTCCCACAGATGTACCGGTGGCATGAATCTAAATAATTGCTTATATAGACCCTCAACTTACTTTAATGCTCACTAAACCTTATTTTATCAAATATACAACTTACTTTACACGTCATTTGATTCTTCTTGAGATCTAAAAGGAAATCCAAGTTCAGTTTTCGGTTCGAACGGGTCAAATTAAAATTGACACGGGGTATTAAAAATGTATTTTTGGATAAAAGGTGTATTATACATGTATGTATTAAAATATATTTAATTTGTAACCCAAATGTGATCTAAGTATGAGCTATGCAACATAGACATATACGTCGCACGTCACGATATAATAGGAATATGGTGACACAACCAGTGTTTTAAAAGTCGGCCAAGTCGGCCGACTAGGCACCGCCTAGGCGCTAGTCGGCCCTCCACCGACCCGAGTACACACTAGTCGGACCTGTCTGTGCGGGCGGGTCTCTAGTCGGTCCCTAGTTGGCCTCTAGACGGGAAAGTCGGGTTCAAGGCGCGATAGTCGGGCTCAACTCGGGCAACTCGGCCTAGGTGGTCTGTATTATGATTTTTTTTAAAACTTGAGTGCTTGACTTTGAATGTGTTTATTTTGGACGTATCACGTATGTTATTTTAGTACTTAGTATTACAAGAGTAGTAGTATCATTATTTTTGGGGGTTTTTAGTAGTATTTTGTTATTTTTGTTTTTTTCAATTTCATTATTATCATTATTAATTAAAAAAAACACAAAGCCGCCTAGTCCCCCACCTAGCCGACTAGTCCCAACTCCCAACCCGGCCGCCCGACTAGCGCCTACCGACTTTTAGAACATTGGACACAACTAATTTCAAAAGTGACAAATGTTTTATTTATTTATTTATTTTTTTTTTTGTGTTTTTGTGAGGAAAAACACATGTTAATATTCGATGATGTATATAATAAAATAAAAAGTCTGCATAACTAGACTAGCAGTGGTTTTATGGTGGTCTAGGATAACCATGTCACACTTGTACACCAATAAAAATCCTTATAAGAAGGGTAAAAATGTAAATTAATGGCATTTATATTTTACACGGTGGGCCGTTATGTGTTTTGTTGATTTCCTATTGGTTTTGAATCACCAAGTCATACTTAGTTCAAAACCATAATAAAATTTCCGCTAGACTAGGGGCCTGTTTGTCAACTAAAATTTTATGGTGATTAACTTTTGACGTGTTCGAGAATCAATTTTCATTGCTCAATTCCCCACTTATAAATCACTGAACGGCTTCTCTCCTAGTTTTCGCGAGAACGTGTAAGTATAACTTTGATTCATCTAATGCATCAGCTCTTTTTTATTTTTATATTTTCCTATTTACAACGATATATATATATATATATATATATATACTAGCCTTTTACCCGTGCGATTCACGTTATAGTGTAAAATTAAAAAACAATTATAAGTAGTCCAAGCATATGGTGCAACGCATTACACATGCTCGAAGCTTAAAACTCACGTCGACTCCCTCAAAAAAAAAAAAAAAAAAAAAAAAAAAAAACTCACGTCGACTCCCTTTTTCATTTTCACAAACAACCGTTGTGTCAAGTAATGAATTGCAAGTTTGCAACAACATATTTCTATTCTCTTTCATCATCAGCATATCTACTATGTGAAAGAGAGCAAGAATCAGTGGATATAATCTATGACACTTGTTGTAACTTACTTACAACCGTGCATAAAATATTCAATCATTAGAGAAACTAAAATTATAAATGATAATAAAAAAAGAGAGTTGATCATCACACTTAAAAATAGATTGTTTCATCATTATGTTTAAACAAAAGAATCATGAAACGGAACCAGAGAACTTCTAATAGATAAGGGCAACAAAGTGACTTACATAAACACACAAATACGCGAGAAGCTAATGTAGGAAGAAACCATCGTCGATATGCCTTTTGAGAGAATTCTTAGTAACCCGATAACGTGAGATGGCATCTTCACCCTATGCTAATGCAGACAGAATGTCCTCGGCATAGCTGCATTGTTTAGACATCTACGCTTCAGAAACTCACCAAATGGTGCATGATCATATTTAGTGTGTTTATATGCTTGTAAGTACATACGTTTACACATATTTCACTTGCCCGTCCCAATACACATGCATATCAAAACTCAAAAAAAATAGCTAATGGTTGATTAATGTAAATGATGTCCTTCATTGTCCTTGTTTCTGTAATCCCATTTATTAAATTTACTGAAAAAACAGAAGTGAGATAGAATTATTAAAACCATAATATTTGATAATCTGATTTGGGAAAATGATTGGACCTTCCAACCATTTTATTGCATTACCACTAACCACTTTCATGTCTATAAATATCAAATGAAAAAGACAACGCAAACGATTTCATGATAAGGTTCATAAAGAAATGCAGTGCTCCGTCCATTAACTCTTGCACATAGATCATCAAGGATAGTGTTTTACAATGGCTTTCTTTAATCTCATAATTGGAATCGATGAATTGGGATCGTCTGCTGTATAAGTGGGGGCTGTTGTGCTGTGCAGTGAAGTAAAACGGCGACGTTTGGACGCAAAACGACGTTGTTTTGCTGTGTGTTTTTTTTTTTTTTTAAATTCGGAACCCAAACGTCGTCGTTTAGACTCAAAACGACGCCGTTTCGACATCACAGCAGCGTCTGCTGTGTATTCATCACAGCAGAGGATCTGGGCTCGGAATCAATATGGTCCATCCCATCTTGCAAAATCTGGATGAAAAAATTAAAATGGTAAAATGAAATTACATACATAATTCTACCTTGTCAACAATATATACCCATCAAAACAAAACAAAGGACAAAGATATGTATCTTAAATCTCACCAACTTCAAGATCAATCTCAATTAATTCCTTGTTTGCTGACTTTAAAGCTGAAACCTGCAGGATTCAAAGTGGAACTTCAAATTAAATATTATAAGCAGCGGAGAAAACAGTAGTAAGATCACCTAAATTCGTGAAGTAGCCGTTGAAATTCAAGATCCCTGTGAAACAAAGCTTGTCTCCTCACCATTTCAGCCGCAAAAAGAAGACATAAAAAGCAATTGCTTTGGTTAAAGGCAGAGGTATCAATAGATAGAAACACTTGCAAAAAGGAAAAAAAAAAGAAAAAGGAATGGATCTTTGAATTAAGAAAAATAATTAAAAGGCTGATGTAAAGGGCAAAAGGGGAATGCATAATATAAAATCAATACCCAATACAAAATCATTGTTTGTACTTAATACGAATTCTCTCATTTGCCATTGAACAAATCCGTAGAGTTTGATCATTTTTTCGGGAAGTTATTGTGTGGTGAGGGAATTTAAGGACGAAGTACCGTGTGCAGACACCACACAATAATCTCCCCATTTTTTTCTGGAAGATCACCTTCCATAAAGCTCCTTCATCCTGATTTGACAACTTAACCTGTCAAAATGACTGTCAATAAAGCTCATATTAAAGCTCATAGTAACTCCTTTTAAGATCGAGCATTGAAGGCTAGATGCATGGCCTAACATATAAATGCACTCCTTGTGAGGAAAATTCTATCATAGGGACTCCTTATTAGGAAATTATCTGCTCACGCAAGAACATCCTGACTACACAATTTCTACACACAGAAGATTTATGTATTCCACCTCGTGAAATCTGTGTGGCCCAGATCCGCCACGTAGGCAGATTTCCTTACAGTGAAAGTCCTCTGAGTGGGACGACCCTCCTTGTGAATAATGTAATACTATTCAGTAAGAATAAACACGATCTGCAAGTCGGAGTAAAAAACTTCAAGAATAAAATGCCCAAAAAAAAAACGTGATAAAAGGAGGTGACGTGCATATAACTTGAAAAGAATGAACTTCTCTTTTAAAAAAACTGGGAATCTATCCCTCCAATGTATGTAATTACAACGTGAAAGGACAACAAAAAAATTCAGCCAATAAAAGTAATAAACTAACACATAATATTCATCAATATATTCAACTGAAAATCAACAAGGAGTAAGGCAGATAATTGTCCTTTTTCTCCATCAAAAAAATAAACAAATACATGCAACCTAAAGAACGACATAAGAATTCAAGAAACTGAACAGCCAAAATTAAAGACGGTCAAATTATTTATAAAGCCGACATGATTATCATTAAAAAGAACAGAAAAAGCTAAAATTGTTGCCTACTAAATAAAAATCGTTACCTTTCTGGTAAATATCAAGGGGCATGGATTCCTGAAATGAAATTAATTAATGTTTGGTTAAATCACAAAAAAATCTAAAAAGTGTAGCCAACCAGAATAAAAATCGTTAGTAAAACTCCAAAAGCGATGGAGGGGAATGGATTCCTGTGAGTGATGACGACTTAGTAAAACTCCTTTTGTTTGCTAATTACTAAAACACTCCTTCCAAATCCAGTGCATTAAATAAATCTCCAAAAGCGATGAACTTGATTTGAGGAAAATTGATAGCTGGCCATTCATATTGTGATATCATTGCACAGATGATGAAAATACCAAATAATAATCATCACTCAATAAAACTGAAGTACCATAAAAAAAGAAATCCAGAAAAGTACCTTCAAATAAAATTTCCAGGAAGTGAATAGAAAAAACGATGAACAAAAATATTAATAACACCTGGAAAAAATGATGGCTATGGATCGAGTAGCTTGTCTTGCATCGGTTTTTCAAGCATTACCACCGTTGAGAAATTTGGTGATTGTTACAGCGAAGAATCGGAAATGACGATTCCAAAAATCGTCTGTATGAAATCTAGGGTTTTTTTCTCTTGGTGATAAACTATTCAAAACCTCAAGAGCAATGAAAAGACAAAGAAGGGGGTGTTTTAGGATGTTTTTAGACTGCACTTGATAGTGATCAAGCTGCCTACATATCCAATGCAGGGATTGGAATCAAATCTTTGTAGTTCCTTTGGGATTGTTTATATAAAGGGGCATGTGCCCTAGAGTTAGCTTGTGGAGGTTCCATTGTGGACACTGACTGGCGTGTTCCCTAAGGAAAATGATTGTGTTTAGTTAATCTTCTTGATTATAGGAGAAAATTGTGGTATTCAAATATTTGTATTAAATACTAAGGATTGGAGCCTTTATGGCCCGGGATTCCTTCCCTAAATATCTTATTCAGAACGTGTGCAAAAGGCTTGGTCCGAGGGGGACCTCGGTCGACCTTATAGGTCGGGTGTGGGTAAGTTCAAACACTAGTGGTCGACCTGCAGAGGTCGGGAAAGTATTTGTGCCCATACTGCTCCCAAGTCGGCCCTAAGTATTGGCCGACTTGGAGGACCGGGGGAGCGTACCCAAACTGCTCTAGCTCGGCTACTGGGAGTTCTGGCCCTCTCAACAGCCTGTCTTTCTCTAAACTTAATGTTGGACTACAAAAGAGGTTACATGTAGGCAAGCTCAATTCTTGGCATCGTCATAAGCCCCCCAGATCCAGCCGAGCCTTGAGAGGTCATTTCGGATCTGTTCGGATTGCAGCTCGGCTCAGTAGGTTTCTGAGTGATGACTAGGGGCCGCTATAGTGCAGTTATGGCCGTCTCGGAATTTGAGGCGTCACTACCTACGCGTTTGTATTGGAGTGGTTTCCTAGGTTTATTTAGGGGATATAAACCCGTCACATCAAATGTCATTTCGCTCATTGCTACTCCATTGACTATTGTTCTACTGCAGCTTCCTACTACCATTCTCCTCCTTCTTTATATGCTTCTATTTCCTACTAGATGTCTGATTTATCTGAAGAGGAACCGCTTACTCCCAGGACCGAAGCAATCATAAGGGATTCATGGACCAGGCCTATGGTTTTTGAAGAGATCCCCTAGGTTTCTCCTCAACCGATTTCTGCCGCTTCTTCTTCCGGCCCGTCATCAAGCACGTTTGACCCTATTTTCAGATACAAAATTCAGAAGGCCACTCAATATATCATGGGAATCTATAGGATGTTTTCAGCTTTGACTCAAGGCAGTGAGGAGTGTATCTGCCGTGAGTACAGGGTAAATTCGGAAGAATTTGTCCCTCTGCTCCCAGCGGATCCTCGTCCGTTCACATCCCGTCCTCCCGACAGGTACTTTTCTATTTATGAAAGCTTAGTTGAAGGCGGGCCTAAGGTTGCCGTTGTGTCCTGCTTTTGTGTCAGTGTTACGACACTATGGTTTAGGCGTGGCTCAGATGGCTCCTTCCGGAGTCAGGACGGTGATAGGTTTTGCCGTGTTGTGTCGAGCGATCGCGATTCTCGGTGGGTCTCTTCCGAGTCTTTCATCGCATAGCGCAGAGCCCGGGGTTGAAAGGATGGTATCATTTCTCCCAGCGGTCGGGAGTAAGGGAAATGATGCTTGAAGGCCCTAAGTACAACTCATGGCGAGGGCGCTTCTTCTCCGTTCGAGATGGTGGGACTCTAGGCTGGGGCGTTGGAAAACAAGTTCCTTACAAAAGGACGAGTGTCCGAACCTCCTGAACTCTACTCAGGTGAATGATATTCAGAACGCGGGTAGCATCTTGAGGCTGCGTGAACTGCTTTCTGAGCTGATCGCTGCAGCACGTCTGGACGAGGCTGGCCCCGGTCCTTACCTTCCCTTAGACAGCGACAGCCGCGATATTGGTAAGTGCCGCTACTCTCTTGTAAACTTTTATATTGGCGTAAGTAATGTGTTTTCCCTTTTCTTGTAGTAAGGACCCTAGCTGGTCTTCAAGCCCCCGGTCCTGGAGAGGGAGTGGAACACCGAAACGAGAGGACAGACGTGACCAGAGAGCATGCTGGTCGGGACCAGGTGACCCGGACCATGGGGTCCTCTCTCGGGCCTCACACAGCTCGCCTGTTGTCCGAGCTGGAGGATGATGCCCTAGAAAATCCTCACTCTTTTAAGAAGGATTTAGATGCTCCTATTATTGTGGTGGATGAGGAGGAGGAGAAGGATGAGGATGAGCTGGAGACCCCCCTTATACGAAGATCTTCTTGCCCTAGATCGGGAGAGGGTGCAGAACGGAGGCTGGAAAAGAGAAGTAGGACCGACGTTGGGTTGGGCTCGGAGAAACACAATGAGGAATCATCTGAAGTTCGTCGAGAGGATGGAGAGACCGAGGTCGACCCCCGCACTTCACCCTGTTTACGTGACCCGATGCAGGATGTCACTCAAATGTCTGACATGGATCTGATTGAAACGGGCTTTGAGCCATGAGATACGTAATTTTCATTTCTTTGTATCTTTGACATTTACCATTATCAGAGGGCATTGACCGTATGTTGTGCTTACACATGGATCGGTTGTGGGTCAAGAAATCTTCTGTCGACTTGCACTTTCGTCCGCCGAATGGGAGAAGAGGATTTCTGATCTGAAGTCTAAGGATGACCGAATAAAGGAGCTTGAGGAACAACTGAAGTCACAAGCGGAAAGAACAGCGACTTTAAGGTCGGAGTGTGATGTCCGCATTCAAGAGTTCATGAATGAACACTTAGAAAGGGAGGCCGAACTGGACGGTCATATTGTGAGGTGATAGCATAATAACTAACCGCTAACTTTAACCGACAGAGTATCGGGTCAACGGTAGTATAGTGGTCTCAAGGTCGAATCCACAGGGAGTAATGTCTAAGTACCAAAGTCGACTTAGAACTTAGTTCAGGTCAAAATAGTGGTAGAGAGATATTATACTAATGCAAAAGTAAATATTATACTAATGAGTTTACTTCTAGGTATTAAAGGGTATAGTCGAACTATGATCCCACGAGCTACTTTTACCCCTAAGGAATGACTTAACAGGGAGCGTGTCTTAACCGACCTACCTATCCAATGTAGTTTAACAACATCCACGGGTGCCAACTCCTAATTCTAGCGATTAGACTGAACAACTCGATCTAACCACCCTATATGAAGTTAATTAATTCTCCCTTTAGAAAACCGATTAACCTAACATGATTAAGCTCTAGAGTCGCTCGAACAACGATGACAAACCTCTATATTGGAAACGGACCTAACAACTAGGCCGAATCTACGCAACGATAATAAAACCCCTTATCCCACATCTTACCGCAAAATGCATCTATAAGTTCGATGTGTGTGACAGTGAACTAGGTGATCAATCTAATTCAAAGATGTTAAAATAAGTTTTAAGACGTGGATTAATCGTTTAAACAATAATTTACGCACTACACAACTCCCTATATCATCCCCCTTAGGGTTTTTGCTCGCTTTCACATAATTCGACTACACATGAATTTAGCTACTCATAATTATGCTAATAACAGAATAAAGAAAGGAAATTGAACTAAAAGCAATAAATAAAAGAAACATCATTACCATATAACTGCTGAAAATCTGATCCAGAAAGTATGAACAAATAGTTGCACCCAAAAAGTTGAATCTTTGATCTTGTAATGCAAAACTAAGCTATGAAAGATGTGTAGAATCAAAGGAAATTATCTAGGGAATCAAGGGATCAAAGGGTGTTTAATCTATGCTAAAATCGCCCCTAAATCGCCTAAGAAAAGTCTAAAGTCGGCAAAACATCCTTAGGGGCTGAATGAGCTGCATATTTATAGATTAGGTCGAAATCTGCTGCTGTCGGTCCCGGACGCCCGTCTGGTCCATGTCAGACGCCCGTCCGCCTGGAAAATATGCAGATATTAGGGCTTCGTCTTCATTGGACGGGCGTTCGCATTCCTCTAGACGCCCGTCTGGCAACTTATGACTTGAGGCTTTTCGACCCCTGGACGCTCGTCTGTAAACCTAGACGTCCGTCTGTGTTAAATGAGCTTCGTGAATCGGGCTGAGCCTACCCAAACGCCCGTCTGGAGGTCTTTTGGACGCCCGTCCACCCAAAAACATAACTTTCTGAATGAGTGTCAATGCTGTGGATGCCCGTCTGGAATGAGCAAACGCCCGTCTGATGTGGCTTTCCCTCAGACGCCCGTCTGGCTTGTCCTCATCCCAAACTTGGCTTTTCTTCACTTTTTATGCTACATTCGGGTCACGATCACGTCTCATAGTCCAAAACATCGCCTTCCGGGTCCTCGAGTCACCTAAGTCCTGCAATAACATAGACAAACAAACACCACGCATAATTCCGCAAGACAAAAGCGCTCGGAAAAAAGTGAAATATCGCTAAAAAGGCGGAGTTTACTATCGATATGACAGTTTAACTCCCCGTGCATATCATTCCCGATATTACTCTCGACACGGTCTATATATACCCAAAACATGCCAATAAGGTGATAAACGGGGGTTAAACTGCACACCAAAGTAGAGTAAAGTTGACTCCCATCATGAGGCTTCGGGGGGAGCTCTCGGCTTCAGAGGCAACTGTCCGAGCTTTTCCTGCTCGCCTCCAGGAGGCCTCGGCTCAAGCCGTTAGAGATTACAAAGCTTCTTCCTTCTTCATCGAATCTTTGAAGCGGTTGCTTAGCCCTGCCGTGAGGGCTAGCTATATGCTGGGAGTAGACGATTGTAGGGCCCATCACCCGGACCTTACTATCGACCAAATGGCCCATCTAGACTTGTACATTCCTGGCGCCAAATCGGTGTATTCTCTTCGGCTGAGGAATTTCAAGCGGGGGTGGACCTTGCGGCTACATACCTTATGAACGGTGAACAAGGCCGACCTTCTAAGGGGAGCGAACCCTCGGATTCGGTCCCTAGTTCTTAATAGGATCCGTCTTAATGTAGACTTTGTAATTTGTAGTTCGGTGTCTTTCTGTAATTTTGTTTGTTAATATTAATGAAATCAATTTTGCCAAACTTTTTAGCTTTTTGTTTGATTGTAATTCAGATTTTTGTATTTTGTATTGTTTTGTACGATCAACGTTGCCCCCTAGTATATCATGCCTATGATTATTCGGGGATGGCATACGGGTACTAGATTGCACGAAGTATGATTAAATGTTAGTTTCGCAATTAGTTAAAGTCACCGCGAGCAGGGCCAGGTTGAACTGACTTCTCACGTGGAAGCGTTGACGAGCGGTGCCAGGCTAGTGTTGACTTCTCGTTTTAAGGCACAGCGAGTAGGGCCGGGTCGGACTGACTTCTCGCGTGGAAACGTTGACGAGCGGGGCCAAGCTAGTTCTGAATTCTCGTTTTAAGGCACGGCGAGCAGGGCCCAGTTGGACTGACTTCTCGCGTGGAAACGTTGGCGAGCGGGACCAGGCTAGTTTTGACTTCTCGTTTGAAGGCACGGCGAGCAGGTCCAGGTCGTACTGACTTCTCGCATGGAAACGTTGATGAGCGGGGCCAGGCTAGTGCTGACTTCTCGTTTTAAGGCACGGCGAGCAAGGCCAGGTTGAACTGACTTCTCGCGTGAAAACGTTGACGAACGGGGCCAGGATAGTGCTGACTTCTTGTTATAATATGTTGCATTGATTCATAAAGTAATGACAAGAAAATAATGTTTTATTCATAATAACTAGATTATAAAAGAAGAACTCAATTTGTAATAACAGCTAAATAGGGGTTGTTCACAAAATCGGTTTTAGGGATAGAATTTCCGTAAGTTGTTAGCATGCCAACTTCTTAGGATGGTTTTGCCGCTGGAGTCGTCCAACTGATAGGTGCCCTTCCCGTGCACCTTAACCACTTTGTAGGGACCTTCCCATTTCGGGTCGAGTTTGCCTAGGGGGCCCTATCTGCTGAATTCGTTTTTTTGGAGAACCAGGTCTCCTTCTCTAAAGTACACATGCTTTACTTTACTGTCGTAGTATTGAGAAAGTTGCTGCTTGTATCTGTCCATTCGAATGAAGGTAATCTCTCGGTTTTGTTCCAAGTCGTCTTTGGAGTGCTTGAGCTCGACTTCCCTATCTGCTTTTGTGTAGAGCTCGAGTCTTGGTGAGGGCAACCCGGTGAACAAGAATTTTTCTATTATAAACCCGGTGGGACAAACCGATTTTTTTTAAAAGCTGCGTGGTCTTTTATTTATTTAGTTTGTTTGTTGAGTTTAAATCATGTTATATTTTTTTCCCATATTTTAACGAGAAGAGTTATTACGCAACAAGTTTTTATGGGTGATACCAAGTGGAGGGGTGAGATCTCTCCAACTCACCCCTACACACCACTACTATGTGAGAGAGTGTGTAAATTTTGATTAATCTCAACTATCCACTTGTTATCACTCACAAATACCTGCTGCATAATAAATTTTCTCTATTTTAACGGTGACTAAAGGCACGTATGTATCCTCCACACACTCGTGCCGAATGAGACTTAAGACATCGGCTTTGACTACTAGGTCAAGACTCGCGACTAAGGGGTAAGATTTGTTTTCATTTAAAAAATTTGAAGAACATACACACGATAGTTCTTCTTTTCTTCAAAGCAATTATACGTACAAGATAAATGGCATCACCAGGAACATAACTCAGTGATAAAAAAACGTAGACGTAGTAATGACAATTTTGCCTTTGAGATAAAGTGTAAGACTTTGATGCCTGGCATGGCCGGCTCTACCATTAGACGGCTCAATGGCTGTTTTACGCCCACCAACATGTAAGGCACTTAAATAGTTGTTTTAATACTAATAAAAATTTAATAAACTCAACTCAATCAACTCAATGTCTTTGTATATCAATAAAATTCTAATAAGCCTAATCAACCCGATATTTTTATGTGATAAAAAAATATTGGGCTGATTGGAACTGTCTCAGTCCAATAATAAGACACTAGTGGCTCCGGCCTCATATTGGCTTTGAACTAGGGTCTCATCTTACAAACCACCTAAGGCCCCGATTCTTTTAGGCCCGGCCCTGATACCTAGTGTATATATATGTATGTATATATTTGTTTGGATAAATGGCTATTTATTTAGGGAAATGATTAATGCACCGATGTTATCCCCCACCCATCCCCGGCAACACAAATTTGTGGCCCATGTTTTTTGTTTCTTTCTTTTTCTTTACAAAAAAATTTTTGTATGGCTGAGTAAAGCCTTCGGTGCTCTTCGGGGGACAAAGTGATGTGCCCAAATCACTGTCCATTTATTTAGGGAGTTATTATTTGCACCACACTCAACCTACCTTTACACCACAATTTTATGAAAAATATGTCATTTACCTCTTACACCACACCTATTATTTTAATAATTAAAAATCTACCACTACACCACAGTCACTTTTTAAAACTTGAAGAAAAAAACATCATTTTGCCAATATATTTTTACTATTTCCAGATTTAAATAATTATATATATATATATCCTAAACTTTTAAAAAATTCAAAACACCCCCCCAATTCTTCCCATCTTCTTCTCCTTCTTCCCATCTTCTTCTCCATCATCTTCTTTTCCATTTCTAAAAAAAACCCATCATTTCATCTTCTTCCCCAACTTATTTTTTTACATTTCTCACACAAAACCCACCCCCCTCTTCCATCTTCTTCTCCAATTTCCTCTTCTTCATTTCTAAAAAAAAAACCCATTCATCTTCTTCCCAACTTCCTTCTTTCATTTCCCACAAAATTCATTGATATCTAAGTAAACTTATCAACAAGAACAACAACTCATTTTCATCACAACTCATTTTCATCTTCCATCATCACCAATCAACAACAACCCATTTTAATTTCATACTTTCATCTTCACCAATCAACAACTACAAGATCAATTTTCATTGCTTCAAAGGTGTTAAACAAGGTACGTATACGCTTATATATTGTTTATCATCTTTCATTTAACATATTTTGATAGCCATTGTTAGGTTTCTTCAAGTTATTTTATATGCCTACCAAGTGTTCGATAAAATGCTTAAGAGAATGGATTATGCACAAGTAGTAATTTTGTTGATGCATATAGTTTGTGAGTTATGTTATGAATGTATAAAGATGATAGAAGCAAGAAACTATTTTGATGATGTCGATTGTAAACAAAGAATTGAGCTTTACACGTGTGTTGAAAAAAAAATGAGAGTGTTGACATGCGACCTTGTGGGGGTCGCATGTCTTGTGTGTAAAGAGACTTTGTGAGGGTCGAAAAATGGGAAACGAGAAACGACTTCTCGTGTGGTCGAATCTCTCAAATTCTACTCTATTAAGTTCGTTTCTCCCTCTTATTTGTTAAATGTGTATAGATCATGGAACCTAGATGATTAATGATTGTATCGTGTGTTTGTTTGAATGGAAAATGATCATGAACTTGTGTTTAATTTTCTATGTGTAGATGGCTAGGACAAAGGGCCAAAGCAAATCTATCACAGATGAGGAGTGTTCAAGAAAACGTCAAGCAATGACTGCCTCTTATAGAAGAGGAAAAACAAGCACACGGGTGGAAGAAAAAGGGGATAAACGCGTGGAAAGAAAATCGTTATTACTTGAATTGAGGGATAAAATCGGTAATGAAGATAGCGACGAAGAAGAAAGAAATTGGAAAAGAAAAGAACCTGAAGAAATAGATATTGGTGGAGAGGAGGGTAGTGAAGACGATGATAATGAAAATGAAGGCGTTGACGAAGAGATAGATGAAGAGATAAGTCAAGGGAGCGACGAAAGAAACAAAGAAGCAAGTGGTGAATGGAGGAGTGATGATATGAATGATGAAGAAAACAGTGAAAAAGACAAAGATGAAGAAGAAGGTGAATACGATTACCTCTTAGATCTTGCTGACGAGTATAACTATGATTTGTACGATAAAGAGAAAGACCACGTAGCAAACCATCTATTGAAGAGGAAGGAAAGGGGAAGGGAAAGGTCGTGGAGAAGGAAAAGCGAAAGACATGAAGAAATGATTGTACTTTATCGTATTGTTTTGCATATTTTGAGACAAATATCGTATGTTTCCTTTCTATTTCGAGACATGGCTTGGAGACAACTATCGTATTTCAATGTTTGATTTTAATTTGAAACTACTATTGTGTGTTTAGACTAATATGTATGAAACATGGCTTGACGAAAACTATTGAAGGAAACGACAGTGCGGACTGTCGAATTGCAAGTTTTCGACTTCCATGGGATCGAAAACGCTTTTTTCGACCTTGTAGGTGTTGGATCTCTTCCGTTCCCGGTTTTTTATGATCAACGCTATATTATTTTTGTTTGTTTTGCATGATGTACCTCTCTTATACATCAATATACACCTCAACAATTGTATTTTACGTGTTATAGGTGTTAGACAATCAATTACACAAACTTTCATGATGTTTAGATGGTTTTTTAGAGATGCAACTTTGTCAAGGTTGCATCTCAAAACGCAGAAAATGGCCAAATTTCGACCCTGGGAAGGTCGAAAATGCATTTTTCGACCCTGGGAAGGTCGAAACGCACACTCGACCTTAGGAAGGTTGCATCTTGCATAGGAGATGCGACTTTACCAAGGTTGCATCTCTGAGACTCGACCCTGGTAAGGTTGCATCGACCTGGGCGAGAGCTAATGATACAAAAGGATTAAACTTTGTCAAAATTCATTCACCAAACACAACATGAGAGTTTAATATCCTAATTTCATGTACATTATTGCATTTTGACATGTTAATCTAAGGAAAATAACATGAAGTAAGTTATTGAGTTGAAAAGTATTTTTTCATCCATGGTGTTTGAATTCCTAATTTCTCCAAGGTGTGATTTTGATTCATTGCCTTCATCCATTGAAAATGGTTATAGATCGTCCAAAGAAGCTTTTTTTTTGTTGTGCTATTGATTTTTTTGTTATAGATATGGTTATGAGATAAAAAAAAAATGGGAAAATATGAAGAAGGAGAAGATGAAGATGAAGAAGAAGAAGAAGATGATGAAGATGAAGATGAAGATGAAGATGAAGATGAAGAAGAGTTGAAGATGAAGATGATTTAAAGATGAAAAGAAGAAAAAACTTTGAAGGTGGGTTTGTTATGAAAATGAAGATTTGGGTTTGAAGGTGGGTTTGAAGGTGAAGATTTGGGTTTTTAATGGAGATGAATATATGATGAAAAAAAATATGATGAGGATGAAGATGAAGGTTTATGAAGAAGATGATGATAAATTATGGAAATAAGGGTTTTGTTTTGAAATGGGTTTAATGAAGAAGGTGTTTATGGTGGGAAAATTTGGGGTTTGTATATAAGTAGAGGTGTGGGTTATAAGGTGGGTGAAAATAGGGGGACTAATTTGTAATAAAAAAAATTGGTTTGGAAATAGTTATAAAGTGTGGTGTAAATAAAAAGTGAAATAGTTATAAAATTCATTGTGGTGTTAAGGTAGATTTTTCATTTAAGGTGTGGTGCAAACTATAAAATGGTGCAGCGGTGTTTGATGTGGTGCGAATAATAATTTCCTTTATTTAAGACTAAAAGTCCGCAGAGATACTTTCGGTACAAAAACAACTTTCTTATAAATGAAAAACACATGGCCGTGAAAAGTCGGCAAAAATATTTTCACTACAAAAACAACTTTCTTATAAATGAAAAACACGAAACTATGTGCGTTAAACATTTCCCGTAAAAAAACACGCACTACAAGAAAAACATTTTTTTACTATATTATTGTTTGTCACATAAAAAAAAATGTTGTTATATACTTACCTTTAGCCACATGAGTGTGGTAAAAAATCTAACCGAGTACATATTAGCCACATTTTATTTATGTGTGTAGCAAAAACTAGTTTAGCAATATAGTGTTTTTTTTGTTGTGACGAAACGGTAGGGCCGTGACGATAAACACATTTTGAGTTGGGCTGAATAATTTTTTTATTTAATTATTATTATTTCTCAAAATAAATATTATTATTATTATTATTATTATTATTATTATTATTATTATTATTATTATTATGATAAATTGCTACTTGCGCAACACGAAGAGTCCTCTGAGACACTTCTACAAAATACAGCTTTCGTTTAATTAAACGGAAAACGCCAAACCCTAATCCCATTTTCATTCTCCAATGGCTTTGTTTATGGCTGCAACAAGTAGGGGGACGTCATCGGCTTTACTTATGGCTGCAAGGAGAGCCACCTTGTCGCCGGCGGCGGCTCTGCTCGCCGGAGTTTTCAATCGTAGCGTCGTGAACCCTGCTGCTGCTGCTGCTTCATCTGTTGGTCGATTCTCCAGTCGTTCGATCTACTCTGACAGCGGTAGCGAATCCGATGGTTATTACGTCGACGGAGATGAATGCATGATCATCGCCAAAGGTGGCCATATCACTCGATCTGATAAGTTCGACATTAAGCAAGGTTTTTTTTTTTTTTTTTCCTTTTTTTAAGCTATTGATTTGCTTTTTTTGCTTAATCTCAGAATCATGTGAAAACTCCATCAAACAAAATGATTATGTTCCATCTGTATTCTGTGCGTTTAATATTAATAATCCTAAAGTAAATTGATTCGGAATCAAGAGATGTGTACAATTATTTTTAAACACTTATACATATTTAAATTTTGCTTTCAACTTGTGTTGTGCATAAATTCAGCATTGAAATGTGGAATTTCAGTGGTTTCCGAAAAATGCAATAAATAATTAAGGTTTTGGGAAAATGTTTTTCTTTTTTTTTTAATAATGTTATTTCGTGTAATACAAGGTGGGTTCAATTTTTTTTATTTTTTTATTTTTATAATAATGTTATTTCGTGTAATATAAGGTGGATAAAAGTTTTTTTTTTTGTTTTTTGTTTTTTGTTTTCTTTTTTTGTTTTTCTAACGTTATTTTGTGTACTCCTTCCGTTTTTTATCTGCCGCAAAGTGAAAAATCACATAAATTAATAAAGTAATTAATGTTTCTAAAATAAAGTACTATTGAAAATGTATTTTTTTATTGGAAATTTAAATATTTTGTTGGTAAAAGAGGAAATAAATAATAAATAATTCATTGAAAATGTAAAATGACAGATAAATAAAAACAGAGTAAATGTGACAAATAAATTATTTCGGACAATGTTTAATGTGTTTTTTTTTTTTTTTTTGAGTGGGCAATGTTTAATTGTTATAAACAAAAAAAATGCTGACTAGCCTATTTAAGTTATGAAGTGGATTCCGTGTAAAAAATGAAGAAATAAATTTATTAAGTGAATTTAAACTTTTTAACAACTATTATTCACGTGGCCTTTTGTTGATCTAAAATATAAGTGTGAAATTTGAAAAGTTAATTTATTAAAATCCAAATGATTAAATATTTGAACATAAAATATGGATGTTTGAATAATGGAAAGTATTTAAAATTTAAAAAATATGAAATAATGTGTCAGTATACCGATTTTTTGATATTAATAATTATTTATATGATAATGTTTTAATAAATTTAATAGGAAAAAAAATACCATATATAACATTAAATCATTATTTCTTGGACTTCATTAAATCATTATTGAATCACTTAAAATTTGTTAAGAAAAGTTGATGTAATTTCTTTGTATTAATTCTCAGGTTATTGTGATCCATACATGCGAAACCCTTTTCAAACAGCCGGGCCAAAAGGGGCATATGAGGTTAAGCAAATGGAAGGGGGAATATTCTTGAGGATGGAAATGCCTGGGATTGAGAAAGAGGATTTGAAGATTTGGGTTGAAGATGATGACACTGTGTATGTTAAAGGAGGAGGAGGAGAGGAATCAACTGATCATGATATTGAAGAGATATACGCGCCGCCACGAGCTTACTATGCCAAAGTTATTGTTCCCACAGATGGTGTGGAGATCGACAAGATGGAAGCTGAGATTAAAAATGGCGTTCTTCAACTATTGATTCCTAAATCTAAGGAACAAGAAAACCAATTTGATAAGAAATTGGAAATTAAAATCAAATGAGTAATTGATTTAAGATTGGAAATGAAATAAAATCTATATAATTTTTGGTGGGATGTATCTACTTTTGCTGCAGTTGTTGAAAGTTTTCATATGTCCTTGCTTTTGCTTGCAAAAAAAAACTAGTTTTCCTACCAAGTATTTGATATTCCAATAAAAAGTAAAGAGTTCTTCTTGTTTCCCATCATTTTGGTACGTTGTTTCTTTAATTATATTTATTTGTTTATGATTTTACGTGTTCTTAACGGGATTTCGTAGCTGACTATGGGCCTATTACACATTATTAGTATACCATATGATTTATATCTTACGAAGATAGTGATAAATCTCATCTATCAAAATATGTCGACATTTTAATTGATACGTGGACGTATATTAATGCATACACACGATTTAGCTACTTATTTAGTATGTGTCATAGTTAATGGAGGTTGAATAAGTTTCCTTAGACTAGGGTTGTCATGTAATACATTGTGGATTATTGTCTCTTGAATCCATTCGAGATTTTAATTTCCCGGTAAAGGACGATCTAACGGTAGATATTGGATGTGGTATTGAAACATATATATGATTTTTGTTCAATCATCTAGGATTAACGCTTCCTAATTGTAAAAATGAATATATATATACAGGATCCATCATCTTATAAGTAACGTTAATCTAGAAATATTTATAAATTGACAATAAAGAATTCGTTTCGAGAGAATCTACATTTCAAATTACGATTAATGACTATGCAATTATTGATTTTGGAAAAGGATGAATTTATACGGTAATCGTTTTATCGAAATGTTGTTCTAGATGTCTTGAGTCTTTAGAATGAATAGGGGTCGTGACAAATTGCTAGAAATCAATCATGGAAATCAATCATGATTGTGAGAAGGTTTTCAAAATTAAGAGACTTAAGGATTAAATAAATAGTTATTATGAATTTAATTCTCTTCGTAGAATTATTATAATTTATAATTACAATCAACATGATTCTAAAACCAGACGAAGGGGGTCCATCAAGCACAATTTAAAAAAATTAAAAGAGAAGTTGACTACGTATACTACTACTTGAGCTAAGAAAAACTACTTACAAGAGCTATTGATCGATCATTGAAGTGAAATTGGATCTTTGTTGCTTTTATTACCTTTATGCGGTTTCTATAGGCACCACCAGGGGCGGATTTGTGTAGGGGCAAGGGGGGCTCATGCCCCCCTTAAATTTTGCTGCGAAATTACAATTATACCCTTGCATATTGTTAATATTTTAAACTATAATATTAATAATGATTTGGCCATCTATCTATACAAGATCTGAGTAGTTTGGTGGTAGGATGCATGATCTTATCCTTGGAGTCAGCAGTTTGAATCCTCCATCTATCTCTTTTTCTTTTTAATCCTTCTACCTTTTTTTAAAAAAAAAATCCTTCTACCTTTTTGTTTAAATCATTCTTCCAGCATTATACCAATACACATTTACACCCCTCCTTTTCTATTCTAAAACTCCTTCCTCCTGCTCTATAAATTTCAAACATCTCGCCCAAATTGCCGTCAGCTATGAAGCATGTGAAGGATCATACTTTTATTTAGAGTCTTTGCTAATCAAATTACAGTCCAGTAAGGCCTATCGGGTCATGTCACGCCCTTGGTCCATGAAATTAGGGTTATAAGAAAACTTCTATATATGATTTACTTCATATAGTAATATTTCATTCCCGTATGGTTCCTCCCGAATGTGTTCAAGAAAATTATTTATATAACTAGATGGATTGGAATCCAATGTGAAGTACATTAAGCTGAAGGCATATGAGATATTGTATGCATTAAGACATGGGATAAAGTTGTGCATGACCAACCTTAAAGGCATATGGCCTCTCTTCTTTTTGTCTCTAAGGGCCAGAAGACCCACTAAACTAAACTTCTAAGGCTACAAGTCCGTACTAAGTCTGATATGCCTGCGTTAGCTACCTCTTTTAAGGCCATTGACGACCTCAGACCCTCGAGAGGCTCTCAGGCCTTTTCAACCCAGCCTCTGCATGATATATACCTAAAGGCTCGATAAAAACTTGGTCATAAATGTATCATATCTAATCGAGGTAATCAAGGGATCAACCGTCCCGGATGTCTTATTGAGGTTGTTGGATCGATATATGGATAAAATCACTCAAGAAGTAATGGGTTTAATAGAGTGATTGGGATTTTTGGCAGTTTTTCAAGATACACAAAATACTACAAATACTAACCTACTAAGTAGCGGAAGATTACTTAGTTGATTATTAGACAAGTGTGTTTAGACCTTAATTAGTGATAAAAAAAATATGTGTTATGTGGGATTAAAAAGGTTACATGCAGTTGATTCAAAGACAATTAACCGGTCTTAGATTTGATTAACTTGTGATAATACAGTGTTGTAAGCAAGTTGACATATATGCAAATCAATCACAGATTCAGTTTAGGGAAACTTGGAAAAATATACTCGAAAATAATAATATCTCTGAAAATATGTTTCAAAAGTTAACATTAAAAAACTATGCATGCGACGACGCATGAGCCACGCACGAGCCACGTAGCGACGCATGAGAGACGCAGAATATAGTTTTCCAATGTTTACTTTTGGAGCATATTTTTACGAATATTATTCTTTTCGGGCATATTTTTCCAAGTTTCCCTTCAGTTTATTACAAGTGTATCCAAGGCAGAATCACACCCAAACGGGATTTTTTTTCAATATACCACCCATTCTGTGTGCTATTTGTCAATATACCACTTTAAGCCAATTTTGGTTTTCGTTCATATCCGGAGATTTTTTTCATGAATGTGCACGATCTTAAGGTACACAAATCCCCTATTGGGGTTCCCCTTCCCAATTAGGGTTTAGAAGGCTGCCGGAAACAATGGAAACACGAAAAACGGAGTGGTATTTTGACAAATAGAGTGGTAGTCCAACAATTACCATTCAACAAAAGTAGTATTTCGACAAGGGTCCCCAATCAAACCACCAGTTAACACTTAAATCAGGCACAAATTCAGAGATAGGTTAACACTAAGTTGATGTGATAAAGTTATACCACAAGGCAGTACCTTGATATATCAAACCATGGCACCAATGGCAGTTTCTGACTTTCTCAGCAAGACAAATTTGACTTCCAAACTGAAAGTTTGCACAGACAGGCACAAAAGCAGAGTTAATTTGATTCTTCATATTGACGTGCAACAATATAGTATACGCAAAAACAAGAAATGAGTAAAGAAGTACTATCTCCGTCCCATGATAAGTGTCCATTTTTTGTATTTCACACAGATTTAAAAAGTAATTAATGTGCTGTATTTTAAAAATAAATTGACATATATATACCTGTCTTGTAATAAATGCTTGTATTTGAATATTAAATGAGAATACAAAAATTAATGATATGATAAGGGTATGTCTGGATCCATCCAAGTGCTTTTCTGGGATACTGGCTGAATCTCCTTCTTCATAGCTGCATTCTGTTAGTTGCTCAACTAGAACCTTCTTGTCTGACACAAAGTTAGATGTTAACTTTGAAGTGCATCCGCTCTCTTGTTCTGAGATCGAGAGACCTGCTCGATCTGAACATATTGAAAATTCTAAAGTAGTGACTGGGCTACGGTTAAGTATTTCTCAATGGGTTCTTCCTTTGCCTCGTATTCTCCCTTAACATGATTTACCACCAGTTGGGAGTCACTAAACGCTTGCAAATTTTTTTCGCTGAGCCAATCTGAGTCTCGTGACCAGGGCTTCATACTCCGCCTCGTTATTCATAGCCTGGAACTTGAAACACATGGCGCATGGAAACTCTTCTCCTTTAGGACTTATGAGTAGGCCTGCCCCTGCCCCTTCCTTACTGGCTGCCCCGTCCACGTATAGCGTCCACAGTTCAGCTTGGCCATTTGGCTGGTCCTGTTCGACCTTAATCGCGATTCCTTCAGCTAAAAGTCTGCCAAGGCTTGAGCCTTGATCGCAGTTCGGGGTTGGAATTCCAGGTCATACTCAGCAAGTTCTACCAACCACTTGGCTAGTCTTCCTGACGTGTCAGGTCGTGCCAATATTTGCCGAAGTGGCTGGTCAGTCACCAAAATTATTGAATGCACTTGAAAGTACGGCCTTAGCTTCCTGGAAGCATGTATCAAGGCCAATTCTAGCTTCTCTGCATTAGTATATCAGACTTCTGGCCCATGGAGAGCTTTGCTCACATAAAAAATTGGTCTCTGCGCCCCGTCTTGATCCTTGACCAGGACTGCACTGACTGCCTCTTCACAGACTGCTAAGTACATGAACAAAGTTTCTCCTTCCTAAGGAGAAGTCAAGGTTGGCAGCTCGTCCAAGTAGTTTTTCAGATCATCGAAGGCCTTCCGACTTTCCTCATTCCATTCGAACGGGCTTGTTTTTCTCAAGACCTTGAAAAAGGGTAAGGCACGCTAGGCCAACCTGGAGAGGAACCTGTTAAGAGCAGACATACGTCATTTTAGTCGCGGAACTTCTTTGATGCTCTTTGGAGGTGGCATGTCCTCAAGGCGCCAATTTTTTCAGGATTCGCCTTAATTCCTTCTTTTGATATCATGTACCCTAAGAATTTCTCTGATCTGACCCCGAAAGTGCGCTTCTTGGGGTTGAGTTTCATCTGCGTCTGCCTTAACAACTCAAACACCTCTCTGACGTCGATTATATACTGCTCAAGAGACCTGCTCTTGATTAGGATATCCTCCACATACACTTACATGCATCTGCCAATTTGTTTGGTGAAGATTTTGTTTATGGCTAGGTTGCCCTGGCATTCTTTAATCCGAATGGCATGGTAATGTAACAGTAAGTACCGATCTCCGTTACAAAAGAATTTTTTTCCGCATCCTCGGGATCCATTACGATTTGATGGTAGCCTTTATAAGCATCTAAGAACGCAAACACTTCGAAACCAACAGTTGAATCCACTATCCTGTCAATCTTTGGCAGTGGTAATAATCCTTTGGACAGGCCTTGTTCAGGTCGGTGAAATCCACGCACATTCGCCAACTTCCATCTGGTTTCTTGACTAGGATTGGGTTGGCTAGCTAGTCCCGATACACCACCTCTTTTATGATGTTTGCTTGGAGTAGCTTCTTTACTTCTTTCTCTATTGCCACCATTCGCTCCTTGGCGAAGTGTCTTTTCTTTTTCCAAACAGGCCTCATGTTCGGGTCAACCCTCAGCTTATGTAGTGCCAGCTCAAAGGATAGACATGGCATATCTTCTGTTTTCCATGCAAAAACATCTCTAAATTCTTTCAGCACTCTGACAAGGGCTCCCTTGTGTTGTTCGGGGATCCAAGCACAAATATTTGTGGTCAGGTCATCTTGTCCATCCCAAAGGCCTACCGGTTCAGTTTTATCTTCTGAGGACCAATTTTCCTCATCTTCCGGAAGTAGTTCTTCCACTAGAACTTGTTGCACCATCATTTTTCTATTAACGGTGGCCGTGTAACAGCTCCTGGCTATTTCCACGTCACCTTTGATCCCCACTGAACCTTCAAAGGTGGGGAATTTCATGCTAATATGAGCTGGGGAGATCACAGCTCGGAGGTCAATCAAGGCAGGTCTTCCCATGATGACATTGTATGCTGATGGTGCCCTGACAACCACGTAATTAACCATGAGGGCCCTGCCCCTTGATTCCTTTCCGAAGGTGGTGGGTAGCCTGATCATGCCATCAGATGAACTGGTGGACCTGTGAATCCGAACAACGGAGCTGAGACAGGTGTCAGCATAGAATCCTTCAACTTCATTGACTGGAAGACGTTATAGTATAGCACATTGACCACACTTCCAGTATCTATGCACACACACTTTACCATATGCTTGTTTATCATAGTCTCAATAACTAACCTTTCATTGTTTATTACTAAGGGAAAAGAGTCCATTAGACCGTAAATTACCTCTCTAGAGAGCCTTTGCCTTTTGTTTCAGCCAGATGGGGCAGCAGACCTGCCACTGCTTTTATCTTCAACTCGGGTAGTGCTGTTCGGGCCACCCGAGATCGTGTTGACTAGACAATTGTCCATCTGGCCCTGGATCAGGGGATCGGTCTCGTCTGCGCCAAGGCTCATCTCGACGGTCCTGCTCTTGACCATAATTTCTTCGCTTGAACTCTCTCCGTCCTCAGGGCTTTGGATTCTGAGACCGATCTATGGCTTCGTCCAGCTTCCCTTCCATAATTGCCACGTCAATGTCCCTCTGCAAGTCACGACACTGCTCTGAGTCGTGACAAATATCTTGGTGATACTTGCAGTACTTATTTGGGTCCCTCTTTTCCTGAGGTCCTCTAATCGGAGGCGGGACTCGTGCCAGGCCTTTCCTCTGCATTATTATGAGTACCTGCTCGCTTGATCTGTTCAAAGGGATAAAATCCCGCTATTGCAGGGCTTCTTTCTTCCCGACCCAATCTGAAACTGAGGCCTTTACTCGGTCCCAGACCGACTTTCATTTCTTATCCGACTTGTCTTCAATTTTATCTTTCATGGACTCACCTGTTTCCGAGTCCCGCTTCAGCCTATTCGCCTATTCTCCCTGACAATCCTTGTAAGCTTGTTCCATGCAGTCTTCCATTGACTTGGGGAGCTTACTATTCAATTTAGCATATAATCTGCCTTCTCACAGCCCTGCCACGAAAGAAGTAATTAGTAAGTGCTCCTCAACATCCTAAACTTGCCTGGACTCTTCATTAAATCTTTTGAGGTACCGCAACACTATTAATTCTTCTTTCTTCTACCTGATAGTCAGAAGGTATGCATCATTCCTCTGGAAAGGTTTGGCAGTGATGAAAGCCTGAACAAACTTTTTAGCTAGGGTTCCGAAGTCGGAGATCGACCTCGAGGGTAACTTCTAGAACCACTCACGGGCCCTGCCCGTAAGTAAGGCTGGAAGGCCTTGCACTTCATTTCTTCTGGAGCATGATGACGGAAAAATTCATCGTTATTTTTATAACTTTTCAACCCGTTTCTGATATCATTTTGAGTATTTTTATATCAGTTCGAGTCATTAATTCCTATGTTTCATCTAAATATGTTAGTAGTAGTTATTATATAAAATATCGTATTTTTATCGTGTTTTTACTAGTTTTTGTACCGGTTTAGTAACCGGAGTGTCGTGTCGGATTTACGTTTGGTATTTTGGTGGTTTATTGCAGGATTATACATTGACCAAGATTCCACGTAACGACATGATTTGAGTCTAAAAGATGTGTTTAGAGGATTAGAAGAAGATGCCACAAGCTTACGAGTTCAAATGGATCAAATTATCTTACATACTTAAAACCAAAACCTGTTTCGACGGAGATTTGACCCAGCTTAGAGGCATTTTCAGGGGATGACTTCTTAATGAAAGTTGTATATCTTCACATAAGCTTTCCAACGCACTTTGAATCACGTCAATTGGAGGTCTACAACTCAAGTTATGGTCAATTGACTAATCAATTCGGATTAGTAGAAATCCCGAAATATCTTCGTAATACGAATGGCTCATCAAAACGACATTTTCTGAAGAAGTTTCCTTCATAAAAGTTGTATATCTTCAAGAACGCTTTCCAATGGATTTTGAATCAAGTCAATTGGACTTCTACAACTCAAATGGTGGTCAAGTGGCTAATTGATTCAATTTCGTAAAAATGTCGAAAAAACGTTCGGAGGAACACGAGGTACTTAAGAAGACGTTTTCTGAAGAAGAGTCTTTCATGAAAGTTTTAGAGTTTCTCGAGGCCGTAATTTTGGCATTTCGTTTGCAATTTTTGGAGGTCTACAACTCAAGATATGAATTTTAGAAGTTTTAATCCAATATATATCAAATAATCCGAAGATTTGGATAGAATCAGTTAGGATTTGCAATGATGACACCGGATCGATCCGGCACCCACCCGGATCGATCCGGCCTTGATATTTGCCTATATATACAGAGGATCAGAGCAGATGAACGCTTGCCCCTCTTCTTCCCCATCCTCCTTTCATCTTTTCCCTTCTTTTATTTATGTTTTGAGGGGCCTATAATTATATATATATGTAGTTATAATGTCGGTGTAATAACTCGACTAGTTATCGTTTTAATATAATTTCGTTTCCGTTTTTTTTATTATTGCTTTCTTTCATTTTTATGCAATTAGTATAAATATATATATATATATATATATATATATATATATATATATATATATATATATATATATATATATATATATATATATATATATATATATATATATATATATATCTATATAAATTTGTAGTTATTTTATTTTTCATTTTGTTTTCTTTCGTTTTGTTCTTGTTATATATATATATATATATATATATATATACGCATATATATCTATATACTAGTATTTATATATATATGTATGTATTTAGATATATATTTATATTTTGTTGTTTTCTCTGTTTTTATGAGTAGCTAAAGTAGTTGTATAGCGAATTATGTGAAAACGGGTGAAATCGACCCTCGGGAGACGAGATGGGAGTTGTGTGTGCGTAATTAAGCGTCAGTATGATAAACTCATGTTTTAAAACCCGTTTTGATCATTTTAGTAGCTTTGAATAAAATTGACAACTTTGTTCACGGTTACATCGAGCTTATAAATGTATTTTGCGGTGAGATGTGAGATATGGATATCACTAATCATAGTCCTGATTGTTAGATTGACAACCTGAGTGACAGGTCAGGACTATGCCTATGTGAGATTCTTATTCTTACGAGATGAAGGAAACAGGTATTAGTATCACTAAAACATAGCTTTAATAGTTAGATTGACAACCTAAGTGACACGTTAAAACTATGCTTTTGTGAGGTTATTCAGCGGCTTTTTATTCTGGTCAACCATGCATGTTAGGCGAGTTAGCTTTCTAAAGGGAGAGTTAATAAACCTGGTATGGGGGTTAAGTGAGAGTTGTTCAGATCTTAACGCAAGAATAAAGAGTTGACACCCGTGAATGTCATATAAACTGAATCAGTTAAAACACACTCCTTGTCAAGTCATTCCTGAGGTGATAACCGGTTGGATCATAGTTTGGCTATGCTTTTTAATCTCGTTAGAATAATCTTTACTTTTTGCATTAGTTATAAACACTCCACCTAAACTTTGATCGCCTAGACTAAGTTCTACGTTCGCTTTGGTACTCACAACCACATTTCTCTTGGGATCGACCTCGTACTCCTGTAGCTATTCTAACAATCGACCTGGTACTCTGCCAGTTAGAGAGTTAGTTTACCCACGGTTACGAGTTTTTATAAATGTATTTTTGAGGGGTAAATTTTAGCTCATCAAAAATTGGCGCCGTTGCCGGGGAAATGTGTGATATTGTTGTGATATCTTGTAAGTGAACCGAAGGCTTGGGCCTAGGTTTTTATTTTCTTGTTTTATTTAGATGTCGACAAAGAGCTATGGATCTTTGAAGTGATATTGTCTGAACTCGGTTTGAATACGACTTTGGTACTTAGCCTCTTGGAGGGTGATATCTTGTAAGTCTGGCTAAAACTGGGGATTTGGGCCTTCGGCAACCATAACTTTTTGAGGGGTCTAAATATCGTGTGTTTACGAGAAAAAAAAAACGAAAAAAAAAAAAGAAAAAGAAAAAGAAAAATTTTATTGTTTTATTGTTGTTTTCTGAGATCTTGCAGATTAAGCTTAAATGGATGGATTTTTCAATCAAAACTACTCAACTGAACAACAATACCCCTACCAACCTTATCAACAACAGTTCGTGCCTCAGCCTCAATATCAACAGCAGAATAACCAAGGTTCATGGGATTATCAGTGCTCTAATGCATACCAGGATCATAATTTTGGTTATTCGAGTTATGAGCCATAATATTATGAGGGTTATCCAAACCCCAGTGCTTATCAGGATTACGGTGATCATACTCAGCATGTTGATAGCTTCACCCATATTCAGCCACCTGATCAGTGTCTGGAATAGCAAGAGGACTGCTACTCACCTCCGATGAATCAAAGTCAGTATGATCAGTTTTCCCCCATGCCACGAGAAGACTTCACCGACAGTCAAATGGAGCAACTAGAGCGATTGGACCAGATCTTGCAAGAGCGACTGCTGGACATGCAAGAGTTCAAGATAAGTACTGACTCCTCCATAAGAAATCTTCAAGACAAGGTGGGGAAATTGATTGAATTAGTGAGGTATGTGAAAGAGGCAGAGACATGTGAGGTGGTTAGGGATGAAAATGTTATCACTGAAAAAGTTCAGGATGAGAATGAGGTTGATAATTCAGTTCGCGAAGAAAAAGTGCAAGATTTGGAGATGACAGAGTTAGAGGAGCGAGAGATTGATTGGCCATCTTTAGTAAAGCCTTTGGGAGAGTTGGTAATAGGCGATATATCGGTCCCGGATTACTACATTCGCCCACTCTGTGAGGATGAATTTTCTGCGGTCCGCTTTGTGTACTCCCGATGGATGAGCTTTATGGTAATTTTCAAAGAAGATGGTTCGACAGGTTGATAAATGAAGATTCTCTACATTTGGGAGGAGATAGCATCGAGGCCAAACGAGGTATTTCTAGACAATTTAATTTCAATGGTTCTCGCATTGTTAATTTTTCTAAAGCTGTTGATCTTCTTGAGTTCGGATTTTGGTTGATTGAGTCTGTATAGAGTCACCCTGTCGAGCAAACGACGTTAAACAAAAGCGCTACCGGGAGGCAGCCCGATAATAATAATTTGGATAAGACTAGTCTGAATGAAATGTAGAATTTGTATGAAAGATGAACACAAAGCACAACCAAGTCTCAGGATGAATGTTTGAATGTCATTAAGATGGAATGATTAGGTGGTTATCAGAAAATCCCGAGGGAATTTAAAGAAAAAATTCAAATACATAATTTCTTGGACTTAGGTTGTTAAAATGCTTTGACAGAACCCTTGAGGATCTGGGTATAAAAGACTCAATACTCTTTCACACATTTCATTTTATGATCTAGTATGTTTCAAATTTCTGGTCGTTGTAGTATAGTGGTGAGTATTCCCACCTTAATAAAACTGTGTGTAATAAAAATGAATCTAGGAATAGCTGACTTGACTATGATCATGTGATACTCTCTATAATACGTATATGCTTAGATGTTCTGTACTTTACCCGCGTGGGTTATTTTTCCATCTAAAGTTGTTATGCGATGTGCTATATATTGCCTATCGAATTTTCTGACGTGACAGGGCTATTTTATTATTCCCATATCCCTATTGCATACTTTGGCACGAGGACCATGTCCCGTGTTTTCTTTGTTTTGGTTTTGTATAGGGATTCGGGTCGTGCTTTCTCATGGCTGTTACGGGATTCGGTAGCACCTTTCTGCCAGGTTTATAAGCTAAGTCTTCCTCTCTATCTCATTCACACGCTTGGACATTGCAAGCTCGTAAGTGGGGGGTAGAGTCGAGGTTGGTCTAATAATGGCAGTAAGTGTTTAATCCCTTAGTTTTTGATCTTTTTCGAGCATTATTGAGTTGATTAAAATGAATTGTATAAGGTATATATTTCATGGATTTGATGATGTAATGATCGATTTGGATGTATATGACCAATTTGAACCGTAAGTGCATTTTAACCTCAAATTTATTTATGTAAGATGAATTCATTGTTCACGTAAGCCTTTGATATTGACGCGAAAATTTTAAACTGTATCCATTCAGTATCCTAGTGGTTATTCTAGAGATAATTGCAGTAACTTAGTACCTAACTTTTGAACGTGTACTGTGAATATCTGAAGGTTTGAATGTGATAGAAAGGATATAAGTTAAGTGGAATGAAAAGAAAAATACCAAATTAAGATGAACTATATATATGACGGTTGTAGCTACCAATGATTTGAGTGCGAGAGGCGTTATCAATAAACGCCCTATATCACTATGAGGTTTAAAAGCTCCCGATCGCTCGATGATAGTAGTCGGCTAGGGGTTATCACGAAACGTCCTATTGCTGGGAATGAAGGCATATACTACAAATGTGAAAAGAAAAAAAAATGACAATTTGGTTAAGCATGGTTGAAAACTTAGTTATCTTCTGACTATCCCCAGTATAAACTGAATGATATGCTTTAGGGATTACTCTAATGAGTACACGAGAGGACTTTGTGTGGAACTGTTACTGCCTATACCTAGGAAATTTATTAGGACTGTCTGAATGGATATTTGTGCGAGGATAGTGGAAATTGAAAATGCTTGTCACACACACTCTGTTATACACTTATATTGAGGTTAACGCCTGGTTATAATTCTAAAGGTTATATCATTTGGTTGTTCCTTACATCTTATCTTTTCATGAATTTTTTCCTTCATTCATTTTTATTTTATCGCTTGTTTTGCTCGAGGACGACCAAAAGCTAAGTGGGGGGTTGTGATGACGGAAAAATTCATCGTTATTTTTATAACTTTTCAACCCGTTTCTGATATCATTTTGAGTATTTTTATATCAGTTCGAGTCATTAATTCCTATGTTTCATCTAAATATGTTACTAGTAGTTATTATATAAAATATCGTATTTTTATCGTGTTTTTACTAGTTTTTGTACCGGTTTAGTAATCGAGTGTCGGTCGGATTTACGTTTGGTATTTTGGTGGTTCATTGCGAGGATTATACATTGACCAAGATTCCACGTAACGACATGTTTTGAGTCTAAAAGATGTGTTTAGAGGATTAGAAGAAGATGCCACAAGCTTACGAGTTCAAATGGATCAAATTATCTTACATACTTAAAACCAAAACCTGTTTCGACGGAGATTTGACCCAGCTTAGAGGCATTTTCAGGGGATAACTTCTTAATGAAAGTTGTATATCTTCACATAAGCTTTCCAACGCACTTTGAATCACGTCAATTGGAGGTCTACAACTCAAGTTATGGTCAATTGACTAATCAATTCGGATTAGTAGAAATCGAAATATCTTTCGTGAATCTGAATGGCTCATCAAAACGACATTTTCTGAAGAAGTTTCCTTCATAAAAGTTGTATATCTTCAAGAACGCTTTCCAATGGATTTTGAATCAAGTCAATTGGACTTCTACAACTCAAATGGTGTCAAGTGGCTAATTGATTCAATTTCGTAAAAATGTCGAAAAAACGTTCGGAGGAACACGAGGTACTTAAGAAGACATTTTCTGAAGAAGAGTCCTTCATGAAAGTTTTAGAGTTTCTCGAGACCGTAATTTTGGCATTTCGTTTGCAATTTTTGGAGGTCTACAACTCAAGATATGAATTTTAGAAGTTTTAATCCAATATATATCAAATAATCCGAAGATTTGGATAGAATCAGTTAGGATTTGCAATGATGACACCGGATCGATCCGGCACCCACCCGGATCGATCCGGCCTTGATATTTGCCTATATATACAGAGGATCAGAGCAGATGAACGCTTGCCCCTCTTTTTCCCCATCCTCCTTTCATCTTTTCCCTTCTTTTATTTATGTTTTGAGGGGCCTATAATTATATATATATATATGTAGTTATAATGTCGGTGTAATAACCCGACTAGTTATCGTTTTAATATAATTTCGTTTCCGTTTTTTTTATTATTGCTTTCTTTCATTTTTATGCAATTAGTATAAATATATATATATATACACGTATATTATATATATCTATATATATATCTATACGTATATCTATATAGCTGTAGTTATTTTATTTCTGTTTTGTTTTCTTTCGTTTTGTTCTTGTTATATATATATATATATATCTATATATACGCACATATATCTATATACTAGTATTTATATATATATGTATGTATTTAGATATATATTTATATTTTGTTGTTTTCTCTGTTTTTATGAGTAGCTAAAGTAGTTGTATAGCCGAATTATGTGAAAACGGGTGAAATTGACCCTCGGGAGACGAGATGGGAGTTGTGTGCGCGTAATTAAACGTTCGTATGATAAACTCATGTTTTAAAACCCGTTTTGATCATTTTAGTAGCTTTGAATAAAATTGACAACTTTGTTCACGGTTACATCGAGCTTATAAATGTATTTTGCGGTGAGATGTGAGATATGGATATCACTAATCATAGTCCTGATTGTTAGATTGACAACCTGAGTGACAGGTCAGGACTATGCCTATGTGAGATTCTTATTCTTACGAGATGAAGGAAACAGGTATTAGTATCACTAAAACATAGCTTTAATAGTTAGATTGACAACCTAAGTGACACGTTAAAACTATGCTTTTGTGAGGTTATTCAGCGGCTTTTTATTCTGGTCAACCATGCATGTTAGGCGAGTTAGCTTTTTAAAGGGAGAGTTAATAAACCTGGTATGGGGTTAAGTGAGAGTTGTTCGAGATCTTAACGCAAGAATAAAGAGTTGACACCCGTGAATGTCATATAAACCGAATCGCTTAAAACACACTCCTTGTCAAGTCATTCCTGAGGTGATAACCGGTTGGATCATAGTTTGGCTATGCTTTTTAATCTCGTTAGAATAATCTTTACTTTTTGCATTAGTTATAAACACTCCACCTAAACTTTGATCGCCTAGACTAAGTTCTACGTTCGCTTTGGTACTCACAACCACATTTCTCTTGGGATCGACCTCGTACTCCTGTAGCTATTCTAACAATCGACCTGGTACTCTGCCAGTTAGAGAGTTAGTTTACCCACGGTTACGAGTTTTTATAAATGTATTTTTGAGGGGTAAATTTTAGCTCATCAGAGCACAGTCAAGGTTCATGTGTGTCAAATATTGGAATAGATGATCATGGGGATCTTTAGTGCCTTCATATGGCTCTAATTTAGGCACCTTGAACTTCGTTGGCCGCTGATAATTCACACTTTGCTCTGAAAACGGCGATTCGAACGAGAGCTCATCTTGTCTACTGCCCATTATAGCATCGAGCTCTGCCCGAGCTGCGTCCTACGTTTGGGCATTGACTTGCTTTTTCCATACCGTGGAGCTGGAGAACAAAGTGTCCTGCTTGTCGTTTTTGTGCGGTGGGACGATTTAGGCGTTTGATCTTCCAGATGATCATCTTCTCGTCCCTTTAGCGCTCATCTGAGTACGCTTTTGAATGCGGGCATATCTAGATTCCGTAAGGCTTCCAACTGAGGTTGTTGAGCCGGATCCAGAAGTACTTCTTCTTCCTGAGGTTGGTGTTGGCTGGTTGTAGCGTGTGGATCCTTCTCTCCACCTGCACTTTGGCCAGCATTCTGGTCATCTTCTCCTCCTTGGGTGGTTGATTCTTGGATGGTTTTCTTGCCTGTATTCTTAACCATGGTGATGACTATGAAAGTGGTGAAGATCTTGAATAAATTGCCAGAAAAAGGCCCTCATTCTAGCGCCAATTGACGATGCTGGATATCGTCTGAGATAGAATCCGGGCCACAATTATTTTTGTGACAATTGATTCAAGAACAATTCAATCGAAGGGGCGGTGCTTGCCTGAATTTTAGACTGTGTCTAGGTTTTTTCCAAGTTGCCTACGTATCTAATGTATGAAATTGGAATCAAGTCTCTCGTAGTTCCTTAGGGATTGATTATATAGATTACGTCTCATCCCTTTCTTGTCCAACAAGTAGTAAGATTTTTGACCCCTACGGTTATCTCGTGTAAATCCCTTTAATTTAGGGATTATTATGAACGTGTTAAATAACAGGATAATTGACATAATATCCTAAGATTCTTTCCATGTTTATCCTATAGCATTGGAACATGTTTGAATATTGGATAAGAAGAGCTTTGACCGACCTGCGTTGAGCTCCTTAGGCCATTTCGACCTTAGCCGTACTACCCGAACTCCAATATAACCTGACCGACCTGCGGTGCCTGATACGGAGGGCATGCCCGGCCTCCCACCTGGGGACTAGGCCTGTTCTGCAACTTGACATCGGGCCCCTGGCCCTTAAATGATTATTTCTCTGTCCTGATATAGGACTTGGTCATTCTATGGTTGACACGTGACAAAGGTTAATCCGACCCTCGTCGTTGTATTTATTCCCTTACTCCTTAATAAATAAAGATAGATGTAAGAAAAATACAATAAATGATAAATTAGAAATTTAACTGTTTCAATTATTTGGAAACGGAGGGAGTAGTAATTAATTGAAACCAACCCTTTGATTTTTAGAATCACTTCTTCCTTCACCTGCATTTTCTTTGGAAAAATTTCAGTCGTAATCTTCCCTTTTCTCTTACCTGCACTTTCTCTGCATCCAAACGGGCGTTTAGAATAAATGCAATAGTTTACAACCACTCCCGTCTACTAAACGATGATGCGAGGAGCTCCGTCTCCATGCATCTTCTGCCAGATCGCCCACTCCTCTGCCTCTACGCCTCCTCTGCACTCTGTAATTTCTTTGTCTTTTGCACATGACTTGTGATCTTATCTTTCATTACAACTTGTTGAAAGATTTGAATTAACCATTTTTTTTTCTTGGCAGGATAACAAGGTAGTTGCTTTCCGAGACATAAACCCTTCTGCATTCAGGTTTGCATCTCTTTTCCCCTTAATTATTTCGGAATGGCTCAAATTGATATAATCTGTTTTATGGATTCGTTTTCAACTATATATTTGAAATGGATATTATTAGGGTTTAATGAATGTATGTTTTTTTTTTTTTTTTTTGGTGGGTGGATAAGGGGCTCTTATTCGTCATTAATTCTTCTTAATCTAACAAAGTCTTGTGTCGAAGGAAGCAAATTTGATTACTTATATTGTTTGTTGGTTGGAACGATAGAACTTCTGGGCATGGAATTTTTTTTTTCAGGGGGCGAAGGGAAAGGGGATTTTAATTCCGGGCGAGGATTTAACTAATAAAACATGGGCTGGGGTTGTAATCAAGTCTCTTTTTTGAACAAACATGAGTTTTTACCTTGACTTCGTTGCTTGTTCTGGTTATTTATGGTGTTTAAGTTTTTGTTCATGATCTACATAGAATGTATTACGGTGTCACAGCTCCAAGTGCTAGTCCTGAATTTTATTCAAGTAATTTATAACACAGATTGGGGAGGGGGAGGAGATAAACAGAGAAATAGAAGAAAGGAGACATAGAAGAAGGGAGATAGGGAAGGAAGATCAGAGTTCTTATTCATCCTAGATCCTGTCATCTCATTGTTTCAGCTAATATATCATCAATCTACTCTCCACAGGGCTTATGCATGCAAGCAGCCTGTTGTAACATACAAGAAAGAGGAAAACGAATCTAACAAACTCCAAATGACCACACATATGACATAAGCACTCTAATTATTTAACAAAAAGACTGGTTTGCTTTCCAAAAGCCCAACAGTCACAACTTCAATTCTGGGGATATGAAATGATAAGTTCAATCCTGTTTTTTTAGGGAAGATAAGCCTTATGGCAACGGTAAAAGCTTTCGCCATTTGATCAGAAATCATGGGTTTGATGGTGATGGCGCAAATACATTCCGTGCTTTTAACCCAAGTTGTGAAAACAATTCATCGATTCATAGAAATGAATTCTAAGGTACAATTACCCTAGTAGGCTAAAAAGGTCTGATTATTCCCTAGACCCCCATAGGCATATGCGAAATTGTTTGTTTGTTGAGGAATTCATAATTTGAAGATTCTCAACTAAAAATAGCCTAGGTTCTTGTTCAGCTTCAAACTGAAATCACTTTAGTTTTTAGCCAACCAAATAGCTATTATATTTATTCCTTTACATCATAAAGCCATTCCATTGCTTTTATTCTTTTCCTTTATTCTGCTGAATGCCTGAATAGTAATCGGTCTATGATTTAGTATTACCTTAAATGTGAAACATGTAGGGTAGGCGCAATTATGTATTGGATGGAATGGATGTGTGGAAATAATTTGTAATTGGGCCACTAGAATTGAAATGCTGAACAGCAAGAAACTGGTATAGGTCATCCCCCCTCCCCTCCCTCTCTCTTTGTTCTTTTAAAAACGAAAACAGGTGTTATAATTTGGTTATAAAATAAGATGCATTCATTTAGACAAGAGTATTGACACCCATTCAATATGTGAACTTGCATAAGAGTATTTTCGGAAATTGTTATTTTGAATCTTGGTTATTTTTCTCTGTCAGGAAGGGTTTTTATGGGGATATTTTCTGGTTTACCACCACTTTCTGGAACAAATTGTGAGAATACCACCCAAGGCAAAAAATACCAATTTTGATTCGCGATTTTCTCCCGTTTTTTTCACCTTTGTGCACGATCTTAAGGGACACCCTTCCCCTATTGGGTTCCCCCTTCCCAATTAGGGTTTAGTTTGGTTCAAAAAACACCTAAAACGCGAAAATGGGAGTGGTATTTCGACAAGAGAGTGGTAGTCGCACAAATGGCCCGGCAAAGTAGTGGTAGATCGGCAAAGCTCCCGGTTTTTATGTTCCTCTGAAATCTAAGCCAGATGGAGTGTTGCAAGCTCCATAAGATAACATACGTCATGCATGGCCGTGTTACCTTTCTGTCATCCTTGTTATCCATCATTCGAGGAAAATGATTTCACATAGTTGCAATAGCTCTTTGAATTGGAAACTGAATTGTGTGCTCATTATTATCTCAGATTCTCCTTTTTTTGCCGTTGCAATGGAACAATCGTCATCGATTGTTTGTCGTAACAGACTTATGATTACATTCTTCAGCCATAGCTGGGGTACTAGTGTTTCTGGATGTAAGACCCGATTTTGGATCATGCTTGGTGGGATAATGCTACTGAAATCTTGTAGTGGCATCATAGTGAGTAGGCTGTTGAATGAGATAGTCCTATTAAGAATACTAGAACTTGAGAAGGCAAAGTGTAACTAAAATTTGACAATGAGTGCCTAGGAATGAGCGTAATGCCATATCAACATAAGAGGTTTAAGTTGTTAGAATTTGAATAATGTTATGGTATATTTCTGACTTGTGCATATTTCAATTTCATTTAGGTACGTGACGTCTTTAATCCTTGTCATCATGCTAAAACACGACTGGTCTGTTTTTGTCTACTTAACAGTTTTATGACTGAGCTTGTATCCAATTTGAATAGGCATTACTTGGTCATTCCAATAGAGCACATTCCAACAGTAAATAACCTTCAACGGACGCCTCATGACTTTTCACTAGGTAATTGCTTGGTAGATTATTTTTGTTGTGTGGGATGTTGAACAACTTTGTCTGTCGTCGTTGTTAATACTTGTATCTAATCTTAAATTGCTCAATTTTACAGTGAGTCACATGCTTGATGTTGGACAAACTCTACTGATAAGGGATGCACCCCATTCCAAATATAGGTAATTCTGTTAAAAATATGCACGCTTTACAGCTTTCTTGTAGGGGTGTTTTGCTCTTATTGGTTCAATCATCACTTTCTTGCTTTCACGTTGTTGAAGTAAACTGTGTCTAAACATGTAAATTACTTATCTCCCTAACAATTTAAGCTTTTGGGGAGATGGTATTTCACTATGGTATCAAAGCACGAGGTAATGTGTTTAATTCGACACCTGCTAAACTTCGATTCATGTATGTTGTTATTTTTCTTGTTGTCAACTGGAGGTTGTGTTGGAGAAGAATAATCCGTTTTAGTAACTATTTATGTTTCTTCTATATTTCAAATCAGATTTGGATTTCATCAGCCCCCTTTTAACAGTGTTGATCATCTACACCTGCATTGTTTTGCACTTCCATTTACACCAAGGTAATGTTAGCTACATCCTGTTATTTACTACCTCTATGTTTAAAAAGAATGGATCAATTGTTAACTATCTGACGTTGAAAAACAGTTGGAGATCTGTAAAATACTTGTCTCTTGGACCCTTTGGTGGATTTATTGAAGCTGAAAAGTTGTTACAGAAAATAAAGCCATCTTCTGTCCCCTAGCAAACAATACACGTGTTGCGACACTGGATTGTTCGTTACAGATATAGTACTAACTTGTGCAGATACTTTCTCACTCGATCGACAATCATTTATCATGTTGCGGTTTATAAGGTTGTTAGATACCTGTAATACTCAGATTTTTTTAGCTCATTGATTTACGTGTGAATAATCATTATCGTTACCATGATGGGATTGCTATGGCTTCTAAGAAGACCGTGTAAGTAGCTGCATATACCTAGTGGCGGGCACAGGAATTTATCATGGGGTGATCTTGGTTTTTTACTTTTCAAATGAATATACATATCCCTGCCAAAAACAAAAAAAAAAATCCAATACACGAGAATTTCATTAATTGTACATCTAGTCACGAACATATATTTCCCCTTTAAATACATAATAAGATAAAGATGAAGTTTGTTTTTGTGGTGTCTAAGTATTATGATTAAATTTATATGGTACTATAATGTAAGAAAAAAAAATGCGTAAGCATGTTTTTATTTTATGGTGTTTAACTATTATGATAAGATTTATATGGTATTAGTTAAAGAGAAAAAAATACTATAAGCATGTTCAATGGTAAAATATTTTGTTTTTGTGGTGTTTAAGTTCAACTATTATGATTAAATTTAGGGAGAAACGCTTAAAAGGACAATATCATAATTTCAGCCTTCATTAAGGACAATGATATTTCAATAAGCCAATAAGGACAAAAATTAAGTGCATGGACTAGTTTACCCTTTCTATAGGAAACCTAAAATTTCCAATTGGATGGGGACAGTTTTTCTAACCTTCTCCATTAGCAATTTCCAACCTTATCGAAGAAGAGCAGTTTTTCTCGCCTTCTCCATAAGCAATTTCCGACCTCATCGAAGAAGAAATTCAGTTGAAACCAGAAATAAATTCTCGAAAATCAGTAAAGTCCTCATAGAAATCAATCCTCCCAATTAGAAATTCTTAGAAATCAGAAATCAATCCTGGCTTCGGATCCGAAATTGAAGAACAAAAATTAGGAACTTATGACAGAAATCAGCTTCGAAACAGAGCGAAAATGGTGAAAATGTATAGACTCGACTCTTAAATCATTACTGTAACATGCATTTCATTTTCATTTTGATCCTCGAACTTTCATACTCCACGCATGATTTTCATAGTATGAATGTAGTGATAAATTAGGTTAATTTTCAATAACGATATCTACATGCCTGACTGTAGTAATAAATTGGCTGAGTTTAGATTTATTCACCTCATATAATTTGTTAATTCACTTTCTTTGGAGAATCTCATTGTTAAGTGAAGTGGTTCAATATTGTTGTGAAATTTTGCATGATTGAATGGGTGGTTAACTCTGTCAAAATATTTCATTGAATCTTCGAATGCAATTTTGGAGTTGTTCACCTGGATATCAATCATTAGTTCACTATTATTTGTTAAGCATGAAGATTAACATGATTCATTTAACGGTTGCCTGAATCTTCTGATTCACTTTTTCATTTATTCATCTCGAAAAATTTGCAAATTCACTTTTATGTGCGGACTCTCATAGGAAATAGACATTATTGAATAAACTCATTCAGCTTGCTTGGTTGGGTAATCTCTGGTTCACAGTTTTAGAATATAGTCTGGATCAATTTTCTTTGGTGGTTCACATTTATTAAATGGAGTAGCTCACTGTTTTAGGTTAATTGACACGATAGAATGAACTGTTACAGTCTGGTTGGTTGTTTGAAGTTTGACAAACTGGTTGTGTAAGTGTTATAGTTCACTTTTTGAGTTATTCACACGATAAAACGCTACTACTTTTCCTTTCTGAAGAGTTGTTTACCTGGATATTAATCATTAGTGCACTATTCTTTGTTAAATGTACTAGTTCACTAATAGTTACACAATTGACGTAATTGAAAGAAGTGTTACATACTGCTTATCTAGTTAAACTCTGTCAACCTACTTTCCTAAATATTCTAGTTCAATGTTCTAGAATACATGCTAAAATGTTTAACATTGAGCTGAATCTTCTGATTCACTGTTTGAGTTATCGACTTGATGAAATGCAGTGGTTCAGTTTTCTTTAAGGAGTGTCAATGTGAAATGCGGTATTTCAGTGTTGTTGACAATTGACATGATTGAATGAAGTGGTTCATTCTGATTGACTTTTAAACTCTGTAAAACTAGTTGAATTAATGATATGTTTGACTTTATTTAGTTGTTCACCTCATAAACATGTAGTAATAGACTTTTCTTTCCTAAGTCCCATGTTTAAGTGTAGCAGTTCACTGTTTCTAAAACTAAGAACCATATGGTTCACTGTTTCTAAAACTAAGAGCCATCTGGTTCACTGTTTTAAAAATTAGTCTAAGTTAAAAAACTGACACATTTATTGGGCAATTCACATGATTCATTTAACGGTTTCAGTCTTATGTGGGAATAAATTCGGTCAAACTAGTTTCCTGAATCTTCGTATTGACTTTTTCATTTATTCATCTCAAAATTTGCTAATTCACTTTTCTGTGCAGACTCTCATCGTTAATGTTGGGAAATAGACATTATTGAATAAACTCATTAAGTTTCCTTGGTTGGGTAATCTCTGGTTCACAGTTTTATAATATAGTCTGGATCAATTTTCTTTGGTGGTTCACATTTATTAAATGAAGTAGCTCACTGTTTTAGGGTAATTGACACGATAGAATGAACTGTTACAGTGTGTTTGGTTGTTTGAAGTTTGACAAATTGGTTGTGTAAATGATGTAGTTCACTTTTTTGAGTTACTCACACGATAAAAACACAATATTTCTCTTTTCCTTTCTGAAGAGTTATTTACCTGGATATCAATCATTAGTGGGCTATTCTTTCCTATGTCCCATGTTTAAGTGTAGCAGTTCACATTTATAGACTCTTAATATATTCTCATGTCTCTTGAAAAAACAGCAACTCACAATACATATGCGGGTTGAAAGCAGTTTGTAAGGTTTTCAAAAATATTCATAAACATTTGGCAGAATCCCATCTAAATTTCTGTACAACACACCATTTGGGTTAGTGTTCAAGGCACTTTATGAGGAAAGAATATCTCAGAAGAACAAAAATGATGAAGTTATGGACAATATCATCAAATCATATATCCCAAAGAAGAATAAATTCAAAATTGGGAAAAACAATTGTGAACTACACAAATCTGACATACAACTGTTGTTTGGAATAAAAGATGGGAAAGAATTGGTGGATATAAACAAAACTTCAGTAACTAAAACAGAATTTACCGAAAGAAACTTCCCTGGGAAGGATAAGGTGAGGGGATCGATGATGAAGGAACAAGTTCTGAAACAGGTAGAGAAGGAAGATGCAGAGTCAATAAAAGACACAGTTCATTTATTGAGCCTACTGCTCTTTCAAAAGTGCTTCTTCACTACTACAGAAGAAGTTCTTGGCTGGACATATGTGAAGTTTGTGAAGGATTTGACAAAACTTAACTCTTATGATTGGTCAGATATAATCCACAAGAATTTGATACAAAGTCTTGAAAATAAGAGCAAAAATCCGCAAACAGTCAATGGATGCACGATAGCATTGTGGGTAAGTTTTAGATTCACTGCTTGATTCCTTGGGTGCTTGGTTGTTTCCTCTTGCAATTTCTATTAAGATCATGTTGAGTTTGTTGCCTTGCACATCTTGAATCTGCCGTGCCAATGATATCACTTGCTCGTTCATAACATTGTTGTATTGCACTCATCTTCCTGAGTTCTACCTATTATATTTGTTGTGTCTTAACCTGCTGGCTTTTGCACCCTGCTGGGTGCATCTTTTGATATTATGATCCTATCCAAATCTGGTGCATTGTTCATACTATTATCTGATGTTGTGCATCCTGATTAGTATCTTGTAATAGGCATGTCTTGTTTCCTGCAGATCTGTTGATTATTTATTCTCAACACTAATATGAAATTCATTATTGTCATACAGTATTGGTTTTGTGAACACTGCAAAACCGTTCAACCAAAATAAAATGAAGTTCCAAATCCAGATGACAATGACAGCAAATACAAGGGAATCCCAAGATGCGCAAAATGGGTGCTGTCAGATTTGAACCAAGTGTTCATCAACACAAAATTGTCACAATTCACAGAAGATGATGTAAGTAAATATTGTTTTGATACATAAATTTCATTGATTACACATTCAAAAACAAAATGAACAACATGTTAAACTGAATATTTCAGTTTAAATGGGACAAGCTCGACGCAACAAAGGAAGAGTTGGAGCTAATGGAAATTGCAGAAACCGAAAGGCATGATGGTCACGATTCAGACTTTGAAGAACAACCTCCAACACCTACAACAAGAAAGCGAGCTAATGAAGCTGAATCATCACCAAGAAAAAAGCCAAAATATGTTAGGAAAGTTAAAGTATCTCTAAAGAGCAAGACGAAGCAAAACAATGGTGAGGATGAGTCACAAGTTCAAAAAACACCTCTCAAGAAGAAGCTTCGTATTGAGCCTCGAGCATCACCGAGAAAGAAAGCAAAGCAAAGTACAAAAAATGATCAGCAGCATAAGAAGAAGGTAATAATTCGCAATAGTGTATGTTTCGAAATAATAATATCACAACAAACTAATCATTTGTGGAAACTATAAAATTGACGCTGGTTCACTGTTTTAATTTAATATCATCTTCGATGATTTCACGACTGAATTTCATGTTTCAATATACTAATTCTATGTTTTGAAATAATAATATCATAACAAGCTAATAATCTGTGCAAACTTTAAATGAACAGGAGGTTTTGAAAAAGCAACAAGAGAAGGAAGCTGAGAAAGGAACAAAAGAATGTGATTGCGGCAAACAAGAAAACAACATTGAACAAGAGTATGTTGTTTTTTATGTACAACAACCAGGATTAGTTACACAAGTTCCAGTTGAAGAAATTCTCCAGGTAAAAAGCCTACGCAACACTTAAAATATCAGATCTTGCATAGAACACTGTCTGGTTCACTGTTTTACACTTGGGGACACAGTCCGGTTCACTGTTTTACACCTACTTCACATTACTAACTCAATTCAAACCAAATGAATTGCAGGGTGTGTTACGTGAATTTAGTGGTGGAGAACAAAACAATGAATACATGGATTCAGCGGAAGCCAACAATGCAATAGTCATGGATACCCCGGAAGCACTGAAAGAGGCCAGCATGGGAAAAAAACAAACGACCCTGACTTATCAAATCTAATGACAATGATCATAATTTCAACTTTGTTGATAAAAACACATTGAATCATTTTAAAAAACAGGATATCCCAATTGAAGAGGAGGAAAGTCACACCAAGAATGCGGAGGCTTCCAATCCAAAAGAAGACTATCAAAAAGAGAAAAATGAAACGATCCTGAAGGTAAAAACAACAACATAACATATTACTTAACATTTGATTACACATTAAATTTGAGAACTCAATATCTTGAAATACAGGCCGACAAAGCAACACAAATTGATGACATGAACGGGGCGGGGATGTGTAAATTGCATGACAGAATTGTGAAAATTCTTGAAGCAAGACAAAATAGGTTTGTTGGTCCCTTGGAAAGGCTAACACAAGTTTAGAGGGGGTGAATAAACTTGTCACCAAAACCTAATCGAGCGAGGCGAGTCTTGTACAAATTGATTAACTATTAAGGTTCAGTTTAAACTTGTGTGGAGTTGAGCTGACAAAGCTGAGTTTAAGTCAAACTGACTTATACAAAACTGAGTCAACCGGCAGCGGATTTAGATTTTATCCTTTATCTGGATCTTGTTATTCTATAAGAAAAAGCTGTGTATGCAAAACTGAATTCTGGTGAATGTCAGTTTGTGAACTGTGTATGCTTATAACAATCAGTCAGTATGCTGTATAAACAAATATAAATGTTGTAAAGTAAATAACAGAATGTAAATGCATAAAGTAAGTAGAGCAAGAATTATAGTGGTTCCAGGTGGTGTAATCATGTCAGTCCACTCTTCCCCTGTGACGTAGGAGGAAAATTCCACTAGAACTCCTTGAGGTACACTGTTACAAAAAGTCCTATATGATAGTCCTTGACTAATCCCTAGTGTCACTATCTAAACAACTAAAGAACAGGTTGGATTGCTGCTCTTCAACTGCTTGAGCCACTGGTCCTTAGAGGGTTGTACTGCCTCTTCACCAGCTACCACCACAAACACAGTCTACCCGACTGCAAATGTCACAACTGTCCTTGGCAACTCCTTGACCGGATTGCTTCACAGTCTAAAAACCTTTGTTGAGAATCAATAAATTGATTCTTGCTTGTGGTTCTTCAAAGTGTAGAAATCTGGATAAGATCGATGTAGCTTAAACACTTGAAGAATTTCTAGATATGATCTTGTTGAGCGCAAATAATGATAGCAATTTGAATGAACTAGACTAGTGCACAAAGAAAATGCTTGTAATCTTGTTAATTCGGGTGTTTGATCCTTGGTGCAAAGTCCTCTATTTATAGTGTGAGGTCCAACGTTCATCTTGCTTAAATTCGAATTGTATCAAAGTCTATCTTGTAACGGCTATATTTAGTGACCGTTCTGACTTGTCAGTATTTCATCCAATAGAGTTGCTTTCTTTACAACGTTCGAATGTACTATCAGTTTGTTGGATGGCTGACTATAAAATTGAGTTTCTGATCGCTTTATATCTGCGATGTCGATTTCGATTTACTAAGCGACTTAGAGCATTAACTGAGTTTTTACTCTTCTTCAAAAACTTCAGTACTCTATTTATATGATTATATGTGACTGAATCAGATTACACCATTCCTTATAAAGATCATCTAAGATATCATTGTCCTTATGACACTTAGGTCTTCTACAAGATCCATAAAGTCAGTTCAGGCCATCACAGACTTACCTGAATTCTAACTTTACAGTCTCGGCTTAAGATCTTCATAACTAAGTTTGAAACCTCAGTTCTTCAATCTTCCTTAACTGAGTCTGTGTCCCTCAATTCTTCAAATACTGAGTTTGTTCCCTCAGTTTTTAGTTCTAGATAAGCCAACCGAGTCTGTGTCCCTCGGCGAACTTACCTTCTTCAGTTCTGAGTGAACTATCAGTTCTAGGTGTATATCTTCAGTCTTGAGTTAAGTTCCAGTTATCTAGATGATTTCCAGTTTCTTAAATGATTTCCAGTTTCAGTTCTATGACACTTCTATCTATTATAGTGCTTGTCTGATATAACCTATACAATTATCAGACTCTAGTAAAATGTATACATTCAGTTCTAGACATCTTTTAGCTTTCCACTATAACAGTTAGTTTCAGCACTTCATCAATGGGGTGTTATCAAACATGTTCTAGAATAAGATGAATCATCATCAAAACTAAATTTTATTCCCAACAATTTCCCCCTTTTTGATGATGCCAAAACTCTCCTTAAAAGAAAAGCTTAAAGATAAATACAATTCAAAACAAGGTAAAACTGGAAACTGGATTTCATTAAGAATTATCAAAAACTGGAATAGTTACATAGTAAGTGATAAACTGAAATAAGAGCTAAAATATTCTCTGTGCTCTTTGTGTAACTAAAATGAATTTCTTCTCTTTATCATGAAGCTGATAAACATGTTCTAGCTTTGAGTCTTCCTTGGAGAAAGTTCTGAGATAGTGTACTTGACTTGTAAGTTTCCACTTCCTCCACAAAACTAGCTTTGGCAATGCTGATTCATCCTTGTAATAATTTTCAAATTCTGCCACATCAGCTTTCATTTGTTCAGTCTTGTCTCTGATCTGCAATTTCTCTTCAATCTTCTTGAACTTCTTATAGTTTGCTATCTTCTAATTGTGATATTGATCAGATAAGAAGTAAGAAATAGATTCTTCATAAGTTTTGTCTTTGTACTTGAGTTTGATATTGCTATGATCATTGACAAACTTCATCCACAAATCCTTTGTAAGAGTAGCTCTCATTTCTCCAGATTGACTATATTTTTCAATTAGCTTCTCTTCAGATAGTTCTTTTACATTCCGAATATAAGAATCTGCCACTGATTTGTATTTCTTCAGTTCCTCTTCCAGCTTCACTTTTCATCTAGTAACAAAAGGCAACCCATCAGTTGTATTTCTTCAGTTCCTCTTCCAGCTTCACTTTTCATCTAGTAGTCTCAGCTTTTCTTCTTCAGCTTCCCTCTTTTTGGCATCATACAACTGATTTACCAACTGATGGGTTGCCTTTTGGTCGGCTGAGATATTCTTTTGAGAAGTAAGTACTTCATTCAGCTGAGTCTCTAAACCATAGATACGCCGATTTAAATGCCATTCTGCTTGAGCATGTGTTTCTCTGTCTACCATGGTTGTGAGTTCAATGTTCTCTTTGAGAGTGAGAATTTCTGACGCTGAGCTAGAAGTTGATTTCTGAATGATATCCAACTTGGTGTGGACTGAGGCGTCCGTCTTCTTCCGATAATCCAAGTATCCAGAAATATTTGACAAATGGCCATTGTATTCTTCCTTTTGGTTGATCATGATCTTCACATTTTCATGTACTTTGCTCAATTCTTCTTTTGTTATAATCTCAGATGGATCTACTTCTTTGTCTTGTTGGATTGTAGGATGAATATCATCATTGATTACCATTAATTGCTTATCATCAGCCTTTTCATCTGCTTGCTGATTGTCAGTTGTTTGGTTTCCAACTGGCAATTCTTCTTGCTGATTAACAGTTTGCGTGGTTTGAACTTGAGGTTGAATATCTGTCTGCAAATCTGTAATCTTGTCAGCTTCTTTGATTCATCATCTTTGTCATCATCCTTCTTCTTTTGAGTATCCAGTGTTGATGACGTGGCTGATTTTCTTCGTTGAGCTATCTCAGTAAATCTTAGGAAACAGTTTGTGAGAAACTCTTTCATAGGAAATAGAGCATATAGATCCCTGACTTCAAGTTTCTCCAATAATAACTTTTCTTCACTTGATAGATTAGCTTCACGACAGTCTTCGGTCTTGAGTTTCATTTTCATCAGCCTGACGATTCTTTCAGCTTCAAAAGTATGAGCTGATTGTTGTGTTGGTTGTTGCTGAAATTGTTGTTGCTCCTTTTCAGCATCCATAACAGAAACTTGTTTCTTTGTGATCTTCTGTTGTAACTAAGAAACAATTTCAGTAGCTATACTGTCCTTTCTTGTAACATCAGTTGTCAGTTGTTGTTCCCTCTTAGTTGGTTCTAACTGACTTGAAGTACCTGGGAACAAACATTTTCCAACTGACATAACTTTCTCCGGGTCAGCTTTTCGTTTGACTCCTTTGTGTTCAGCTATTTGCTGAGACACAGTTTTCTTCTTGGCTTCAAGTTGGGATGTCTTCGATGTTTCTTTCCTAGAATGGACTAGAGTTACATCTCCTGTGGATGTATCAATTCTTCTTGTAAATGCAGCACCAGTTTGTTCTATTGCGTTCCCTGCCTTGAGTCTTTCCAGATAATGTTTAATAACACCACTGAGTGTCTTTTTCAGTCGAAGTCTGTCAACAGGTTCTCTTCCTTCGGCTTAAGCTCTTCGCACACTGTCAATTCAGCTAAGTGTTGTTGTTTTATCTGATTAAACACATAACCTGCCCAATTGAACTCAAGTTCATCCCAGATGATGGTCTCAGATAAATGTTGTCTTCAGATAATTTGGCGATTCATTTGTATCGACCAATGACATGCCTGCAGAGCCATTTGCTGAGGGGTCCAAACTCTGGTTTGAGGTCATTGACATTTGAGTCAATAGCTGCTGGTTCCTTTGTTAAAGACATTTTTCTGAGAAAGGCTTCTCTTTTGAGTGGTAAACAACTCAACTCTATTGATTTCACAAGTGGTTCCTTGAAATCAAATAGCATCTTGATGACTTCTTCATTAACAATAATCCTTTCTCCTTGAACTTTTGTAATTAGGGATTTCCTTACCAGTCTCATGTTTTCCCAGAACTGTAAAATCCCTTCTACATCCCGATCATCATTGAATTTTACTTCCAGGATGTCTCTTAATCCTTGCTAATGCTTTATCTTCTCGCAAATACGACTTGCTAAAAGAGTATTGTTGCATAGTGCTTCATACTCTTCAAAAGATAGAGTAACTAATTCAGTAATGAGCCTTTCTTCTTGTGATTTCTTGGAGGCTGCTGATGAGCGAAAAATTCACCCACTAAAAATACATTTATAAAGACTCGCAACTGTGGGTAAACTAACTCTCTAACTGGCAGAGTACCAGGTCGATTGCTAGGATAGCTACAGGAGTACGAGGTCGTCCCAAGAGAAATGTGGTTGTGAATACCAAAGCGAACGTGGTGCTTAGTCTAGGCGATCAAAGTTTTAAGTGGAGTGTTATAGCTAATGCGAAAAAGTAAAGATTATTCTAACGAGATTAAAAAGCATAGCCGAGTTATGATCCAACAGGTTATCTCCCCACAGGAAAAACTTGATTAGGAGTGTGTTTTAACCAACCTACCTTTCCACAGTATTTTAACGACATCCACGGGTGCCAACTCCTAATTCTGGTGTTAAGATCTGAACAACTCTCATTCAACACCCTATGTGAAGTTAATTAATTTTCCCTTTAGAAAACCGATTAACCTAACATGATTACGTTCTTTGAGTCGCTCGAACAACGATGACAAACCTCTATATTGGAAATGGTCCTAACAACTAGGCCGAATCTACGCAACGATCCCAAAACCCCTTTTCCCACATCTCACCGCAAAATGCATTTATAGGTTCGATGTGTGTGACAATGGACTAGATGATCAATCTAATTCAAAGACGTTTATAATAAGTTTTAGGACGTGGATTAATCATTAAAACATTATATTACGTGCTACACAACTCCCATCTCGTCTACCGAGGGTTAATTTCACCCGTTTTCACATAATTCGGCTATGTGACTACTTTAGCTACTCATTATATAAATAAAAGAAAAATATATATATATATATATATATATATATATATATATATATAAGTCGTAAAAGTAAATGCGTAAGTAAATTGCGTAAATAAAAATGCGTAAATAAAAGTGCGTAAAAGTAAAAATATATATATATATATATATATATATATATATATATATATATATATATATATATATATATAGATATAGATATGTATATAATATATATATATATTTATTTATACTAATTGCATAAAAGTAAAAGAAAGCAATAAAAGCGGAAATGAAATTATATTAAAAGTATAACTAAGTCGGGTTATTACAATGACATTATAACGACATATATATCTAATTTGTTTTCAAAACATAATTAAAAAGAAAGAAAAGAAGAAGAGGGATGGGGAAGAAGGGGCAAGGAAAATGGATGGGAATGGGAGAGTATATATAGGAAGGAAAAAAAAAAAGAATATTCAGGGAATACGCCAAACTTAATAATTAAGTTTGGAGAAAATATCTCGGGGAATATACCTTGGAATACGCCAAAGGAATATGCCAAAGAATATACGCCAAACTTAATAATTAAGTTTTGGAGAAAATATCCGGGAATATACTTTGGAATATCTTATTTCAAAATATCTAGATATTTTGATGGCCTGAAGCACCAAGTTTGAGCCGAGTCGAAATGAAATTTTAGTATAATGCCCATAACTTGAGTTGTAGACCTCCAAAATCATGATTTAAACGTCATTAGAAAGCTCTCGGAAAACTCTACAACTTTCATAAGGACTCTTCTTCAGAAAATGTCGTTTTGATGAGCCATTCGTATGTCGTGTCGCTTTCGAGGATTTTCCACTAATCTGAATTGATTAGCCACTTGACCACCATTTGAGTTGTAGAAATCCGATTAACGTGATTCAAAATGCGTTGAAAGATTATTTGAAGATCTACAACTTTCATTAAGAAGTCATCCCCTGAAAATGCCTCTAAGCTGGGTCAAATCTCCGTCTAAAATATGTAACGATTAAGTACTTAGGAAAATTTGCTCCGTTGAACTCGTAAACTTGTGGCACCTTCTTCTAACCCTCTAAACACCTCTTTTAGGCCTCAAAACGTGTCGTTACTCGGGATTTTGGTTAACCTATAATTCTGCAATAAACCACCAAAATACCAAACGTAAATCCGACACGACACACCGGTTACTAAACCGGTACAAAAACTATAAAAACACGTTAAAAATACGATATTTTATATAATAACTACTACTTATATATTTTTATGAAACTAAGGAATTAAAGACTCGAAACGATATAAAAATACTCAAAATGATATCAGAAATGGGGTAAATTGTTATCAAAATAACAGTGAATTTTTCCGTTATCAGCTGCCATTATGATTTTTTTTTTGAATTTGAAGTGAAATAGAGAAAGATGAAATTCTGGCTTTTGAGAGAGACAAAATTTGAAATTTTCTTTTTGTGAGTGTAAGGATATGCAAGGGGTTGGTTATATAGGTGGGTGTACTGACGGTTCGTGGATTGATACATGATTTTTTGAAGATTTTGTACCAACCTTTCAAATTCCATGTGGTTTGTGTAACCGATGCATGTACTGTTCTGACAATAGTGGGGGTGTACAAGCAACAGGTTCTGACATAAACGGCGGTAATTAAATGTGATGTAACTGCTGTCGGTTTTATCCTTTCAACCATTTGACTCTCTTTGACTAGGTAAACTGATGCTTGAGGTCAGTTCTAGAATAAATTCAGTTCGTTCAATTCTTCAGTTTCAGTTAGTCAGTTTGAGATTGTTGATGTCAATGACTGATCTGTTAAGTGAGCACAACCAATATAACAAAGATCAATCCCCTTGACGAATCTCTTGGCTTAAACTGACTTAGCTGACTTTGATAATCCCCAATTCAGTTCTCAGTTTTGCAAATCTCTCTTTGTCCAGAGGTTTGGTAAAAATGTCAGCCAACTGATCTTCAGTCGGGACAAAAAGAACTGTAATATCCTTCTTTTCCACATGATCTCTTATGAAGTGATGTCTCACATCAATGTGTTTCGTCCTTGAGTGCAAAACTGGATTCAGTTATAGCAATTGCACTTGTGTTATCACATATTATAGGAATCAGTCCCTCTTCTATCCCATAATCTCTTAATTGCTGTCTAATCCATAAAACTTGAGACACAATGACTTCCGGTGCTAAGTACTCGACCATTTGTTGATGTCGAAATTGAGTTTTGCTTCTTGCTGAACCATGACACAAGTCTATTTCCCAATAACTGACATGTGCCTGAAGTACTTTTTATGTCCACTTTGCATCCTGCATAGTCTGAGTCTGAGTAGGATATCAGTTTGAATTCTCCTTCTTTTGAGTACCATATCCCAACTTCTTTTGTATCTTTCAAATACTTCAAGGTTCTTTTGACGACAGTAAGATGGCTTTCTTTAGGTCTTGTTTGAAATCTGGCACATACACCTACTGTAAAGGATATATCTTGTCTACTAGCTGTTAGATAAAGTAGACTTCCAATCATTCTTCTGTAGAGAGTTTGATCTACATCCTTCCTATCTTTATCTTCATCTAATCTGATGTTGGTTCTAATTGGTGTTGCAATGCCAGCTGATTTTTCCATTCCAAACTTCTTGATCAGTTCTCTCGTATACTTGGTTTGGTGAATGAAAATTCTACTGCCCATCTGTTTTACTTGTAAACCGAGAAAGTAATTCAGTTCTCCCATCATACTCATCTGAAATTTGCTCTTCATTAAACTTGCAAATTTCTCACAGAGTTGCTCATTTTCTGATCCAAAAATGATGTCATCCACATAGATTTGAACTAGGAGAGTACTTTCTTCAACTTTCATTCTGAATAGAGTTTTATCAATAGTTCCTTTTGTAAAACCATTATCCACCAGAAACTGAGATAGAGTTTCATACCAAGCTCTTGGTGCTTGTTTGAGTCCATAAAGAGCTTTTCTAAGTCTGAAGACTTTGTCAGCTTGATCTTTGATTTCAAATCGTTGGGGTTGATGAACATAGACTTCTTCTTCAAGTATCCCATTAAAAAATGCTCTTTTGACATCCATCTGGTACACTTTGAATTTCTTGTAAGCTGCAAAGGCAAGAAATAGTATGATTGCCTCCAACCTTGCAAATGGGGCATAAGTTTCATCAAAGTCTATCCCTTCAGCTTGTGAATAACCGTTTGCTACAAGTCTAGCTTTGTTTCTGATAATATTCCCATCTTTATCAAGCTTATTTCTAAAAACCCATTTAGTTCCAATTATGTTGACATGATCTGGCTTGTCAACTAAATCCCAAACTTGATTTCTCTCAAATTCATTGAGTTCTTCTTGCATAGACAAAATCCAATCTTGATCGTTCAAGGATTCTTCAATTTCTTTGGGTTCAGACTGAGACAAAAAACATGCTATCATGGCATCTAATTGGTGTCTTGTACGAACTCCAGCTTGAAAATCACCTAACACTTGTTCTTCAGGATGATTTCTCATCCATTGATGTACTGGGGGTTGCATCAACAGATCTTCATTTTGTTGAGCTGGTTCTTCTTGAGCTAGATCATTTTCAACTGGATCAGTTTCTTCTTGTTGTTGTTCAGTTGCTGGTTCAGTTACTGGTAACTGAGGTTGATCCTGATCTGAAGAATCTGAGATATTTAATCTTCCAATATCAATGAAAACTGATTTTGGAGTCTTATCTGACCGAGGCTAACAAACTGGTTCTTCCCTGTCTTCAATTGTGTCTCTAGTAAACTTTGGTTCATAAAAAACCACATGTATAGATTCTTCATGCTTGAGTGTCCATTTGTTTAACACTCTGAAAGCTTTACTGAAACTTGAGTATCCCAGAAATATTCCTTCATCAGCTTTGGGTTGAAAAAATTTGAGCTGATCTTTGCCATTATTGTGAACAAAACATTTGCTTCAAAAGGCATGAAAGTATGGGACATTTGGTTTTCTTCCATTCCAAATCTCATAAGGTGTCTTTTCATGTCTCTTGTTCATGAGAGCTCGATTCTGAGTATAACAAGCTATATTTACAGCTTCTGCCCAATATCTTTCTGGCAGTTTAGATTCACAGATCATTGTCCTTCCATCTTCTTTGAGTGTTCTATTTCTCCTTTCAGCTACTCCATTCTGTTGAGGTGTTGCTGTAGATGCAAGCTGATGTAGAACTCCGTTTTCTCCACAATATTCAATGATTATGTTGTTGAGAAATTCTGTTCATTTATCTGATCTGATCTTGATTACTATAACACTCTTCTGATTTTGGAGTCTCTTGAAAAGTTCTGTCAGTTGTTGCTTAGTTTCACTTTTCTTGGTCATGAAAATAACCCAAGTGTATCTTGAAAAATCATCAACCACCGCCAAAGTGTATTTCTTTCCACTAACACTGATTGGTGTGACTAGTCCAAATAAGTCTATATGCATCAGTTCTAAAACTATGTTTGTTGAATGCTGAGACTTAGTCTTGAAACTTGCTTTTGTTTGTTTTCCTTGTTGACATGCATCACACAGGCTGTCTTTCTTGTATGTCATCTCTGGTAGTCCAATTACTAAGTTCTTTTTGACTAACAAGTTGATATCATCAAAGTTTAGATGACTCAGTTTCTTGTGCCATAGCCAACTGAGTTCTGACTTGGTATGCACGATCAAACAAGTTTCTGAAACTGCTGTAGACCAATCTACAACATACATGTTCTCTTCTCTTCTTCCAGCAAGAACTACATGGAAAGCCGATTCGCTGAAGACAATGCAATACTCCTTATCAAAGGTAACTTTGTATCCTATATCGCAGAATTGACTTGTGCTGAGTAGATTGTAGTGAAGTCCTTCCACGTAAGATACATTCTTGATTGTGAGTCCATTTCTGATTAAGTTTCCATAACCTTTTGTCCAACCAGGTTTATCTTTACTTCCAAAATTGACTCTTGGTCCATCTTTAGCTACAAAATCAGTGAGACAGTCCTTGCTCTTTGTCATGTGTCTAGAGCATCCACTGTCAAAGTACCAAATATCCTGAACAACAAATTAAAATGCTTTAGGTACCCAACTCTGTTTGGGTCCATAGTGGTCAATTGTCAGTACAACTCTGGGTATATTTCCATAAGGTCTTCTCTGGAAATTGTTGCACTTATTCTCATATATGTAAGCCACATTTCCATAATATCTTTTTCTGGATTGTCTCATTTATATGATTTCTCAGGTCTTCTGGTTTGAACTAATTTCCAAAATGTTTTCTATTATTAAAAGCTGAATAATAACCATCATTCTTTTTGTACTGAGGTCTGGACTGATCTTTGTACTAGGACTTTTGCTGAGAACTGGGATAAGCTCTCTGCTGAGTCTCGGACTGAAACTTATGATAAGTTTTCTGTCTAGAATGATTGTTCCTATCAGTTTTAATAGTAGGTTCAGTAAAATTCCAATCATCATCAGTGGGGTATAGTCTGTCTTTCCCCCTGGATGTGTGAATCTTTGAATGATTGACATTCTTATATTTACTCTGATTATAATTTTTCTGGTTCTTGACTTGATCAGTTTTTGTAGATCTGGCAGTTGATCTACCATTTCTGTTTCCTTGAGGTACAGCTGATCTACCATTTGATTTACCTTTGTTGGTAGGTGCAGCTGTTTTCTTAGAAAACTGAGTTGTCTTATATGAGGCTAACTTTACTGGTTCAGCAATTTTCTCAGTTTGTGGAAGTTGCTCAGCAACAAACTTAATACCAGTTTTGATACTAGGTTCAGCAGCTTTGCTCGTTCCTTCCTTAGAAGATTGCTGTGTATCAAATCCTAAGACAACCTATCTCCATAAGGCTTTCCGGATTTGAATCTAGTGGCTGAACTTGATTGAGCAAAAGATTCAGTTGATGCTGTTGATGCAGTAGGCTGATACTGATTCTTTCATTTATCAGTTCTAGTCAGTTTCATCATGTTTAGTTCAGACTTCAATCTTTCAACTTCAAGAATTAGAACTTCTTTCTCAGCTTTAATTGATTCATAACCAGCTTGGATGGTTACCAGCTGATTCATCAATTCGTCAAGTGTTTCTTCTAATTCCAGATTTTTTGGATTGGAGTCAGCAGTCGAAGAACATGCATTTTGTATGGAAATCTGAGCTGATGAATATTTAGAGTTAGATTCACATACCTCATTTGGATTCTCATATGAGACATTAAAGCCGTGTCATCTGATAATCTTTCAGTGCCAGCTTCATAGTCTGACTCATCTCCGGCTAAAAGTGCTCTTCTGCCAGTTCTTCGTTGCTGAGTTTTCTTACCAGTTAGCTCTGGGCATTCAACTTTGAAGTGTCCAGGCTTTTTACAGTTGAAGCAGAGATATTCATCGTCCTTTTTCTTTTCAGGAGTCCTCTTGATAAACTTCTGAGTGACTGGGTGCCCACTCTTCATTCTTCGAATTCTATTCATCATTAGAGCCATATGCTCTTCCATCTCAGCCAATTGCTGAAGATTGCTAGATGATGTTTCTTGGTTATCATTTGAGGCTGCTGCTGCAAGAGCTGTTGTTTTGGATTCCTCCATGGCTTTGATTAGAGCTGTTGTAATGGTGAAATCTTCACTGAATTCATAAGCTTTAAGATCTGAGAAGATTTTGAAGGAATCTTCTATGTCAAGTCTTCTTGATTCTTCCATTGCTGTGACCTTCATCTTCCAACAAATTGGTAAAGCCTTCAAGATTCTAGTGTTGATTTCTTTCTTGGTGTACTCAATCTTGAGTAGATCCAGTTCATCCATGATATCACTGAATCTTGTTTCCATCTGATCAATATTTTCGCCTGACTTCATTTTGAAATTCTCAAACTTCTGTTTTGCAACTGAGATCTTGTTTTCTTTGATGGAGTCAGTTCCTTCGCAAACTAACTGAAGTTTCTCCCACATTTCTTTTATAGTAGTGCAATCCTTGACTTTCAGATACATATTGCTGTCAAGAGTTCTGAGTATGATATCCATGGAGACATTGTTCAGGTTGTTTCTCTTTCGATCATCACTGGTCCATTTGCTTTTGGGCTTGGGAACTCTAACTTGATTTTCACCAACAGTTTACATGTAGGTGATCTGGATAGGTCCATCAGCGAGTACATCAATCATCTCATCATGAGAAGCTGCTAGAAAAGCCTGCAAACGACGTTTATATTCATCAAATATGTCCATGTTGCACATTAGCATCTGTCTGGCATACTGATTGTTATCCATTGTGAGAGTGAGTGAGAACTGTATTATGCAAAGACTGGAAACTAAAAGACTGAGTTTTCAACAATAGCTTTTTAAAGAACCCTGCTCCGATACCAATTGTTGATCCCTTGGAAAGGCTAACACAAGTTTAGAGGGGGTGAATAAACTTGTCACCAAAAACCTAACTGAGAACTGAGTCTTGTATAGATTGATTAACAATTAAGGTTCAGTTTAAACTTGTGTGGAGTTGAGCTGACAAAGCTGAGTTTAAGTCAAACTGATTTATACAAAACTGAGTCAACCGGCAGCGGATATAGATTTTAGCCTTTATATGGATCTTGTTATTCTATAAGAAAAAGCTATGTATGCAAAACTGAATTCTGGTGAATGTCAGTTTGTGAACTGTGTATGCTTATAACAATCAGTTTCAGCATGCTGTATAAACAAATATAAATGCAATAAAGTAAATAACATAATGTAAATGCGTAAAGTAAGTAGAGCAAGAATTATAGTGGTTCCAGGTGGTGTAATCCTATCAGTCCACTCTTCCCCTGTGATGTAGGAGGAAAACTCCACTAGAACTCCTTGAGGTACGCTGTTACAAAAAGTCCTATATGATAGTCCTTGACTCCCTAGTGTCACTATCTAAACAACTAAAGAACAGGTTGGATTGCTGCTCTTCAACTGCTTGAGCCATTGGTCCTTAGAGGGTTGTACTGCCTCTTCACCAGCTACCACCACAAACACGGTCTACCCGACTGCAAATGTCACAACTGTCCTTAGCAACTCCTTGACCGGATTGCTTCACAATCTAAACCTTTGATTGAGAATCAAAGTTGGGCTGAGAATCAATAAATTGATTCTTGCTTATGGTTCTTCAAAGTGTAGAAATCTGGATAAGATCGATGTAGCTTGAACACTTGAAGAATTTTTAGATATGACCTTGTTGAGCGCAAATAATCATAGCAATTCGAATGAACTAGACTAGTCCACAAAGAAAATGTTTGTAATCTTGTTAATTCGGGTGTTTGATCCTTGGTGCAAAGTCCTCTATTTATAGTGTGAGGTCCAACGTCCATCTTACTTAAATTCGAATTGTATCAACGTCTATCTTGTAACGGCTATATTTAGTGACCGTTCTGACTTGTCAGTATTTCATCCAATAGAGTTGATTTCTTTACAACGTTCGAATGTACTATCAGTTTGTTGGATGGCTGACTATAAAACTGAGTTTCCTGATCATTATTATACCGCGTATGTCAGTTTTCAGTTTACTAACTGACTTAGAGCATTAACTGAGTTTTTACTCTTCTTCAAAAACTTCAGTACTCTATTTATCTGATTATATGTGACTAAATCAGATTACACCATTCCTTATAAAGATCATCTAAGATATCATTGTCCTTATGATACTTAGGTCTTCTACAAGATCCATAAAGTCAGTTCAGACCATCACAGACTTACCTGAATTGTCATTTTACAGTCTCGGCTTAAGATCTTAATAACTGAGTTTGAACCCTCAGTTCTTCAATCTTCCTTAACTGAGTCTGTGTCCCTCACTTCTTCAAATACTGAGTTTGTTCCCTCAGCCTTCAGTTCTAGATAAGCCAATTGAGTATGTGTCCCTCAGCGAACTTACCTTCTTCAGTTCTGAGTGAAATTTCAGTTCTAGGTGTATATCTTCAGTCTTAAGTTAAGTTCCAGTTATCTAGATGATTTCCAGTTTTAGTTTTACGACACTTCTATCTATTACAGTGATTGTCTGATATAACCTATACAATTATCAGACTCTAGTAAAACCTATACATTCAGTTCTAGACATCTTTTAGCTTTCCACTATAATAGTTAGTTTCAGCACTTCATCAATGGGGTGTTATCAAACATGTTCTTGAATAAGATGAATCATCATCAAAACTAAATTTTATTCCCAACAAGGTTTGTTGCAATGATAAAGGAAAAACGGAGAGTTAAAGACTGCATGAAGAAAAAGAATGAAGAAATGATTAGCTTGCAAGAGAATTGAAAGAAGCAAAAGACATTGAGCAACAAGTTCTCCAAGAAATGCAACAGAGGGAGATAAATATAGACAAGGAAAGAACAGAGTATGAAACAGAAATTCGATCCCTGAATGAATAAATCGCGGTGCTTAGAGTGGAGAGTGAAATCTTTGCAAAAGCTTTAAAGGATAAAGTTGCAAAAATGAAACTTAAGCAAGAAAGGTTTAAGAAGCTAGAGGAAGAAAAATGGAATCCTGACACATCTTTGAAATGGATAACGGCTGAAAATGAAGAGGCAAAAGAGAGAATTGAAGAGTTGAAAATGATCAGAAAAGGGAATGATCTGAAAACTGCAGCACAGCAAAGCAGGATTGTTGAATTGGAAAAACAACTGAAAGATGAAAAGGAAAAACTAATTCAAGCTCAAGTCAAATATGGCAAAAAAGTTGGAGAAACAAGCACAAAAGTGGAAAAAAATCCTAAATCAATGATAAAAAGGATAAAAGAAAGAGAGAAACGTCCAAAGGTACAGGATGAAGATTTTGTGACACAAACAAGAAAATACCTATACCTGTTGAATCAGAATACGGAGAGGGAGAGGGAGAGGAAGAAAAGAAGGAAAGAAGATCATTGAAGATAAAGAAGAAAAAAGAAGCTTATGAATGTGGGAAATATTTGCCCGACCAAACTTTCAAGAATATAATAGAATGTTACGAGCAATATGGAGATTGCTAAGTGAAAAAATACAAAATTTTCTTCATATTATTCATAAGGTATATTATTAGCATAGCAAAAAATTTGTGTATGGGGAAAGTTTGGGAAGAAGATGTAGAAGTAACTGTCAAGGACATTGTCAACATTCTTGAGGGCAAGTTCATATCAAGCAAGGTAAGTGTAAATGAAAATGAAACAAAAAAAAAAAACATAATCTTAACAATATATGAAGTTAATAATTAATTATTATATTATAGGTGATCAATGCCTTCAGCATTATCCTAAGACATAATCAAGAAGAGGACAACGGGTTTGTCATTTTACCAACAAGTACTAAGGTAACGCCCTGATTCACTGTTTTATTTTCAGTTCAAAACATTCTGGTTCACTGTTTTAAACCTAAGGATAAATGAAATAATGTTCATGTTTTTGTACACGTTGATAATCTTTTCACATGTTCACATTCATATGCAGCAATATTGTGATAAATATGCCAGAGAAAGGAAATTTCAGAAGCACTTTGAAAACAGAGTGAAGACAACTTTCATAGACTGTCAGTGAATATATATTCCACTATGCTGCCAAGGATTGAAAAATGAACCATACCATTGGATCTTGTTAGTCTTCGAATCAGGGGTTGATGGAGATTGGAAACTTTACAATTCCTTGGATTGCTCTTAAAGAGAAACACAAGCTTTCAAAGAAGAATGTGTTGCAGTTGTAAGTATCATACATCTACATTTTATACTTAAAAATATCAAATGACTTTTATTCATTACAATCGCAGCAAGAACGTCTGTGGGAATGTTTCTATCTAAATGCTCCAGAAAATGAACTTCACCCGAAAGAAGATCAAAAGGAAATAACAGTTGTTCAACACATTCCAAAGCAAGACAATGACATGTATATTTCAAAAACTTAAAAATATGGATTAAAAGACACACTAACTCAATTGCAATGCACTGAATTGAAAGCGTATTTCCAAAAATTGCAAGGAAAATTGTGGAATTTATGTGATGTACTATATACAACAATCAGCCCATAAGGAGGAAATCAAAAAAATCTGGAAAGCAGTTGACGTGAAGAAATTCACAGCAACGGTGGTCAATGACATTTGCAAGAACGGTTTTCTATGATGAAAAAACTTAGTCTTTTGTTTGATATGCTTTTGGTAAATGAATGTAAATCACTTTGAAGATTTAGCCTGAAATGATCGGTTGTGAACTCCCCCCTACTGAAGTATTAGTCAGATACTAATACCGATTAATAGTTTGCAGATTCGATCGATATTATTTTCGTGACCGTATGTAAATCAACCGGATGAGTTGTGACATTGTCTCTGCAGAAGTGATAGTCAGCTCCTTTTAATGATTATTAGTCTACTATTTTGCTTTATCTACTTTTGTTATATATCAAGTTCACTGTTTTATATTGATCTCAAAGCCTATCCGGTTCATATTTCACAGCTAGGATATCTGTTTCACTGTTTTACATCTAGGCTAAAAAATCATGGAATGTTTTTGTACACTTCCATCTACATATTCCCTAAGCTTGTCTGATATGATGTAACCACACTAGTTATCAAACAACATATGAAACAAAATTCAATTAAAAAATTAGTCTTCAATGTTTCAAGTTCACTGTTTCATAAAATGCCAACACAAGCACAAAGGAAAACACTTTTATAAAAGAAAAATCATTGAACTACCTAAACAAAAAAGGTATAAATCATATCATTATTAAAAAAAATTAAACTCAATAAGCATAATATATGAACAAACTTGTCTCAATCTAACTCATTTCATTGAAGTCTAGTTCACTGGTTTATTAAAGACTAAAATATAAACAAACTTGAAATATGTTGTGTAATAGTATAGCAGCTGGTATCTGCATATATCATAAAAAAAACAAATTTCACTGTTTTAACACATGAACTATAACAAGTCATTTATTACAGGAAAATAATATCAAACGTCACTGTATTCTAATGAAATAAAACAGGCGCATTGCAACTCCTCTTATTGTGTCTACCACCAGGCACGTGACAACGCCCACATGTCATGCTTCTCCTAAATTCACCTCTAGAAGCAATCCTATTCTTCTTTGGACGACCTGGAGCCCGCTTTGACGACGGAGAAAGAACATCTGAACTGTTGGAAGTGCTACTAGTGCTGCCAGACTGATATATAGTAGAAATTGGATACAATCCAACATATTATCTAGCAGCATAACTCTTTGACAAATAACGTAGATCAACAAAGTCATGCAATTGCTGCCCGGATCTCAATATACATGCAACAACATGATCACAGGGCACACCAGTCAGCTGCCAATACGTACAAGAACAAGTGAACAACTCCAAATCGACTGTGCAAGAAGGAGAAGAAAAAACCTCATACACATGTTGGGATGATTAAATAATGTTCCAAGCTCTACACACATCAATAGACTTCCCAAGCTGTTTGCCTATCGTGGGACTCACTTCAGAATTCCATAACACAGCTTTACTATTACGATCTAAAAATAAAAAAATAAAAAAAACAGCAATACATATTAAATGACTGGATGATACTATATATACTACAAAGAACAACAACAAAGAATAAATGAACTATCAAAGATCAAAATAACTAAAACAAACATACCAGACATCTGCTTCATTATTTTAATCTGAACAGCATCAAGCATTTGACAAATAGGTAGTCTCCTCCAGAATCCAATTATTAAAAGACTCCACTCCACTATATGCCATCTCACCATACCTCATCCCTTTAAAATGTGCAGTAGCCCAATTCTCAAAAGGAATTGTACTAAGAAACTGTTGCACAACTTCACCACCCTCATCTAACATGTAAATTGAACAACTCAATAGTCAGAGCATAAGCACATGCTTTTAACAAACAAACCATACGCTTCTTAAAAAACTTGTACTGCTTCCTGCTACGAGAACACTTATCCTAAATGTTCCACTTTAAATGATATATGCTGAAAGAATGAAAACTATTAGGTAACAATCGAGGAATGCCATCTACTAAACCCGAATTCCGATCCGTAATGAATGTTATATTCCTGCTTGAACCAAGAATTTCTCTAATATGGGTTAGAAACCAAGACCAATTCTCCACATCTTCCGCATCAACAAAGGCAAAACACAAAGGAAACAAACATGTTGTCAAAAAAAAAAAACAGTCAACAAAACTAATCGAAAAACTCTGGTTCACTGTTTTAGATAGAATCAAAACACACTGGTTCACTGTTTCACAACTAGACATAAATGACATTATGTTATTGCAAACTTTGAAAAGTGATATGAAATAAATTACTTTCATACAGTGCTAGTTAGAGGAAACATGATGTCGGTTAACTAACACAATGAAAAAACACAATAAGCCAAGAAAATAATGATGTTACTCACTAAAACTACAAAAAAAAATTTGAAAAATGAAAAATAAAACATATCGTTGTTGCCATCTTTACCAATTGCGGACAAGATATGACCTTTGAATTGATTCTTTAAATGGGACCCATCCAAAAACAACATTGGACGTACATGTTCAAAATACACGCCGCAAATGCAACAAACAACCGTCTAAAACGGTTTGTTCCTTCGTGAACATCCAAAATAACATAAGATCCAGGGTCATATCCAATATACTCTGCATACGCACGTAAACCACGGTAGGATTCCTTAGAGGTACTATACAAGGAAGATTTCCCTTTGTCAACCCTCTTCCAAGCATTGTCATACGAAACAGTCAACCCATACTTGGATAGCAAATCTTTCTTAACTAAAAAGGGTCTAGTAGATGGATTGCTACAAACATCATCACGGACTATATCTGCAACTAAACTTGAACTTTCATGAATACCAGACAAAGTACGAGAAGAAGTACCACATGTATGGAAAATTTCCATTTCCCTTATATAAAAATGCTTATTAATAGGATCTTCTAAGGCATGAACCATCCAAGGACAACCACGCTCAATATTCTTCGGACAACAAACAGTCACCCTCTTACGGTCATTCTTAACAAAAGAAAACGGATAACCACTATCAATAGACATTTTCTGCAATGCAATCCTAAACTCAACAGCACCACCCTTATACCTCTGACCAACACCAACAACACACTTATTCCAACCAAGAGTCAATAAAACCTTATATTCACGGGAACAAAAAGTTGGAATAAAATCTTGGTTGTCATCAACTACATCAGAAAATTCATCATCATCAAAACCCAAAGAACTAGATTTCATAGAAGAACTCTTATCAATTTCAACTACATCGACCCGCACACGCTCAATTCCAAAAGAATGTGAAATCCTAACCATATTTCTCAAATCCTCATCATTGGTAAGTAAACACTTTGGAAAATCAGGAAGTGTATAGGACAAAGAAACCTTATCTACCTTCAAACTATTCCACCTACACGACAGACGACTTAAAGTAGATTGGAACGTATCATTCAAGCCTAAATGAATCACACAAAACTCACCAGCATATGAAAATAGACCAAAAAGGTCACCAGAGACAACCTACAAGAATAAAAAGAAATTAAAAGTTAGTCCAAATACTAGTAAAGTAGTTCACAATAAGATAACTAATTCATCATCATAAAAATTGACACAGAATACTCTGGTTCACTGTTTCTAAAACTAAAAGTATTCCGGTTCAGTGTTTCTAAAACTAAAGTAATATTGTTCATTGTTTATAAAACAAACAATACAAATTGACACAGAATACTCTGGTTCACTGTTTCTAAAACTAAAAGTAATACGGTTCACCGTTTTCAAAACTAAAGTAATCTGGTTCACTATTTATAAAACAAACAACAATATGGTTCACTGTTTTCAAAAAGTACTGTAAGTTACAAAAGAAACTGTCAGAATCTAAGAAGTTAGAAAAATGAAAAGACACAAACTAAAAAAACACACGCAGAAGACCAAAAAAAATGGAATAAACATAATAACTACCTCATAGACATAATAACTACCTCAAAAATGAAAAGACACAAAAAAAGACTAATAACTACCATGAAAATGAAGAGACACAACTCAATGAATAATCTGAAAAGACACAGAGATTCAATAAATACAAACAAACGAACACAAAAACAAAAACAAACACATTAGAAAAATAAAAATATAGTAAAGGCAAAAATGGCAGGCAGAGGACAAATGGCATGGATAGTACTAAGAGAATTTGAAGAAGTAAGATTGACAATAGGTCATGTGAGGCTGGAACTACATAACAGGTAAACAGAAATCAACAACAAATTGATGAACTTTGGCTATAGATCCAACAAAACGAACAAGTCATTGAGACAGAAATTGGATTTACAATAGGCAAACTCAACATTGTAAAAGACAAGATCAATGAAATAGTGAGGCTATGCAACGATGCATACAAAGTGGCAGTCCAAACCACATATGCACTAATCCACTACCACCTCATGCCATGGGTAGGAGGAAACAGGATTCCATTGTACCCGAGGGAGATACCATTCACAAGGCAACCAAGGGAAGCAGAAAGCATCGAAATCAGGAAGTACATTGAGGAAATCAGAATTCCATTCTAAGAGCAATAGAATGGATTTTAAAAGATTGTTTTAAATATTCTAAAACCTAATTTCTATATTTCTGTATAAAGTTTGTAAGAATTAAATTTTACTTTTCTATCATGTCTCTGTAAAACTATGTAATATATCGTTCAATGTTTGCTTGTTTCTGCAATTTCAATGTATCATAGTTCACTGTTTTATAACAAAGATCCATACCATGAACTAGTTATTCAAGTAGATAGACAACTGCTCAGAAAATCAATCAAAATGAAACATATTGAATTCAATATTGAGCAAACTTAATGAACTGAACATTGAAATGAATCAAACTTAATGATTTTAACATTGAGAAAAAGGCTCTAATTACGAACGGAGAAAATTGTATTTATGCACCGATCTCTGGCTCAACAGCCTATTGATGATCCTAAGACAACAAAATCGAATCAACGCAATACAGTTGCGACATCGTGGATCTCATTACCAATTCAAAAACGTAGAATCAGATAATTGAACAAAAAGATGAAAAAATCGTTTGATTCAATCGTTTGCAGCAAATCCAAAATCGAAGCAATGCAAACAGTTGTGACTTCGTGGATCTCATTACCAATTCAAACAGCAGTAATCGATCGAAGAATGAATCGTGGAATCACATCAATTGACGAAAAAAAATGAAAAAATCGTTTGATTGAATCGTTTTGCAGCAAATCGTTTTAGAATAGGATCATAATTAGACAGGCAGACAAGAATGCAATCGATTACGGAACTTCGGATTCAGAATTTCATGGAATACGGAAAGAAAGATTGGAATCAATTGAAGATTAACGCAAAAAAACAGATATTTTCTCGATTCAGGGATATTAGGTTAAAAAAAAGTAATTAAAATGGATATTCTAGAAAAATAAAAAATTAGGGACATTTTAGGTATAAAATATGTTACTTGTCCTTAATGCCTTATGAAACAATAAGTTGGACTATTATTTAAATCAAAATATGTAAATATCCTTATTGACACTTAACTATTAAATAATTTATATGGTATAAAATAAGAAAAAAAAATGCTATAAGCATGCTCAATTAATGGTATAAGACAAAAAATATATTGCTTCAAACACCGTTCCAACCCACGACCATGGGATTACTAAGGCAAAACAAACACAACTTATTACATTAGGCTATCAAAGAACCCAATTTGTATGAAGAAGAATTAAATACATATTGATAAGGGTACTAATACAATTACTAAAAACTAAAAAAAAATATTCTTCATATTTTGAGTTGGTCTTGAGACCACCCCTCCAACCTATTGGGTCAGCCCCTACTAAGGGGTCATTACAACATAACTAAGTAAAAAAGAGGGCGGCTTCTATCGGCACCCTTTATTTTATTATTTTTCATTTACTTTTCTACACAACCAAATCACTAACGGCACTACATCCATTTAATAACTTTCAAAAAATCAACACTTTAGTCCCTCAGCTTTTAAAAATTACAAAATAACACTTTTAATCACCATTAACTTTTAAAATAATAACTAACATCACCTACCTATCTTCTTTCTTCCTTCTTTTTTTTCATTTGAACCAAACACAAAAGGAAAAGGTTGGCCGGAGAACTTGAATCAAAACAAAAACATTTTATTAAACCTAAAACAAGCAAATAAATCAAGATAGACAGCTTCAAATCTAAAAACTAATGCTTAAAGGCGGTGGGTTTAATCTAAAAGAGTTCTCCGGAGGAAAAATGCGGTGGATTTCGATTTTTTCCGTCGGAGAAGAAACCGTTCCTGCATTTGCGATGAAGATGACTCGTAATGTCACATGTACTGATGTTGATTTGGTGCTACAACGTCAGGACAACTGACGTTTTAAGCAATCTGAAAACTCAGGCAAACGTTTGAACATCGATAGGCCTGACGTTGTAATAGCAAGACAACGTCAATGTGGGTGATGTTTGCGTAACGTCGCTTACTCCGACGTTGTTATACATTAGAACGTCAGTTTGGCTGACGTAAAAATTTGCTCCGACGTTGTTTACACATTTGTAACTATTAGAATATTAACAAAATATTAAGCAAATATATTTTTAGAATGTATATATTTTGTAATTATTACCTGATTGTATCTTTATTATTTGATTTAGCCAAAATAGCACAGCCATGAATGCTAGCATGATTTTAGCAGTAGAATTGTCGGGCATTGAATTGTAATCAAGTGTGTATATGACACATCAATGATCAATGCAAATCAGGAAAATATTTTCCCCAAATATTTTACATGGTATCAGAGCATTAGGTTGAAATCACCCAAATTGTGTGTCTTCTTCTTCACCAAACTTCTATTTCTTAAAATTTTTGGCCATGGCAGCAAACTCATCAAAAAGTCCCCCCTTCACCCTGCTCTAACTGTGTCTAATATCACCAGTTTCATCAAAGTTACCCTCGACATTGATAAAAGCCAATATGTCACTTGGTTAGAACTCTTCAAGATTCATGCCAAGGCTTATCAAGTACTGGATCACATTATCCCTACTCAAACAGATAAAGGCATGCCAAAATCCACTCTAAAAGATACCAATCCCGACATGCGGTCGCATGTAGATGCCGACCTTCTTCAATGGATCTACGGCACAATTTCTGATGATCTTCTCCATACAATTCTTGAATGAGACTCCACAGCTCAAGTTGCTTGGGATAGATTGAAAGATATCTTTTCTGATAACAAGAATTCAAGAGCTCTCTATCTTGAGCAAGAATTCTCGAAAGTGAAAATGGACGACTTTGCCGATGCCTCCTCTTATTTTCAGCATTTGAAGTCTCTGTCTGATCAACTATCTAATGTTGGTGCTCTCGTGTCCAATGAACGACTTGTCCTTCAGCTTGTTTCCGGCCTCACCAAAGCTTACTCCACCGTTGGCTCTCAAATTCGTCATGGAGACTCGCTTCCTCCGTTTACAAAGCTTGCTCCATGCTTGTATTAGAGGAGACAAAAAGAGCCAAGAAAGCCGTTATTTCTGCTCCTAATTCGGCCTTCTCGACATCACAAATGATGCATCATCTGAAAATCGTGCCATCACTGCTCCGCAAAATAACAACAGCCGCAGCTCCACCTCACGTAGTAGAGGACGATGTGGACGAGGAAGGGGGCGTGGTACCGGAGGAACAGGATGAAGTGGCCAAAATAGCCAACAATTCAGCTCATATTCACCTTCTCCACAACAGCAATAATGGTGGTCCGGTCTGCCGCAATGGTATTCTCCACCTTGGACTGGACAGTGGCAACCATGGGCACTACCCCCTGTCCCTACCCCACTACTCCATGGCAGGGTCCTCCATCAGCCCGTCCGCAGCAGGGTGTTCTCGGTCCTAGACCCCAGCATGCTCACCTTGCTGCCACCTCGTCCAAACATGAGCAGACCGAGCCGTCCTATGCCCCCACCAATATTCAGGAAGCCTTGCACACTCTCTCTCTCACTCCACCGGACGATCGATGGTATATGGATACGGGTGCCACATCTCACATGACTGGTAATGCGAACATTCTTACGTCTTATTTAAATTTGAGCAAAAATTGTAGCATTATTGTTGATAATGGCCAAACTATTCCGATTGTAGGTTGTGGTAATGCGTCTATACCCAAACCCCACCCTCCCTTAAATTTAAATAACGTCTTACATGCTCCCCGGTTAATTAAGAATCTCATTTTTGTGCGAAAGTTCACTATTGATAATAACGTTTCTGTTGAGTTTGATCCCTTTGGTTTTTCTATGAAGGAGTTTCAGACGGGGATGATTTTAATGAGATGTAACATCTTTGGGGAATTACATCCACTCACCACCCGACCTACCAACGGCCACTCACCACCATCGGTTTTTGCTGCTTTATCTCCGGAATTATGGCACAACCGTTTAGGCCATCCGGGCACTCCCATTTTTTATTATCTTTGCAAAAATAAACTTCTTGATTGTAATAAATTTCATGACAATTTTTTCTGCAACTCGTGCCCTACGGGCAAGCAAAATAAATTACCGTTTAATACTCTTTATCGTATACTCTTATGCCTTTTGATATTGTGCACAGCGACCTATGGTCGTCCCCCACTTTCAGTTTCGGTGGTCTGATGGCCAAATCCTAGAGGTCCAATCTAACCGGAAGTGTGATGGGAGTCAAATTGTAGTGTATTTCTTATATGAGATTACCTCTTTTACGAGTTATTCATGGTTATTTTGGGCTATTATGGGTAGGATATGAACGATATTCACTTATATGCATGTTTCGAGACTAAAGACGTTTTCGTCCTAAAAACTCGTGTTTTATGTGGATTTCGTTACGTTTCTGTCAATGTATATTATGCCTTGGTGTTCGGGTCTTTGTTTTCAGGCTTAGATTGATGTATAATCTTGAGAATAAGGAAGATATTCTCGAGAAAGAACGAGATTTGGGGCCAAGGAGGAGAAAATAATGAAGAATCATTGACGAAATCTGAACCAATAACTTCAGGGGCATTCTGGTCACACTTGGAGACACTTTCAGGAAGAGTTGTCTGGATGAAAGTTGTAGAGGATTGAATCAGCTTTCCAATTCATTTTGAATCATCTCATTTGGAGCCCTAGAAGTGAAGTTATGATGAAAATACTGAAGCTTGGTGCAAACTGGCGTTTGGACGGGTCAAACTGGCGTTCACATGATACTGAAAGTTGGGTTTTCAGGAAAACTAGCGTCCAAATCACCTCAAACGCACGTTTTGATGAGTTCGGCCCGAATCAAGAAGGCTCAAACAAGGCAAACTGGCGTTTGCAAGGATGCAAACTCTAGTTTGGCCCCGACAACAGATTTTCACCACGCCTGACCCTTTAATCGTCATTTTGACCCATCTGGAGGCAGTTTCCGGTCAATTTGTCTTCATGAAAGTTGTAGGTAATTGAACGAGCTTTCCAACTCATCTTGAATCGTTCAAATTGGAGCTCTACACAGGAAGTTATCGCTGATTTACTGAAGACAGGTCAAGTTGGGCCAAACTAGCGTTTGCCAGGATCCAAACGGGCGTTTGTGACCGACAGGAGCAGATTTTCGACCTACATTATAAATACGCAGCTCATTCAGCCCCTATTTCATCCGGGACGACTTTGGGCATCTTAGGGGCGATTTTAGGGCGGTTTTTGAGTAGTTTAAACACCCTTTGATCCCCATATTCCATAGATTAATTCCATTGATTCTACATACTTTTTATTAGATTAAATTTCTGTTTCAACACCAAAGATTCGACTTTTAGCGCAATACCTTTACTCAATATTCAAGGTTTGATTTTTATGATGATTATGTTTTCGTTTATTATTGTTCTTAGTATAATTTCCATTAATTACTTCGTTGTTAGTATGATTATGAGTAGCTAAAGTAGTTGTGTAGCCGAATTATGTGAAAACGGGTGAAAATCCCAAAGGGGGATGAGAGGAGTTGTGTAGCGCTTAATTAAACGTTTGTATGATGAATTCATGTTCTAAAACTTGCTTTGATTGTTTTAATAGCTTTGAATGAGATTGACAACCTTGTTCACTGTTACACACAAATCGAGCTTATATATGTATTTTGCGGCGAGGTGTGGGATACGGGTATTAGAATCACTAGACATAGCCTCGATTGTTAGATTGACAACCTAGCTAGACGTTAGGACTGTGCCTATGTGAGGTTCTTATCAGGTTCTCGAGCGGCTCATTATTCTGGTCAACCATGTTAGGCGAGTTAGCTTTCTAAAGGGAGGGTTAATAAGCCTAGTATAGGCGGTTAAGCGAGAGTTGTTCAGATCTTAACGCAAGAATAAGGAGTTGACACCCGTGGATATCATATAAACTGAATTGGATAGGTAGGTCGGTTAAGACACAATCCTTGTCAAGTCTTTCCTGTGGGGTAAAAGTAACATGTTGGATCGTAGTTCGGCTATGCCCTTTTAATCACCTAGATAAATCCGTTAGAATAATATTTATTTTCTGCATTAGCTATAATACTTTTCACTTAATATTGACCTGAACCAAGTTTAGACGTCGACTTTAGTACTTCACTATTATTCCCTGTGGATTCGACCTTGAAACCACTATATTACCGTTGACCCGATACTCTCTCGGTTAAGGTTAGCGGTTAGTTATTTTGCTATCAAGAATTTTGGCGCCGTTGCCGGGGAGTACATAGTGAATATCTTGCAAGTTGAGTGAAAGCTTGGGCTTAGGTCGTTTTATTTTTTTTTATTTTTTTCTTTTCTTTTCTTGATGAAGTTCGTATATTGAAGCGTCACACCACCTATTGCTGTGGTGGTAGTGACGAGATACTTTGATTGTGTGGTGTTGTTTTCTGAGATCTTGCGATTGTAAGCTACAATGGATGAGTCTAACCTCCACACTACCAACAACCCTGAACAACAAGGGATGACAATGAACCAATATGCACAACAATGGTATGCGCCTCACTATATATATATCAGCAGAGTAACGAGTTCTTGGGATTATCGGTGCCACTAGTGCGGACCGAATCAGAACTACGGTTATTCGAATGGGAATAGTAATGGGCGAGTTTGGGGGAGCAGGCGAGTGGAATCGAGAGGAATAGGATTGATGATTTTCAACCGGTCCAACAATATCAACGGTTCAAAGTGAAATTGCGGAACTTTAAACCGGAGTTCAACCAAGCGAATGTCAACCGAAAGTTTGCAAATGCTAAGGGATGGGGTATCAAGACCATGTTTCCCAACAACTCCTACAACAACTTATACAGCAGCAACAGAGTCAGTATGACCATTCTGTATCTCAACCACAACAGGAATACGAGATTGATCCCGGACATGCTGAAGAAGAACGGGAAGTTGAGATAATAAAGGAGCTAGCAGAGAGGGTTTCTGTGGCGAAAGTCGAGAGAGTGTGGATACACCATAGTTCTGACTGGGAGAAGTGGATGGATGAGTTGCAGAGGGAGATCACGGAATCTATGGATCGGATTTGGGCACTCCACCGAAGGAGTGTGCGCGGTGAGTATAGAACCTCCACGACTAGAGCAGAATGGGCACGTAGGAAGAACATGTTGCTAGACATATCCAAGGATCTCATCTCGCTTAAGGAAGCCCGGGAGCTAGAACATGAAAAAGAGGCTTGTGCACATGAGGTGAATAAGGTTGCAGAGGAAGCTGATAGTGAAGAAGTTCAGGTGGAGAGTGAGGTTGATGAATCGGTTAGTGGTAGAGAGCTGGGAGTTGCCCAACCAAAGAAAGCAGCAGAGCGACAGAGGATGGAAACTGAGTTGAAATCTATGCAAAAGGAGTTAGCTGTTGTTCAGAGAGATCTCGCGATTTTTAGGACGGATCAAGTGACTGAGTTGGGATCACCCATAGCACCATCACATTCTATTGAAATATCTGATAATACCTTGGTGGAGTGTACAATGGGGCCGACTATTGTTTTGAGTGAGCAAGAAATCTTTGGTAATAAAATGCTCTGGGATGAAGAAGAACTGCAAGATTTTGATATGGAAGCGGTGCAATTGTTGTCTACTACACCGCCTTCCCACGATATACAAAATGATGACTTGACAGAGAGTATGGTAGATTCGATTGTGGTCGTCGATTATGTGGAGATCGAGACTAAGGAGATGTTGGGATCACTCATTCTACCGTCAAGCTCACTTGTGGATCAAGATCAAGTTGATGAGCCACTAAAATTGAAGCCACCGGATGGATTGGTGATTCCTGATACGATGGTCCCGGATTACTTCACTCATCCACCTTGTGATGATGAGTATTATGAGATCAAGTTTTCACTCCCTCCGGTGAATACGGCTCAAAGAAGTGTGAGAACGAGACCACATTGGGAAGATGTAGCATCAAGGACCAAAAGAGGTAAGTTTTTAGACAATTCAATTTCCATGGTTCTCGCTTTGTTCACTTTTCTTAAGCTATTGGTCTTCTTGAGTCTAGATTTTGGTTGACGAGTTTTGATGCTTATGTGAAATATTCTGGTTTGAGTTGTTTTGAGTCTTAAGTGATTTGAGTCTGCTTAAGTGCCATATGGTCGAGCCAACGACGTAAAACACAGGCGCTTATGGGAGGCAACCACATTTTTGCTTTATTTGTTTAGATCTTATTGGGACCCTGAGAGGATATTTTACACCCGATTCTTGTTTTTGACATGTATGCTATAGCCGATGTTTTCTTTATATATACATTTCCATGTTTGTGTTACCTACACTTAAGGTTTCAGCCTTTCGTCGTAGAGAATTCTTTGTGTTTACTTTGTAGCACAGGCACCCTGGGAGATACATTTGCGGTTGTTGCATTGCATTGGATGAGCTTTGCCGACAATTCAGCTAAGTTTTTTTTCCTTTCTCACTCACACACCCGAGGCGATTAGCCGTTTAAGTGGGGGTAGGAGACTTAGCTTCACTGTTTTTGTTGATAAATTTTTATGCCATGTTTTCATGTACTTGAATGATTTGTAGGCTTAGTTTTTGCTATATCGTGTGAATTTGGGCCATATTTTAAAAAAATTCATGGATTGATGTTGTGTTATATGTTGAATCATGATATCCTTAGGTTAAGTGTTTTACAATCGAGTAAATGCATGCGAGTTAAGTCGTGATCTTGTTATAAAAATGGACTACACACGTACTTAATAGCTTCGATATCATGAGTTATGGTAATTAGTGATGCTTATAGTTGTCATAGTCTATTCTGTTACCTAGAACTTATATGATTAACTTCGAGGCGAAATAGAAAGGTCAATCTTGGTAGATTAAGGGATGACGGTCCTGGCATTTCTTTGACCCAACTAGAGCCAAATGGCCAACCCTGTTCATAATTTCCACAGAAACCCCTCTGAGCCTTTGTAGGGTGGTTAGACCCCCACCCAAACGTAGCCATTCGTTGATTAGCCTATAGTTACCGACCTTTAGCCTTTATTTGTGGTCTACATTTCTTTGGCACCCTACGAGTGAGTTTTAATCTTATTTTGGGCACACTTTCTAGCACAAGTGTGGGGTGGTGAAGATGTGTATCAAAGTGTGGTGTTGGTGAATCTTTTGTACTACAAATGAGAATAGGTAGCAAAAAGTGTTGGTGTTTGGTTTATGAAAAAAAAAAGAAAAAAAATCAAAATCAAAATCAGTCAAAAAAAAATGGAACAAAGTGTTTGAAAAAAGTTGAGTCAAAGAATGTGTGATGAAGGCCGTGTATTAATTCTTCCAAAGTGGCGTTGGTGGACGAGTTTTCATTGAATTATGTTTGGAATTGAGAGTAAAGAAGGAGAATGCTTTCTTGAGCCAAGTTAAGGAGGTGAGTTATAAGGCAATTTCAAGAAGTTTTGATTAAGCTCACTCGTTTTTCTCTTTTGATATTCCTTTTATCCTTTCGTTTAGCCCCGTCCCTACCCTAACGTTACAACCGTGCAAGTCCTGCCTGACCTTAGTTAGCCTTGATTTGACCTCGATTAGTGGAGATGTTTATGAAGTATAAGTCTATGGTGTAACAACAATAGTCATGCATCTATAATCTGAACCGGTTAACTGTGATGAATGAATGAGAAGCTATGCACACACTCACATTCCGTTTTTGTAATAAGGTAGGATTAGACTCAATTGCATTTGCCTGGTTGTTTTCACTTACCCTTTCCATATGATGATCCCGTGTATGACTACAATGTTGACTCTATGTTACATTTTAGAGTCGCTTTGTTTGCTCGAGGACGAGCAAAAGATAAGTGGGGGGTAGTTGATGGGAGTCAAATTGTAGTGTATTTATTATATGAGATTACCTCCTTTTACGAGTTATTCATGGTTATTTTGGGCTATTATGGGTAGGATATGAACGATATTCACTTATATGCATGTTTCGAGACTAAAGACGTTTTCGTCCTAAAAACTCGGGTTTTATATGGATTTCGTTACATTTCTGTCAATGTATATTATGCCTTGGTGTTCGGGTCTTTGTTTTCAGGCTTAGATTGATGTATAATCTTGAGAATAAGGAAGAGATTTTCGAGAAAGAACGAGATTTGGGGCCAAGGAGGAGAAAATAGTGAAGAATCATTGACGAAATCTGAACCAGTCACTTCAGGGGAATTTTGGTCACACTTGGATACACTTTCAGGAAGAGTTGTCTGGATGAAAGTTGTAGAGGGTTGAATCAGCTTTCCAATTCATTTTGAATCATCTCATTTGGAGCCCTAAAAGTGAAGTTATGATGTAAATACTGAAGCTTGGTGCAAACTGGCGTTCACATGATACTGAAAGTTGGGTTTTCAGGCAAACTAGCATCCAAATCACCTCAAACGCACGTTTGGATGAGTTCGGCCCGAATCAAGAAGGCTCAAACAATGCAAACTCTAGTTTGGCCCCGACAACGGATTTTCACCACGCCTGACCCTTTAATCGTCATTTTGACCCATCTAGGAGACATTTTCTGGTCAAGTCGTCTTCATGAAAGTTGTAGGTAATTGAACGATCTTTACAACGCATCTTGATTCGTTCAAATCAGAGCTCTACACAGGAATTTATCGCTGATTTACTGAAGAAAGGTCAAGTTGGGCCAAACTAGCGTTTGCCAAGATCCAAACGGGCGTTTGTGACCGACAGGAGCAGATTTTCGACCTACATTATAAATACGCAGCTCATTCAGCCCCTATTTCATCCGGGACGACTTTGGGCATGTCTCGGATTTTATGCAATGAAAAATAAACAAGTAATAAAATAATCCGGTTTACCCCAAGTGCAGGGATCGTAGTATAGTAGTTACAACCGGAGTCGAATCACAGGGAATCGAGGTTGGTCTAGTTCTTAATTTCTCTAAAGTTGTCACGAAAAATAAAACAAAACAGAACTAAAGAAAAACGAAAACAATAAACTGGACAGAGGATCTAGAATCCAAAGCCAGAAAGATAGTTGCGAAACCTAAATCTAAACTATAAACTAGAAAGAAAAAAAACAATAAACAACTGTAAAGTTGTGACGATGATTATGGTGATTAAACAAAGAACAAGCAATGATCCACCGTTCCCGCAACCCTCAATTTCCTCCCTAAGGTTATCCTGTGATGATTTAACTCAAATCTGATTCACCTATCGTAGGTTCGAATTCCTAATCTCTTAGATAATTCGTCTATTAATCTCGTCATCTCTCGATCCTTAAAGATTAACGCTTTCATAACAAAGGTGTAAGATTTATTCAATCTAGCAACATAGATTTCTAACCTAACAACTCTCGTTATTTTTAGGTTAAAGATCCAATCTTTCCTTTGGTGATCTAGGTTTACACCGATTCTCATCACATAGTAAACATCAACAGCAATATATCTCTCGATTTAAATTGCATAACAATAATAAGCATATAGAAAAGATACGACTTTAATTAAAATCACAAAATAAACCTAAGGTTGAAAACCAAGAACCTGCTGAAACGGATTCACATAACTTGAACAAACTGCTCAGCCCCCAGTCATCAGCACAATCCAGAAACAAAACAATATAAAAAAAAAGTAAAAAAACAACCCTCGGTCGACCGAGCCTAACTTTGCTTGATTCTAGGGTTTTCTCAATGTATAATATGGTGTGATATGAGGTATCCTCTAGGGTTGAGATGCAGCGTTATATTTATAGAATTCAAGGTCGGTTTAACTAAAGTCGGTGTCGGACGCTCGTTCACTATTATGGACGCCCGTCTGGTATGCATGAAATCTTCGAGTCGGGCCGAGCTTGGTCAGACGCCCGTCCTGTGTATTTGTAGACGCTCGTTCAACAAAATTCTTGAAATCCTGAAACAGATTGCTCTCATGGACGCCCGTCCAGGCCTTCAGACGTCCGTCCATCTGGACGGGACTTCAGACGCTCGTCCAGTTTGCATAAATCTCTTCATTCCATCTTCAACTCGCATCTTTCCCTTCCGTTTAGATCTCCTTTTATGACATGTTCGCGTACCTACAAAACCATGAAAACACGCAAAGTGTAAAACCATAGATAATTACCAATAAAATCACGAAATTAGCTCAACTTTGCATTTAAATCATTTCCATAAGCATTCTTTCAATAAATCATTTAAACACTTAATTTTCTATAAAAAGTAATAAAACACAAAGGAAATTGCTACGAAATAAAGTCGTATAAACTGTAAAAATCACCGTTAACAACTCCCCCACACTTAGCTTTTGCTCGTCCCGAGCAAAACAAAAGAAAACATAGACTTACTCAAGCATTGAACCACATAAAATCCTATATTTCAAATCACAACTGGTCGACTAGCAGAAAAAACATACATCCAATGTAATAAACAACTACTCGAATGTGTAGTGTGTGCAAAGCTGATAACGGAAAAATTCACCGTTATTTTTATAACTTTTCAACCCGTTTCTGATATCATTTTGAGTATTTTTATATCAGTTCGAGTCATTAATTCCTATGTTTCATCTAAATATGTTAGTAGTAGTTATTATATAAAATATCGTATCTTTAGCGTGTTTTTATAGTTTTTGTACCGGTTTAGTAACCGGAGTGTCGTGTCGGATTTACGTTTGGTATTTTGGTGGTTTATTGCAGAATTATAGGTTAACCAAAATCCCGAGTAACGGCACGTTTTGAGGCCTAAAAGAGGTGTTTATGGGGATATAAGAGTGTGCCACAAGCTTAAAAAGTCAAGTGGATCAGTGGTTCGTAGTGTCACTAACGATTTATATCTTCAACGAACCAATGGCCCATTAAAACGGCATTTTCTGAGGAGGTGGCCTTAATGAAAGTTGTAGATCTTTGATAGAGCTTTCCAATGCATTTTGAATCATGTTAATTGGAGGTCTACAACTCGAGTTATGACCAAGTGGCTAATCGATTCGTAATAGTAAAAATCCCGAAAACGACACGACATACGAATGGCTCATCAAAACGGCGTTTTCTGAAAAAGAATCTTTCATGAAAGTTGTATATCTTCAATAAAGATTTCCAATGGATTTTGAATCAAGTCAATCGGATTTCTACAACTCAAATGGTGGTCAAGTGGCTAATTGATTTGTATTAAGGAAAATGTCGCAAACGACACGTAATGGGAATGGCCCATCAAAACGACGTTTTCTGAAGAAGTGTCCTTCATGAAAGTTGAAGAATTTTCCGAGAGCTTTCTAATGACGTTTGAATCATGATTTTTGGAGGTCTACAACTCGAGATATGAATTTTAGAAGTTTAATATATAATTATATATAAATTCTACGCTGCTGCATGTTACTGTAATGATGAGTAATGATGATAAGCTCGGATCGATCCGGCACCAATCCGGATCGATCCGGCTCCTCAACATTGTCTATATAAACAGAGCCACAGATGCAGAGAAAGGCTGCCCCTCTTTTCCTTCATCTTTTCTTTCTTTTAAATTATGGGGGGCCTATAATTATATAATTATGTAGTTATAATGTCGGTGTAATAACCCGACTAGTTATCGTTTTAATATAATTTCAATTCCGTTCTTTCTTTTATGTTTATTTCATTTTATGCAATTAGTATAAATTAGTATAAATATATATATATACGTATATTATATATATATCTATATCTATATATATATATCTATATATATATCTATACGTATATCTATATAGCTGTAGTTATCTTTTTCGTTTTGTTTTCTTTCGTTTTGTTATTTTCGTTGTTATTTTCGTTAATATGAGTAGTTAAACTCAACATAGCCGAATTATGTGAAAACGGGTGAAATCAACCATCGGGAGACGAGATGGGAGTTGTGTGCGCGTAATTAAACGTTCGTATGATAAACTCATGTTTTAAAAACCGTTTTGATCATTTTAGCTTTGAATAAAATTGACAACTTTGTTCACGGTTACATCGAGCTTATAAATGTATTTTGTGGTGAGATGTGAGATATGGATATCACTAATCATAGTCCTGATTGTTAGATTGACAATCTAAGTGACAGATCTGGACTATGCCTAAGTGAAATTCTTATTTTTACGAGATGTGCGAAACATGTTTTAAAATCACTAAACCATAGTCTTAATCGTTAGATTGGCAACCTAAGTGATACGTTAAAATTATGTTTTAGTGAGGTTTTTCAACGGCTTTTATTCCGGTCAACCATGTTAAAGAGTTAGTTAGCTCTAAAGGGAGGTTAATAAACCTAGTGTGGGGTTAAGTGAGAGTCGTCATTCGAGATCTTAACGCAAGAATAAAAAGTTGACACCCGTGAATATCTTATGAACCGAATCGGATAAAACACACTCCTTATCAAGTTTTTTCCTGTGGAGATAACCTGTTGGATCATGGCTCGGCTATGCTTTTTAATCACCTAGTTAATCTCGTTAGAATAATCTTTACTTTTTGCATTAGTTATAATCACTCCACCTAAAACTTTGATCGCCTAGACTAAGTTCGACGTTCATTTTGGTACTCACAACCACATTTCTTTTGGGACGACCTCGTACTCTGTAGCTATCCTAGCAATCGACACAGTACTCTGCCGGGTAGAGAGTTAGTTTACCCTGATTCATGAGTCTTTATAAATGTATTTTTAGTGGGTGAATTTTTCGCTCATCAAAAAATTGGCGCCGTTGCCGGGGAAATGTGTGATATTGTTGTGATATCTTGTAAGTGAACCGAAGGCTTGGGCCTAGGTTTTTATTTTCTTTGTTTTATTTAGATGTCGACAAAGAGCTATGGATGCTGAAGTGATATTGTCCTGAACTCGGTTTGAATACGACTTTGGTACTTAGCCTCTTCGGAGGGTGATATCTTGTAAGTCTGGCTAAAACTGGGGATTAGGGCCTTCGGCTACCATAATTTTTTGAGGGGTCTAAATATCGTGTGTTTTAAAAATAAAAATAAAAAACGGAAAAAAAAAAGAAAAATTTTATTGTTTTCTTGTTGTTTTTTCGAGATCTTGCAGATTGAGCTTAAATGGATCAATATTTCAATCAATACTACTCACCGAACAACAATACTCCTACCAACCTCGGCACTGAACAATGTTATCAACAACAGTTCGTGCCTCAACCTCAATATCAACAGCAGAATAACCAAGGTTCATGGGATTATCGGTGCTCGAATGCATACCAGGACCGGAATTATGGTTATTCGAGTTATGAGCCACAATATTACGAGGTTGTCCTAACCCTGGTGCTTATCAGATTACGGTGTTCATACTCAAGACGTTGATAGCTTCAACTGATTCAGACCACGATCGATTATGCGGAATGGCAAGAGGACTACTACTCACCTCCGATGAATCAAAGTCAATATGATCGTTTTCCCCATGCCACAAGAAGACTTCACCGAGTCAAATAGAGCAACTAGAGCGATTGGACCGAGATCTTGCAAGAGCGATCGTTGGACATGCAGGAGTTCAAGGTAAATACGACTCCGCCATAAGAAATCTTCAAGACAAGGTGGGGGAATTGATTGAATTAGTGAGGTATGTGAAAGAGGCCAGAGACATGTGAGGTGGTTAAGGATGATGATGTTATCCTTTGAAGAAGTTCAGGTCGAGAAAAGGTTGAAGATTCAGATTTGCTATAATGAGATTTGAGTTAGAGGAGCAAGAGATTGATCGGCCATCTTTAGTAAAGCCACTTTGGGAGAGTTGGTAATAGTAGATATGTTGGTCCCGGATTACTACATTCGCCCACTCTATGAGGATGAATTTTTCATGTCCGATTTGTATACTCCCCAATGGATGAGCTTTATGGTGATTTTCAAAAGAAGATGGTTCGACAGGCTGATAAAAGAAGGTTCGACGGCTGGGAGGAGATAGCATCGAGAACCAAACGAGGTACGTTTCTAGACAATTTAATTTCGATGGTTCTCGCTTTGATCACTTTTCTTAAGCTGTTGATCTTCTTAAGTTCGGATTTTGGTTAATTGAGTCTGTATAGAGTCACCCTGTCGAGCGAACGACGTTAAACAAAAGCGCTACCGGGAGGCAGCCCGTTAAATAAATAATTTGAATAAGACTAGTCTTAATGAAATGTAGAATCTGTATGAAAGATGAACACAAAGCACAACCAAGTCGCAGGATGAATGTTTGAATTTCATTAAGAGGGAATGATTAAGTGGTTATCCGAAAATCCCGATGGAGAAAAAGATAAAAATTCAAATGTATCATTTCTTGGACTTAGGTTATTGAACCCTTGAGGATCTGGGTATAAAAGACTCACTACATTACATTTCATGATCTAGTCTGTTTCAAATTTCTAGTCGTTGTAGTAGAGTGGTGTGTATTCCCGCTTTAATAAAACTGTGTGTAATAAAAATGAAACTAAGAATAGCTGACTTGACTGTGATATATGCTCTTGTGATACTTTCTATAATACGTATATGCTTAGATGTTCTGTGTTTTACCCGTTAAGGTTATTTTTCCATCTAAAGCTATTATGTGATATGCTATCGAGTTTTTCGACGAATGAGGCCATTTTCTTATTATTCCCATATCCCTATTACATACTTTGGCACGAGGACCATGTCCCGTGTTGGCTTTGTTTTGGTTGTTTTGGTACAGGGATTCGGGATGTGCTTTCTCATGGCTGTTACGGGATTCGATAGCATCTTTCTGTCTGGTTTATAAGCTAAGTCTTCCTCTCTACCTCATTTACACTCTGAGAATAATGCAAAATCGTAAGTGGGGGGTAGAGTATGGTTGGTATAAAAATGCATTAAGTGTTTAAACCCTTAGTTTTTTTTATTCTTTTTCGAGCATTATTGAGTTGATTAAAATGAACTGTATAAGGTATATATTTCATGGATTTGAAGATGTAATGATCAATTTGATATGTATAACTAATTTGAACCATAAGTGCATTTTAACCCCAAATTTATTTGTGTAACATGAATTCCTTCACGTAAGCCTTTGATATTGAAGCGAAAATTTTAAACTGTATCCATTCAGTATCCTAGTGATTATCCTAGAGAGACTTGCAGTAACTTAGTACCTAACTTTTGAACGTGTACTGTGAATATCTGAAGGTTTGAATGTGATAGAAAGAATGTCAAAATAAGATAAACTATATATATGTCGGTTGTAGCTACCAATGATTTGAGTGCGGTAGGGCGTTATCACGAAACGTCCTATATCACTATGAGGTTTAAAAGCTCCCGATTGCCTGATGATTGTAGTCTAGCTAGGGTGTTATCACGAAACATCCTATTGCTAGGAATGAGGGCATATACTATACATGTGGAAAAAAAAAAAAAAAGAGTTAGATAGGTATTAATGTATTCGATCTCACCTCATGATGCTTGCAAGATAGTCGATTTTGGCAATGAGTTCGGATATGTTAGTATTCTATGAAAAGAAAAAAAAAAAAAAAAATAGAAAAGAAAAGAAAAAGTTGGTTGAAAACTTAGTTATCTTCTGACTATCCTCAGTATAAACTAAATGATATGCTTTAGGGATTATCCTAATAAGTACACGGGAGGACTTTGTGTGGGCTCATTCATCGCTATACCTAGAAAAGTCATTAGGGTATCTGAATGGATATTTGTGCGTTTGCTTGATTTATTCAAGAGAGGATAGTGGAAATTGAAAAGGCTTGTCACACACACACTCTGTTATACATTTATATTGCGGTTAACGTGTGATTATGATTCAATTGGTTGTATCATCTGATTGTCATTTATATCTTATCTTCAGGAATTTTTCCTCATTCATTTTATTTTATCGCTTATTTTGTTCGAGGACGACCAAAAGCTAAGTGGGGGGTTGTGATAACGGAAAAATTCACCGTTATTTTTATAACTTTTCAACTCGTTTCTGATATCATTTTGAGTATTTTTATATCAGTTCGAGTCATTAATTCCTATGTTTCATCTAAATATGTTAGTAGTAGTTATTATATAAAATATCGTATCTTTAGCGTGTTTTATAGTTTTGTACCGGTTTAGTAACCGGAGTGTCGTGTCGGATTTACGTTTGGTATTTTGGTGGTTTATTGCAGAATTATAGGTTAACCAAAATCCCGAGTAACGACACGTTTTGAGGCCTAAAAGAGGTGTTTATGGGGATATAAGAGTGTGCCACAAGCTTAAAAAGTCAAGTGGATCAGTGGTTCGTAGTGTCACTAACGATTTATATCTTCAACGAACCAATGGCCCATTAAAACGGCATTTTCTGAGGAGGTGGCCTTAATGAAAGTTGTAGATCTTTGATAGAGATTTCCAATGCATTTTGAATCATGTTAATTGGAGGTCTACAACTCGAGTTATGACCAAGTGGCTAATCGATTCGTAATAGTAAAAATCCCGAAAACGACACGACATACGAATGGCTCATCAAAACGGCGTTTTCTGAAAAAGAATCTTTCATGAAAGTTGTATATCTTCAAGAAAGCTTTCCAATGGATTTTGAATCAAGTCAATCGGATTTCTACAACTCAAATGGTGGTCAAGTGGCTAATTGATTTGTATTAAGGAAAATGTCATAAACGACACGTAATGGGAATGGCCCATCAAAACGACGTTTTCTGAAGAAGTGTCCTTCATGAAAGTTGAAGAATTTTCCGAGAGCTTTCTAATGACGTTTGAATCATGATTTTGGAGGTCTACAACTCGAGATATGAATTTTAGAAGTTTAATATATAATTATATATAAATTTCTACGCTGCTTTGCATATTCTTGTAATGATGAGTAATGATGATAAGCTCGGATCGATCGGCACCAATCCGGATCGATCCGCTCCTCAACATTGTCTATATAAACAGAGCCACATGCGCAGAGAAAGGTTGCCCCTCTTTTCCTTCATCTTTTCTTTCTTTTAAATTATGGGGGCCTATAATTATATAATTATGTAGTTATAATGTCGGTGTAATAACCCGACTAGTTATCGGTTTTAATATAATTTCAATTCCGTTCTTTCTTTTATGTTTATTTCATTTTATGCAATTAGTATAAATTAGTATAAATATATATATATATACGTATATTATATATATATCTATATCTATATATATATCTATACGTATATCTATATAGCTGTAGTTATCTTTTTCGTTTTGTTTTCTTTCGTTTTGTTATTTTCGTTGTTATTTTCGTTAATATGAGTAGTTAAACTCAACATAGCCGAATTATGTGAAAACGGGTGAAATCAACCATCGGGAGACGAGATGGGAGTTGTGTGCGCGTAATTAAACGTTCGTATGATAAACTCATGTTTTAAAAACCGTTTTGATCATTTTAGCTTTGAATAAAATTGACAACTTTGTTCACGGTTACATCGAGCTTATAAATGTATTTTGTGGTGAGATGTGAGATATGGATATCACTAATCATAGTCCTGATTGTTAGATTGACAATCTAAGTAGTGATGATCTGGACTATGCCTAAGTGAAATTCTTATTTTTACGAGATGTGCGAAACATGTTTTAAAATCACTAAACCATAGTCTTAATCGTTAGATTGGCAACCTAAGTGATACGTTAAAATTATGTTTTAGTGAGGTTTTTCAACGGCTTTTATTCCGGTCAACCATGTTAAGCGAGTTAGCTCTACAAAGGGAGGTTAATAAACCTAGTGTGGGGGGGTTAAGTGAGAGTCGTTGAGATCTTAACGCAAGAATAAAAAGTTGACACCCGTGAATATCTTATGAACCGAATCAGATAAAACACACTCCTTATCAAGTTTTTCCTGTGGAGAGATAACCTGTTGGATCATGTATCGGCTATGCTTTTTAATCACCTAGTTAATCTCGTTAGAATAATCTTTACTTTTTGCATTAGTTATAATCACTCCACCTAAAACTTTGATCGCCTAGACTAAGTTCGACGTTCATTTTGGTACTCACAACCACATTTCTTTTGGGACGACCTCGTACTCCTGTAGCTATCCTAGCAATCGACACGGTACTCGCCAGTTAGAGTTAGTTTACCACGATTCATAGTCTTTATAAATGTATTTTTAGTGGGTGAATTTTTCGCTCATCAAAAGCCTTCTTCAATTTCCACCGATTCCACACTTGACAATTAAAGTCAAGCTAACCAACCAACACCCATTTAAGACAGATAATGAATTATCTTGACTATACATACGCCCTGTGATGAGAGATAAATTTATGATCATTATTACGACATTTTACCTCAATATTGATACCATTTTGAGCATTATTGTATCAAATCAAGTCAAAATTACTAAGTTTTATTCAAATGTATAAGTAGTAGTTATTATATAAATTATCGTATTTTTATAAGTTTTTTATTAGTTTTTGTACCGGTTTAGTAACCGGAGTGTCGTGTCGGATTTACGTTTGGTGTTTTGGTGGTTCATTGCAGGATTATTCATTGACCAAGATTCCACGTAATGACATGTTTTGAGCCTAAAAGATGGATTTTGAGGGAAAGAAGAAAATGCCACAAGCTTACGAGTTCAACGGATCAATTGTCTCGAATAGCCTACCGTAAAATATCTTCGACAGACATTTGACCCAACTTAGAGGCATTTTCTGGGGAAGAGTTCTTCATAAAAGTTGTAGATATTCAAATGATCTTTCCAACGTATTTTGAATCACGTCAATTGGAGGTCTACAACTCAAGTTATGGCTATTTTATCAATAAGCGCCATTATAGAAACGCGGGAAAAGTGGAGATATTTTCCCAACTTGATTATATTCTCCCATGTGGTGCATGTTACTTGCAATGATGGATATTCCCTCCCATGTGCTTGATGATGGCTCCCATGTGCTTGATGATGGCTTCCATGTGCTATATATATATATATATATATATATATATATATATATATATATCTCCCTATATATACTCCCCCATTTCCATTCCATCTTTCTTGCCCCATCTTGGCCACTCTTGGCCAAGATCTCTCTTCTCCACCTCCTCCCCTTTCTTCCATTTCCCTCTTCTTCATGTCCCTTCTTCATCTCTTTTCTCTTTTTATTTTGTTTTCGGGCCCGTATATATACATATGTCTATGTATGTATATATATGTTTTTTTTTATAAATAAAGTAGTACTGTTGTAATACTCGAAATGATTATCAAGAAGTTGCTTTTGAGGAAAGGTTGCTATTTTCAAGAATACAACTTAGATCTGAAGTAAACGGGTAATTTTATTGAGTTTTACTTTTTGTTGTTCTATATTTATATATCTATATGTTTGTTTCTATATATGTGAGAATCTGATAAATGCTTAGATCGAAAGGCTAAATTTGGTTGTAATAGAATTTTGTCATCTTGACAGAAGGCTATTATGGAAAACTTCCAGCCGTTTAATCCATGACATTTTGACAGAATCTGATATATATATATATATATATCTATGTATAACTAAAAATATATCTAGCCAAGATATGAATCTGAATTAGTTAATCTTTTGGTAAAATGAATGATCGACTCTGGTAATAATGATTAAAACCGATTATAATGAATCTCTTTCTATTTGAACGTAATCTAATGAATTGACAACTCACGATTAGAATACGAGATCGTAATAGAAAGACCGAGAGGTAAAATTGGCCGAGTAAAAACGTGACAACGGAATCCTATTTCCTACGAGGCGATTTGTCCTAGAAAAACAAATCTTATTAAAATTGTGCTCAAGATCGTATTACGTTAATTTATCTGTTTTAATCGAAATTGAAACATTGCTCGTATGACAAAGCGGGAGTGACCTATGCTTTGGATGACATTGGGTGATGACATTTGACATATGACAATTTCATACGCTCGTGTGAGGAGGAGTTGTCTAGCTTAGGAGTACACCGATTCATATATAATTTACACCTTGAATAAAGGAAGATCATCTCATTTATTTCTACTAAAAGATATTGATTCAGTAAAGTATTCTTGGCTAGATCCAAAAATATATATTATATTAGTATTTATTTGTATTTATTTACTGTTTTACTAACATCTAACTCTAACATTACTAACTAATCTAACTGATCTAACTATCTAACCCGAGGAAAAGTTAAAAACTGCGACTTAGATCGAGTTAATAATAGCTTCTTGGTGTTTAACCCCACTTAAAAGAGTTACCATGTTTTCCCTAGGTTTAGGCGGTGTCAGTATTTTGGCGCCGTTGCCGGGGAAAACGTCGCTAATTTCTTTCTTTGTGTCTAGGCGTTACTACTTGTATTAGCTCAAAATTCTCGAGGATAAGTCAACACTCTTCTTATCACATTTCTTTTTTTTTTCCGTTGGTATCTACCTTCTTTTAGTTACCAATTTTATTCTTCTATAAAATTCGAGCATTTTCTATTTTCGTTAGTTGATGACCAGAAACGGTAAGACCCCAAAACGCGGTCATATCAGTCAGGGAAATCCTGACCAAGTATCATCTTCAAATCGAAATACGAGAATGACTGAAATCAGTAATGAAACACCGGAACAAGGGCTTGATCATGCCCAAAGGAATAGAAATAATCAGAATCGGAATAAGCATAATCACCCACCAAACCCGAGACTTATTTGTGATCAGACCGTAAGAAGGTACCAGATTAATAATCCAATTCGTTTACCCAATAAAGGAGAAAATAATTTTGAAATAAAATCTCATCTTTTTGGTTTAATTGACACAAGAGCCCAATTTCTAGGAGAAGATGATGAGGATCCACATCATCACCTCTATCTTTTCGAAGAATTGTGTAATACTGCCAAAAGTCATGGTGCTCATCGGGAATTAACGAGGATGTCTTTGTTTCCTTTTTCTTTAAAAGGAAGAGCACGAGATTGGTTTCTGTCACTTCCACATCATTCACTGACTAGTTGGGAGGATATTCAAACCGAGTTTTTAAAGCAATATTTTACTCCTGGTAGAAAATCGGAATTAATAGTCGAAATTGCCAACTTTAGACAAGGATCTGAAGAAACGCTTGGGAATGCTTGGGGAAGATTTAAAAAGCTACTAAGAGCTTGTCCCGATCATGGTTATTCCTTAGATATGCAAATCCAACTTTTCTGTCGTAAATTAAGGAAAGACTCACGTGCAGATGTAGATCACGCATGTGGTGGTTCGTTAATGATGAGTGAAGCTCAAATAGTTTACGATGCTATTGAAAAGATTTCCAAAAATAATAGAATGTGGGAAACCGGTTCTAGCACAAGAAAAGTAGCATTTGCAGGAGAATATACATCGAATACGGAAGTTCTAGCACACTTGGAGAATTTGAGTAGGAAATTTGTGGCTTATTAGCTAGTAAACCTATAAACTCGAGAAAATATCATACCGAATGACTACTCAAATCATGATAATGTGTCATTAGGGATAGAAGAACCGAAGGATATTCAAGGGAAAAGGTGAGTTTTTACAACAAAGATAGGAATTTGAACAATGCGTATTCAAACTCGTTTAATGCTTTTAGAAGAGATCACCCTACTTTTCGTTGGTGCGAAACCCCTAGTAAGCCAGGACAACCAGCGTATCGATTCAATATAAGAATCCATATCAAGGTTATCAAGGAGATACCACGAATCAAAATCTACAATCATTACCTAAACCGTATCCACAACATACCACTCAAAGCATACCGGTAACTCAGAGTTCAACCCAACCTGAAGAAGTTGATAAATGGGAGAAATTAATGGAAAATCTGATAGGTATGATATCTACTCAAGCTCAAAATATGGAAATTATGATAACTTCTATAGAGTGCGATCCACTAAGGATATGAGTACGTTGAAAACATATATGAGTGGACATGATACCGAATAAGAATTATAGAAGCTTCATTGAGGAATCTGGAATATCACTTGAGTAGAAGTAGAACGTAAAAGCAGTAAACCCTCGGAAGGATTGCCAAGTAATATCGAAAGAAATCTGAGTGGGGTAAATGTTGTTATTACGAAGTGGAAGGATCTGGAAATCTTGGATTAGAAAAATTCGGGAATAATGAAGTAGATGATGATTTAGATGGTAAATATAAGAAGAATATGGAATCTAAAGTGCCATTTCAAACCGAACCTTATCCGGCTCAACCTAAATTCACATCGGTTCAACTGGAAGGGCATCACCACATCCATTTGCATATTTTGAAGAAAAGGTCTTGAATGATGACACACTATGTCTTCAAAAGGCACAATCATTCAAGGAAGCTTTACCATCTTCATCTAACGACAAAGGAAAGGGAGGTATTCATTCTAACCCTACTGATCTTGAATTACTCCCCATTCCCGAGAAATGAAATGAAAAAGATGAAGTTGGATAATAAGTATGCATATTTTCTTGACACTTTTCGGCACTTAACTATTAATACCCCTTTCATCGATGTTTGTAAAGGAGAGCTTAGTTTGGGAGTGAATGATGAGCGCGTTATCTTCAACATTTACAATTCATTGAAATATCCATACATTACACTAGAATCTAGTTCTTGTGTAGACACTTTGTGTTCTCTTGTGGTGGATCGTACTAACACGCAGTGGCGAAGAAGATGACTCTCAGTAATAATGTGAAAGCTCGTAAACCCAAAGCTCGAAAATCAAAGGAAAAGGTCAAGAACCGTTGGATTCGACGGCATTCGTCTAACATATGTTGGAAAGCAAAGATTGATAAAAAAAGACGGATGCAAAGGCGTGAGGATGACCCACCACCAAGTGCCTTAAAAGCGAAAGCACGGTAAAGTCGGCTATAGACTATAAATGTAGTCAATGACGGGTACTATCCTTCCTTTTTACTCCTTAAGCATTTATTTTTAGTGGATTATGTGCTTAATTGTTACGTGCTTTTGTGAGTAATTGTTAGAAGTATCCCGCTTTGTTTAGTATATTATATTAGTTAATCATTATCATTTTGGTCGAGCAAACGACGTTAACTAAAAGCGCTACCGGAGGCGCCCGTAAAATGTTAAATATAATAATTACTCATACTTTGGATGATACTTTGCTAATACTTAGGATTGATTTTCATTTTGTTTCACCAAGTCTTAGGATGAATGTTTGAATGACATTAAAAGGGAACGATTAGGCGGTTATCCGAAAATCCTGATGGAAAAAAAAGAGAAAATTCAAATGCTTCATTTCTTAGACTTAGGTTGTTAGAACGATTTGAAATAACCCTTGAGGATCCGGGTATAAAAGACTCGAGTTAATACTTTGTCACACATTTCATATCATAATCTAGTCTGTTTTAAATTTCAAATAATGTGTGACATGTATTAGTTCAACTACTGTGGAATATTGTGTGTTTTAAATCAATAAAAGTTTATGTGGTGTGTTTATCTACCCTTTTGCATTACACTGTCACACTCCACATACTTTTATTTTATTTGCACACACAACGGTCATAACTTTGACCCACCCACCCACCCTTTTTATCATCCGAGTATTTGTTTTGACTTGTTTTAGTGCACCATTGCTTTCCCAACAACTTATTTACACTCATTTTACATTGAGGACAATGTAAGTTCGTAAGTGGGGAGTGGAGTCGTTGGTCTAGCAATGGAATTAATGTTTATTTTGTATCAATAAATCCCTTAGTTTTCGATCTTTTCGAGAGCATTATTTAGTTGATTAAAATAAACTGTATAAGGTATATATTTCATGGATTTGAAGATATAATGATCAATTTGGATGTGTATAACCAATGTGAACCGTAAGTGCATTGTAATTCCAAATATAGTTGTGTAACATGAATTCCTTCACGTAAGCCTTTGATATTGAAACGAAAATTTTAAACTGTATCCATTCAGTATCCTAGTGGTTATTCTAGATAATAACAGTAACTTAGTACCTAACTTTTGAATGTGTACTGTGAATATCTGAAGGTTTGAATGTGATAGAAAGGATATAAGTTAAGTTTATGAAAGAAAAAAAAATAAATAAGAGAAAGAGATGAACTATCTATATGTTGGTTGTAGCTACCAATGATTTGAGTGCAGTAGGGCGTTATCACGAAACGTCCTATATCACTATGAGGTTTAAAAGCTCCCGGACGCTCGATGATAGAAGTCCAGCTAGGGTGTTATCACGAAACGTCCTATTGCTGGGAATGAAGGCATATGCTACACATGTGAAATTAAGTTCATCAAAAGAAAAAATAATAATAATAATAATTTAAGCGTGGTTGAAAACTTAGCTATCTTCTGACTATCCCCAGTATAAACTGAATGATATGCTTTAGGGATTATCCTAATAAGTACTCGGAAGAACTTTGTGTGGAATCATTCATCGCTTATACCTAGGAAAGTCATTAGAGGTCATCTGAATGGATATTTGTGTGTTTTGCTTGATTTATTCAAGAGAGGATAGTGGAAATTGAAAAGGCTTGTCACACACACACTCTGTTATACATTTATATTGAGGTTAACGCCTGGTTGTAATTCTAATGGTTGTATTATCTAGTTGTCCCTTATATCTTCTATCTTCATGAATTTATCTCTCATTCATTTTGTTTTATCGCTTGTTTTGATCGAGGACGACCAAAAGCTAAGTAGGGGGTTGTGATGAGAGATAAATTTATGATCATTATTACGACATTTTACCTCAATATTGATACCATTTTGAGCATTATTGTATCAAATCAAGTCAAAATTACTAAGTTTTATTCAAATGTATAAGTAGTAGTTATTATATAAATTATCGTATTTTTATAAGTTTTTTATTAGTTTTTGTACCGGTTTAGTAACCGGAGTGTCGTGTCGGATTTACGTTTGGTGTTTTGGTGGTTCATTGCAGGATTATTCATTGACCAAGATTCCACGTAATGACATGTTTTGAGCCTAAAATATGGATTTTGAGGGAAAGAAGAAAATGCCACAAGCTTACGAGTTCAACGGATCAATTGTCCTGAATGCTTCTACCGTAAAATATCTTCGACAGACATTTGACCCAACTTAGAGGCATTTTCTGGGGAAGAGTTCTTCATAAAAGTTGTAGATATTCAAATGAGCTTTCCAACGCATTTTGAATCACGTCAATTGGAGGTCTACAACTCAAGTTATGGCTATTTTATCAATAAGCGCCGCTATAGAAACGCCGGGAAAAGTGGAGATATTTTCCCAACTTGATTATATTCTCCCATGTGGTGCATGTTACTTGCAATGATGGATATTCCCTCCCATGTGCTTGATGATGGCTCCCATGTGCTTGATGATGGCTTCCATGTGCTATATATATATATATATATATATATATATATATATATATATATATATATATATATATATGTATATATATCTCTCCTATATATACTCCCCATTTCCATTCCATCTTTCTTGCCCCATCTTGGCCACTCTTGGCCAAGATCTCTCTTCTCCTCCTCCTCCTTTCTTCATTTTCCTCTTCTTCATCTCATTCTTCATCTCTTTTCTCCAAAACAAAATAAAAAAGAAAAGAGATGAAGAACGAAGATGAAGAAGAAGAGGGAATGGAAGAAATGGGAGGAGGTGGAGAAAGAGATCTTGGCCAAGAGTGCCAAGATGGGGCAAGGTTTTTTGATGGATATGGGGAGGTATTTATAGGGGAGTTGAGGAGGTTGTAATGAGGAGGTGATATTTGAGGAGATATTTTTGGAGAATATGCTAAGTATATGCCAAGGAATATGCTAAGCATATGCCAAGTTTGTTACAAGCATGTGGGAGGTATTGATGAGTTTGTTATGACTCATCATCATCATCATTAGTTAGCACATGGAGTAACATGCAACAAGTTGAGCCAAAAATATCCGGTTCGACCCGAGATATCAACTATTCGGTAAAAAATTCATAACTTGAGTTGTAGACCTCCGATTGACGTGATTCAAAATGCGTTGGAAAGCTCATTTAAATATCTACAACTTTAGTCAAGAACTATTCTCCAGAAAATGCCTCTAATTCGGGTCAAATTTCCATCGAAAACAGGTTACGGTAGAAACGCGTAGGAAAAATAATTTGATCCGTTGAACTCGTAAGCTTGTGGCATTTTCTTCTTTCCCTCAAAATCCATCTTTTAGGCTTCAAAACATGTCGTTACGTGGAATCTTGGTCAATATATAAATCCTGCAATGAACCACCAAAATACCAAACCGACACGACACTCGGTTACTAAACGGTACAAAAACTAATAAAAACTTATAAAAATACGATAATTTATATAATAACCACTACTTATACATTTGAATAAAACTTAGTAATTTTGACTTGATTTGATACAATAATGCTCAAAATGGTATCAATATTGGGGTAAAATGTCGTAATAATGATAATAAATTTATCTCTCATCACAACCCCCTACTTAGCTTTTGGTCGTCCTCGATCAAAACAAGCGATAAAACAAAATGAATGAGAGATAAATTCATGAAGATAGAAGATATAAGGGACAACTAGATAATACAACCATTAGAATTACAACCAGCGTTAACCTCATATATAAATGTATAGCAGAGTGTGTGTGTGACAAGCCTTTTCAATTTCCACTATCCTCTCTTGAATAAATCAAGCAAAACACACAAATATCCATTCGAGACATATCCTAATGACTTTCCTAGGTATAAGCAAAGAATGATTCCACACAAAGTTCTTCCGAGTACTTATTAGGATAATCCCTAAAGCATATCATTCAGTTTATACTGGGGATAGTCAGAAGATAGCTAAGTTTTCAACCACTCTTAAACAATTTTTTTTTTCTTTTGATGAACTTAATTTCACATGTGTAGCATATGCCTTCATTCCCAGCAATAGGACGTTTCGTGATAACACCCTAGCTGGACTTCTATCATCAGACAGTCGGGAGCTTTTAAACCTCATAGTGATATAAGACGTTTCGTGATAACGCCCTACTGCACTCAAATCATTGGTAGCTACAACCGACATATATATATAGTTCATCTCTTTCTTTTTTTTTTTTTTTTTTTTTCATAAACTTAACTTATATCCTTTCTATCACATTCAAACCTTCAGATATTCACAGTACACGTTCAAAAGTTAGGTACTAAGTTACTGTTATTATCTAGAATAACCACTAGGATCTTGAATGGATCTGATTTAAAATTTTCGCTTCAATATCAAAGGCTTACGTGAAGGAATTCATGTTACACAAATATATTTGGAATTACAATGCACTTACGGTTCACGTTGGTTATACACATCCAAATTGATCATTATATCTTCAAATCCATGAAATATATACCTTATACAATTTATTTTAATCGACTAAATAATGCTCGAAAAAAAATCGAAAACTAAGAGATTTATTGATACAAAATAAACATTAATTCCATTGCTAGACCAACGACTCCACTCCCCACTTACGAACTTACATTGTCCCCAATGTAAAGTGAGTGTAAAAAAAGTTGTTGGGAAAGCAATGGTGCACTAAAATAAGTCAAAACAAATACTTGGATGATAAAAAAGGGTGGGTGGGTGGGTCAAAGTTATGACCATTGTGTGTGCAAATAAAATAAAAGTATGTGGAGTGTGACAGTGTAATGCAAAAGGGTAGATAAACACACCACATAAACTTTTATTGATTTAAAACACACAATATTCCACAGTAGTTGAACTAATACATATCACACATTATTTTTGAAATTTAAAACAGACTAGATCATGATATGAAATATGTGAGAAAGTATTAACTCTGAGTCTTTTATACCCAGATCCTCAAGGGTTATTTCAAATCGTTCTAACAACCTAAGTCCAAGAAATGATGCATTTGAATTTTCTCTTTTTTCCCTCGGGATTTTCGGATAACCACCTAATCGTTCCCGTTTAATGTCATTCAAACATTCATCCTAAGACTTGGTGAAACAAAATGAAAATCAATCCTAAGTATTAGCAAAGTATCATCCAAAGTATGAGTAATTATTATATTAACATTTTTACGGGCTGCCTCCCGGTAGCGCTTTTGGTTAACGTCGTTTGCTCGACCAAAATGATAAGGATTAACTAATATAATATACTAAACAAAACGGGATACTTCTAACAATTACTCACAAAAGCACGTAACAATTAAGCACATAATCCACTAAAAATAAATGCTTAAGGAGTAAAAAGGAAGGATAGTACCCGTCATTGACTACATTTATAGTCTATAGCCAGACTTTACCGTGCTTGATTTTTAAGGCATCGTGGTGGGTCATCCTCACGCACCGCATCCTTCTTCAATACCGGTTTCCAACAGAGGTTAGAAAATTCCCACCAATCCAAACGATTCTTGACATTTTCCTTTGATTTTCGAGCTTTAGGTTTATGAGCTTTCACATTATTGTCAAGTCATCTTCTTCAATTACTGCGTGTTAGTACAATCCACAAAGAAAGAAAACACAAAGTGTACACACAAGAACAAGATTCTAGTGTAATGCATGGATATTTCAATGAATTGTAAGTGTTGAAGACAACGCTCTCATGATTAACTCCCAAACTTCTCCCTTACTAAAATCGTCAAGAAAACATACATACTTTTATCCAACTTCATCTTTGTAATAGGGATAGAATGTATACCTCCCTTACCCTTGTCATTAGATGAATATGGTAAAGCTTCCTCGAATGACTGTGTTTCATCATTCTGCACCTTTTTCTTCAAAATATGCATTGGATATGGTGTTGCCTTATCTGGTTGAACCGAGATGAATTTGGGTTGAGTCGATAAGGTTCGGTTTGAATTGGCCCTTTCAAACTTGGTTCCTTCCAACTCGCTTCCAATTTCGATTATTTCTATTTTTATTTTATTTATTAATATTCCTTGGGCATGATCAAGCCCTCATTCAGGTGTTTCATCACTAGTTTGAGTCATTCTCGTATTTCGATTTGAAAATGATACTTGGTCGATTTCCTGGATCGATATGACAGCGTTTACACTCTACTCTTAGCGCTTCGTGTTTAAATCGGGTTTATAAGGATTGAGTGGGCCTTACCACTTCGGTCATCAACTAACAAAAATAGAAAATGCTCGAATTTTATAGAAGAATAAAATTGGTAACTAAAAGAAGGTAGATACCAACGGAAAAAAAAAAAAGAAATGTGATAAGAAGAGTGTTGACTTATCCTCGAGAATTTTGAGCTAATACAAGTAGTAACCCTAGACACAAAGAAAGAAATTAGCGACGTTTTCCCCGGCAACGGCGCCAAAAAGCTGACACCGCCTAAACCTAGGGAAAACATGGTAACTCTTTTAAGTGGGGTTAAACACCAAGAAGCTATTATTAACTCGATCTAAGTCGCAGTTTTTACTTTTTCCTAGGTTAGATTATGTTAGTAGTTAGATGTTAGATGTTAGTAAGTTAGTAAAAATAAAACAAATAAATACTCATATAATATATAGATATATTTTTGGATCTAGCCAAGAATTATGTTACTGAATCAATATCTTTTAGTAGAAATAAATGAGACAGATCTTCCTTTATTCAAGGTGTAAATTATATATGAATCGGTGTACTCCTAAGCTAGACAACTCCTCCTCACACGAGCGTATGAAATTGTCATATGTCTCATCAATCATTCAATGTCATCCAAAGCATAGGTCACTCCCGTTGTCAGTCAGGCAATGTTTTGGATCTTGATTAAAACAGATAAATTAACGTAATACGATCTTGAGCACAATTTTAATAAGATTTGTTTTTCTAGGACAAATCGCCTCGTGTAGGAAATAGGATTCCGTTGTCACGTTTTTACTCGCCAATTTTACCCTCCGGTCTTTCTATTACGATCTCGTATTCTAATCGTGAGTTGTCAATTCATTAGATTACGTTAAAATAGAAAGAGATTCATTATAATCGGTTTTAATCATTATTACCAGAGTCGATCATTCATTTTACCAAAAGATTAACTAATTGATTTATATCTTGGCTAGATATATTTTTAGTTTAACATAGATATATATATATCGATCTGTCAAAATGTCATGGATTAAACGGTGGAAGTTTTCCATAATAGCCTATACATCAAGATGACAAAATTCTATTACAACCAAATTTAGCCTTTCGATCCAAACACTTATCAAATTCTCACATATATATATAGATAGATATAATTATGTAGAACAACAAAAAGTAAAACTCAATAAAATTACCCGTTTACTTCAGATCTAAGTTGTATTCTTGAAAATAGCAACTTTTCCTAAAGCATTTTCTTCGATAATTTTCTCAAGCATTACAACATTACTACTTTATTTATATATATAAAAAAAACATATATATACATACATAGACATATGTATATATACGGGCCCGAAAACAAAATAAAAAGAGAAAAGAGATGAAGAACGAAGATGAAGAAGAGGGGAATGGAAGAAATGGGAGGAGGTGGAGAAGAGAGATCTTGGCCAAGAGTGGCCAAGATGGGGCAAGGTTTTTTGATGGATATGGGAGGTATTTATAGGGGAGTTGAGGAGGTTGTAATGAGGAGGTGATATTTGAGGAGATATTTTTGGAGAATATGCTAAGTATATGCCAAGGAATATGCTAAGCATATGCCAAGTTTGTTACAAGCATGTGGGAGGTATTGATGAGTTTGTTATGACTCATCATCATCATCATTAGTTAGCACATGGAGTAACATGCAACAAGTTGAGCCAAAAATATCCGGTTCGACCCGAGATATCAACTGTTCGGTAAAAAATTCATAACTTGAGTTGTAGACCTCCGATTGACGTGATTCAAAATGAGTTGGAAATCTCATTTAAATATCTACAACTTTAGTCAAGAACTATTCTCCAGAAAATGCCTCTAATTCGGGTCAAATTTCCATCGAAAACAGGTTACGGTAGAAGCGCGTAGGAAAAATAATTTGATCCGTTGAACTCGTAAGCTTGTGGCATTTTCTTCTTTTCTTCAAAATCCATATTTTAGGCTTCAAAACATGTCGTTACGTGGAATCTTGGTCAATATATAATCCTGCAATGAACCACCAAAATACCAAACGTAAATCCGACACGACACTCCGGTTACTAAACCTGTACAAAAACGCAGGTAATTGAAGAAGATGACTTCAGCAATAATGTGAAAGCTCGCAAACCTAAAGCTCGAAAATCAAAGGAAAAGGTCAAGAATCGTTTGGATTGGTGGGAATTGTCTAACCTCTGTTGGAAACCGGTATTGAAGAAGGATGCGGTGCGTGAGGATGACCCACCACCAGTGCCTTAAAAACTGAAGCACGGTAAAGTCTGGCTATAGACTATACATGTAGTCAATGACGGGTACTATCCTTCCTTTTTACTCCTTAAGCATTTATTTTTAGTGGATTATGTGCTTAATTGTTACGTGCTTTTGTGAGTAATTGTTAGAAGTATCCCGTTTTGTTTAGTATATTATATTAGTTAATCCTTATCATTTTGGTCGAGCAAACGACGTTAACTAAAAGCGCTACCGGAGGCAGCCCGTAAAATGTTAAATATAATAATTACTCATACTTTGGATGATACTTTGGTAATACTTCGGATTGATTTTCATTTTGTTTCACCAAGTCTCAGGATGAATATTTGAATGTCATTAAAACGGGAACGATTAGGTGGTTATCCGAAAATCCCGATGGAAATCAAAGAAAAAATTCAAATGCATCATTTCTTGGACTTAGATTGTTAGAACGATTTGAAATAACCCTTGAGGATCCTGGGTATAAAAGACTCGAGTTAATACTTTGTCACATATTCATATCATGATCTAGTCATTTTAAATTTCAAATAATGTGTGACATGTATTAGTTCAACTACTGTGGAATATTGTGTGTTTTAAATCAATAAAAGTTTATGTGGTGTGTTTATCTACCCTTTTGCATTACACTGTCACACTCCACATACTTTTATTTTATTTGCACACACAACGGTCATAACTTTGACCCACCCACCCACCCTTTTTTATCATCCGAGTATTTGTTTTGACTTGTTTTAGTGCACCATTGCTTTCCCAACAACTTATTTACACTCACTTTACATTGAGGACAATGTAAGTTCGTAAGTGGGGAGTGGAGTCGTTGGTCTAAAGCAATGGCATTAATGTTTATTTTGTATCAATAAATCTCTTAGTTTTCGATTTTTTCGAGCATTATTTAGTTGATTAAAATAAATCTGTATAAGGTATATATTTCATGGATTTGAAGATATAATGATCAATTTGGATGTGTATAACCAATGTGAACCGTAAGTGCATTGTAATTCCAAATATATTTGTGTAACATGAATTCCTTCACGTAAAGCCTTTGATATTGAAGCGGAAAATTTTAAATCAGTATCCATTCAAGATCCTAGTGGTTATTCTAGATAATAACAAAGAACTTAGTACCTAACTTTTGAATGTGTACTGTGAATATCTCAAGGTTTGAATGTGATAGAAAGGATATAAGTTAAGTTTATGAAAAAAAAAAAAGAGAAAGAGATGAACTATATATATGTCGGTTGTAGCTATCAATGATTTGAGTGCAGTAGGGCGTTATCACTAAACGCCCCTATATCACTATGAGGTTTAAAAGCTCCCGATTGCCTGATGATAGTAGTCCAACTAGGGTGTTATCACGAAACGCCCTATTCTTTGGGAATGAAGGCATATGCTACACATGTGAAATTAAGTTCATCAAAAAAAAAAAATTAAGCGTGGTTGAAAACTTAGTTATCTTTCGACTATCCCCAAAGATAAACCGAATGATATGCTTTAGGGATTATCCTAATAAGTACTCGGAAGAACTTTGTGTGGGCTCATTATCGCTTATACCTAGGAAAGTCATTAGTAATGTCTGAATGGATATTTGTGTGTTTTGCTTGATTTATTCAAGAGAGGATAGTGGAAATTGAAAAGGCTTGTCACACACACACACACTGTTATACACTTATATTGAGGTTAAAGCCTGGTTGTAATTCTAATGGTTGTATTATCTAGTTGTTCCTTATACCTTATATTTTCATGAATTTATCTCTCATTCATTTTGTTTTATCGCTTGTTTTGCTCGAGGACGACCAAAAGCTAAGTAGGGGGTTGTGATGAGAGATAAATTTATGATCTTTATTACGACATTTTACCCCAATATTGATACCATTTTGAGCATTATTGTGTCAAATCAAGTAAAAATTACTAATTTTTATTCAAATGTATAAGTAGTAGTTATTATATAAATTATCGTATTTTTATAAGTTTTTATTAGTTTTGTACCGGTTTAGTAACCGGAGTGTAAATGTCGGATTTACGTTTGGTATTTTGGTGGTTCATTGCAGGATTATATATTGACCAAGATTCCACGTAACGACATGTTTTGAAGCCTAAAAGATGGATTTTGAGGGAAAGAAGAAAATGCCACAAGCTTACGAGTTCAACGGATCAAATTGTTCTACGTGCTTCTACCGTAACCAGTTCTCGATGGAAATTTGACCCAACTTAGAGGCGTTTTCTGGGGAAGAGTTCTTGATGAAAGTTGTAGATACTAAAATGATCTTTCCAACGCATTTTGAATCACGTCAATTGGAGGTCTACAACTCAAGTTATGATTTTTATACCGAACAGCTGATATCTCGGGACGAATCGGAGATATTTTGGCCCAAATTATTGCATGTTACTTGCAATGATTCCTCCCCAACAAACTCCACATGCTAAAGTCATCATCACCTTCACATGCTTTTGGTGATTCACCACTTCTCCCCCAAATACATCTCCCTCAAATATCACCTCCCTCATTACAACCTCCCTCAACTCCCCCTATAAATACCTCCCCATATCCATAAAAAATCCTGGCCCCATCTTGGCCACTCTTGGCCAAGATCTCTCTTCTCCACCTCCTCCCATTTCTTCCATTCCCCTCTTCTTCATCTTCGTTCTTCATCTCTTTTCTCGTTTTATTTTATTTTTAGGGCCCAGTATATACATATGTCTATGTATGTATATATGTTTTTATAAATAAAAGTAGTACTGTTGTAATGCTCGAGAGAATTATCGAGAAAGTTGTTATTGAAGAAGTTGTTATTTTCAAAGAATACGGCTTTGATTTGCACTTAACGGGTAATTTTATCAAGTTATTACTTTTGTTGTTTATTTATATATATATATTATATCTATCACTATGTTAAATTAAAAATATGTCTAGCCAAGATATGAATCTGAATTAGTTAATCTTTTGGTAAAATGAATGATCGACTCTGGTAATCATGATTAAAACTAATTATAATGAATCTTTTTCTATTTTGCTACGTAACGATAATATATTCGAATGACGTAATCAATCATGATGAATACCACATATAACTCTGGCGATGAACCGACCGGAGAAGTCGAGGATATGAGTAAAAATAGAAAAACCGGAGGTAAAAATGGCCGCCTCGATTAACGGAATCCTATTTCCTACTCGGGCGATTTGTCCTAGAAAAACAAATCTTATTAACTTTGTACTCGAGATCTTAATAATGTTAAAATCACAGTTTAATTGAAACTACACCGTTTGTGTTAAATCGATCCGCTTGACAACCGGAGCCTCTTGAATAACATCGGTCGTCTGGATTTGACGGAATAACCTCTTTTATCCGGGGTAGATTTGTACTCGGTACTGCTTCGGACTAACTAAGATTAGCATGGGGCGATTGTGGACCTTGGATCGATGACATTTGACATATGACAATTTCATACGCTCGTGTGAGGAGGAGTTGTCTAGCTTAGGAGTACACCGATTCATATATAATTTACACCTTGAATAAAGGAAGATCTGGCTCTCATTTATTTCTACTAAAAGATATTGGTTCAAGAAAGTATTCTTGGCTAGATCCAAAAATATATATAATATTAGTATTTATTTGTTTTATTTTTCTGTTTTACTAACATCTAACTCTAACATCTAACTAATCTAACTATCTAACCCGAGAAAGCGATAAAGCTGCGACTTAGATCGAAAGTTAATAATAGCTTCTTGGTGTTTAACCCCACTTAAAAGAATTACCATGTTTTCCCCGAGGAATACGACTGACTCACCAGACTAGCACTACAATTTGACCCGGTACTTTGCCGGTTAGGATCTCAGATAGCCTAGGTAATGTCCGTCGCCTTTTTGCGCCGCGTTCCAAGGTTAGGTTTAGAGTCACAAGATATTTTGGCTACAAAACTACTCACGTCATGACTAGAGTAATACATGTGTTTTCGAAATCTTTTCAGTTGTACCCAGAGGATATTCCCTACATCATATACCTTGGCCTATACTGGGGATAAGGTAGGCGATAACTAAGTCTTTCACTTATTCATACCAAATTCCTTATGTAAGTTGATTTAATTATCCTTCACATATAAACGCACATCAGAATGAGCTCTTGCCCGTCATAGCAGAATAGGACATTCGGGATATACCCTACCTTACTCAAATCATAAGGCAGCTTCTTCTGACTGTCGTGAGCTTTTGGTCATCATAGTGGTATAGGACATTCGAGATACGCCCTACCTCACTCCAATCATCCACCAGCTTCCGACACACCTAATTTTTTCATTATTTTAACAACGACTTCCCAAGCACAGTAGTTACGTTTTGCTTATCACATTCAGGCTTCGGTATATTCACGATACTTCCTACTTCAATTCCAACTACGCACATATTACAATTTCCATGACATTAGCACTAAGCGAACGGTCTGATAACCAGAATCAAACATCATCGGTTTAAATGAGTACAGTTTCCTAAGTTCAGCTCGTCATCGAAGAGGCTTACGTGAAAAGAATTCGAGTAAAGGCTTATTCATCAAAGGTCTATGCTAAAATACTAGTCAACTTAGCACAAGTATGGGAATATAACAAGTAAGTAAGCCAAAATAAACTCATGCTCGGGCCGGATGTTTTTTCTTTCTTTCTATTGATGACGGTCAAATTATACCCGTAAAAGTCATCAACGTTGACCTTAAATCGAGATTAATAATATATATTTCATATTAAATCACATGTTTATATTTATTATTTAATGTTAAGTGATTATTAATATGATATTTGGTATTTAGCCATTTTCATTATTAAAATCCGATTTACTGTGCGATTAATGTTGATTTTACAGATCATTACAAATCGAGAAGATTAGTGTCATTCAATCAATTATCTCAAGATAAGGAAGGAAGGAAATCGGAGCATTAAATGAGAGAGTAATCGGATCGACATGCAACGCGTGCGTGGGGAGCAAGGCAAACGAAGAAAACGTGTAGAACATGGAAAATATAGGTTCGGTCGACCGAACCATTAGGCTCGATCGACCGAGTGTCATCTTTCGTTGACCGAGTGTCAAACCGAGGCGGTTTAGGGCTTTTGTCGTGTTTACCTTCTAGAACCACCCTAAGTCGGCAAAAACCTCTATATAAGCAAGCAGCTATGAGAATTGTAACATATACCTTAGAATATCATTCAATAAAATCACTCTATTCATATCTTGATTCAATGTAGTTTATTGAGGGTGTTTCCAGCAATTTAAGGGCTGCATTATGTAAGCCTTTATTTTCTGTTTCTTTTCTTTTAAGTAATTAATTCCCCCCAATTATGCTTTATTGTTTGAGTTAGTTAATTCATAGCTAGATGATGTAGATCTAGGCTATGACGTTAAGGATGTGGCGACACCTTGTCTATGAGGGTCCCATAACCTACGTCATACACTTAGTTTCTATCCATGAATCTGCATTGTTTAATTAATGTGTATCTAAGTTAGTTTATATGAATGCTTTACAATTCATTGTTTAATCCGTTGTGTATGATGAAACGCGAGGATACGTTCAGGGGATGTAATCTGGGGAAAAAGACCATTCGGTCGATCGAGCCCAAACTATTCGGTCGACCGAGCCCCTGCTCATCCGTTAGATAGCCATGTCTTTATGGTTAGGTTAACTTAATAGAATTTATTATCTCAAAGTAGGTATGGCTATGTACGTTACTCGCTTAGTTTAATTAAAATGTGTAAAAAGGAAATACCAATATAAAACTCTTAGGTAGGCTTATGAATTGCTCTTCACGGACGTTCGGCGTTATCTAGGTAGGTTTATATTTGGGGATTGCTAGCACCGCTATATCACGTCGTAGATTAGCATGAGACTATAACTTGGTAATTGCTAGTTGGACGAGAGCTTGAGTAATCGATTAGGAAGTACGCCTAACCATAGGAATGTTGCCTGGACGAGGTGTACGATTAATATCGGCATCCTTAGTGTCGTAAGCGTGCAAGTTATATGAGATGGATACCCAAAAGGTGAAGTCACGTAATGTACCACGTGATTCAGCAACCCTAACGGTGCTAAGTCAAGTTAAAGAGGATGACTCTCGTAGCCAATCTAAGATAGATACAAACGGATTGTGAGTTAATAAGTTCGGATTTATTATATAAATTATCTAGGTCCAAACGATAAAGACTATAATTGGGGAGGTTAATTACGTTGTGTCGAGTCGTGTCTTTACCTTTCTTGTCTTATGTTGGTCGTAGACCGCCTCTATGTCCTTGACATGTTTAATTAATTGTTTGTATATAAGATGATCCACAATTGGTTCCCTGTGGGATCGACCTTGATTCACTATAGCTATACTACGATGGGCCTAGTCCTCTTGCTAGTATTGGTTTATGGTGGTCAAGTATATTATAACCTGATTGACCCCGATCATCTATAAAAAACTTGAATTTTTTTTTTGAATTTTGGAAGGATGGTGGTAAGCATAATAAGCATAATAAATTAAGCACATTTTGTAGGTACAAACAACCAATCCCTTACAACCCCACACTTAAATAACAACATGTCATGTTGTGCAGAATAAGAAAAACTTAGCTGATTGTAGCTCGAATTTGGCAATTCTGGAAGTGGTCGCGAGTCAGATCCAGAAACGCTTGAAGAAATCAGTAGACTGTGGACCATCCACCGGAAAACTGACATCGTTTAAAAACTCACAATTGCTATCGAAAATAACCTGCACACTTGAACAAACATGGCAATATCTCGGGGGACACAAGGGAATATCACATGCAAAAAATAATGATAGACAAGATATAAGCACATGATATAATTGCTCAGATGGAAAAATCACCACACAGGGAAAACACAGGGCATCTAAGCGTCAAATATAAAGCCACAGAGGCTTACAATACAAATATGGTCCAACATGTGCATTCAGAAATATCAAACTCCAACTGACAGTGCAAATGCGCGTTAAGGCTTACAAGATTCATCAATGAGTAATGGCAACGGAAAACCAACAGTAGCTTCAACTAAAGTACAGATGAATCATATCAGAAAAGCCAACCCCTAAACAACCCTAACACCCTAGATAGACTACAAAAGGAACAGCATAAATCATAGTAGAATCACGTCTAGCTGGCTGCTCCAGTGTCACCAGTAGTAGGGCCTTACTGAATTTCGTGAATAAATTTCGTGACATCCTCTCATAAGCGCATCCCATGTACCCAAAGTCATAGAAACAGAAAACAACAAAAAACCTGCATGGGACGTGGTCCACATACCAAAAGTATGCAATAGATACATGGGGGATGTAAAATAAAGAAGCCATGCCACATCAGCATACTCGAAACACAAACAATCACTCAGCATGGACCGCAATAGATGGAGAAATAACCATAAAGGTGAAAGAACAGAACATCTACGCATATATAAAGGCCACAGAGGCTCACATTAAAACATCCATGTCAAATAACGGAAGCATGTATCAAAATCAAATTCTATTCACTAAAAACTGATGCACTGGATGGCCGTTCGGACAAGATAGACGCTCGTCTGGTGCTCTCAAAACATATACAGGGCTGGTGCGTTTGGTCGGACGGGCGTCCACTCCTTATGAACGCACGTTTGGAACCACACAGAGCAGACGGGCGTTTGGAAAGGACAAACGCTCGTCTGGCCCTAGAATGATGCACAATAAAGAGAAACTCGACCCCTCGTTTGAATCTCACCCTAGTTACCACGTTAGTAAATTCAAAACCTCAGAAACCCGAGCAAACAAAACAACTTTCTCTTCTTTTTTTAGTAAAGATAAAGAAACAGAAAAAAAAAAGGTACGGAAAAAAAAAAGAAACAGAAATCTACCTACGAAAAGTTAGTAACAAAAAAAACAGAAAAATTAATAAAAACTAGACAACCGTACCGATGCCCCGGCAACGGCGCCAAAAATTTGTCTCGGATTTTATGCAATGAAAAATAAACAAGTAATAAAATAATCCGGTTTACCCCAAGTGCAGGGATCGTAGTATAGTAGTTACAACCGGAGTCGAATCACGAGGAATCGAGGTTGGTCTAGTTCTTAATTTCTAAAGTTGTCACGAAAAATAAAACAAAGCAGAACTAAAGAAAAACGAAAACAATAAAACTGGACAGAGAGGATCTAGAATCCAAAGCCGGAAAGATAGTTATGAAACCTAAATCTAAACTATAAACTAGAAAAAAACAATAAACAATCAGTAAAGTTGTGACGATGATTATGGTGATTAAACAACGAACAAGCAATGATCCACCGTTCCGCAACCCTCAATTTCCTCCCTAAGGTTATCTGTGATGATTTAACTCAAATCGTGATTCACCTATCGTGAGGTTCGAATTCCTAATCTCTTAGATAATTCGTCTATTAATCTCGTCATCTCTCGATCCTTAAAGATTAACGCTTTCATAACATAGGTTTAAGATTTATTCAATCTAGCAACATAGATTTCTAACCTAACAACTCTCGTTATTTTTAGGTTAAAGATCCAATCTTTCCTATGGTGATCTAGGTTTACACCGATTCTCATCACATAGTAAACATCAACAGCAATACATCTCTCGATTTAAATTGCATAACAATAATAAGCATATAGAAAAGATACGACTTTAATTAAAATCACAAAATAAACCTAAGGTTGAAAACCAAGAACCTGCTGAAACGGATTCACATAACTTGAACAAACCTGCTCATTTGAGTCATCAAAGACAATCCGAAACAAAACAATATAAAAAAAAGTAAAAAAAAACAACCCTCGGTCGACCGAGCACTAGGGCTCGGTCGACCGAGCCTAACTTTGCTCGATTCTAGGTGGTTCTCAATGTATAATATGGTGTGATATGAGGTATCCTCTAGGGTTGAGATGCGTTATATTTATAGAATTCAAGGTCGGTTTAACTAAAGTCGGTGTCGGACGCTCGTTCACTATTATGGACGCCCGTCTGGTATGCATGAAATCTTCGAGTCGGGCCGAGCTTGATCAGACGCCCGTCCTGTGTATTTGTAGACGCTCGTTCAACAAAATTCTTGAAATCCTGAATCAGATTGCTCTCATGGACGCCCGTCCAGGCCTTCAGACGTCCGTCCATCTGGACGGGACTTCAGACGCTCGTCCAGTTTGCATAAATCTCTTCATTCCATCTTCAACTCGAATCTTTCCCTTCCGTTTAGATCTCCTTTTATGACATGTTCGCGTACCTACAAAACCATGAAAACACGCAAAGTGTAAAACCATAGATAATTACCAATAAAATCACGAAATTAGCTCAACTTTGCATTTAAATCATTTCCATACGCATTCTTTCAATAAATCATTTAAACACTTAATTTTCTATAAAAAGTAGTAAAACACAAAGGAAATTGCTACGAAATAAAGTCGTATAAACCGTAAAAATCACCGTTAACAGGGCATCTTAGGGGCGATTTTAGGGCGGTTTTTGAGTAGTTTAAACACCCTTTGATCCCCATATTCCATAGATTAATTCCATTGATTCTACATACTTTTTATTAGATTAAATTTTTGTTTCAACACCAAAGATTCGACTTTTAGCGCAATACCTTTACTCAATATTCAAGGTTTGATTTTTATGATGATTATGTTTTCGTTTATTATTGTTCTTAGTATAATTTCCTTTAATTACTTCGTTGTTAGTATGATTATGAGTAGCTAAAGTAGTTGTGTAGCCGAATTATGTGAAAACGGGTGAAAATCCCAAAGGGGGATGAGAGGAGTTGTGTAGCGCTTAATTAAACGTTTGTATGATGAATTCATGTTCTAAAACATGTTTTGATTGTTTTAATAGCTTTGAATGACATTGACAACCTTGTTCACTGTTACACACACATCGAGCTTATATATGTATTTTGCGGCGAGGTGTGGGATACGGGTATTAGAATCACTAGACATAGCCTCGATTGTTAGATTGACAACCTAGCTAGACGTTAGGACTGTGCCTATGTGAGGTTCTTATCAGGTTCTCGAACGGCTCATTATTCTGGTCAACCATGTTAGGCGAGTTAGCTTTCTAAAGGGAGGGTTAATAAGCCTAGTATAGGGGGTTAAGCGAGAGTTGTTCAGACCTTAACGCAAGAATAAGGAGTTGACACCCGTGGATGTCATATAAACTGAATTGGATAGGTAGGTCGGTTAAGACACACTCCTTGTCAAGTCTTTCCTGTGGGGTAAAAGTAACCTGTTGGATCGTAGTTCGGCTATGCCCTTTTAATCACCTAGATAAATCCGTTAGAATAATATTTATTTTCTGCATTAGCTATAATACTTTTCACTTAATATTGACCTGAACCAAGTTTAGACGTCGACTTTGGTACTTCACTATTATTCCCTGTGGATTCGACCTTGAAACCACTATACTACCGTTGACCCGATACTCTGTCAGTTAAGGTTAGCGGTTAGTTATTTTGCTATCAAAGTGTACCGGGTCGACTCTAGTCTAGTATGGTGAGTCAAGGTCGTCTCCACGGGGAAAGCTCTCAATAGTAAGGTCACACACTAAAAAGTCTATATTAATTCGATCTAGGTCACAAATTGGCAAGATGGTTATTAAATGCATAAATAAAGTGCTTGTGATAAAAGGGATTATAAACGATAAAAGAAACTAGCCAAGATAACGTGTAACCTAGCCATCCTCTTGTAGTCTCATGGGAATGATCTCCTACCATCCTACCATTGGTGTTCAAAAGTGTGAAGCGGTGCATTCCTAAACAAGAAATTCCCCCTCATACGAGTGTACGGAATTGCTCTCTACCTCCTCCTTGGTCTAGGTGTACTAAACCTAATGACTCGGTATGCTACGCACATGAATGCAATGACAAGGTCAACTATCCCCGGATAAGAAATCGAATGCCTCGAAAGGTCGATTTTACCTTCTGGTTCTCCTACCCTCTTCTCACGATTGACATCTCCTTTCATTCTCAGTCAACGTGTAAATACTAACACTGGGCAATTACCCTAATGCAAGCAATCAATACAACACAAGTAGGAAAAGCTTCACAACGATCAAAACTAACAACACAAACTATCATTCCCAATCAACATAAGAGGATAACTAAAGCTACCACATAATCTTGGCTAGAAAAATCTAGCCACTCATGTCTACAAATATCAACATCTCAAGATTAATATTCATAACTATAAGAACGATTGAGATGAAAATAAAGATTAAGGATTACCAAATCAAGAGTACAAATTTGAGTTGGTGTTCTTCATCCAACTTCCAAAAGCTTCAATGAACTAACACTAGTGCGTTTGATTCAATCAACTAGAAGAGTAAAACTAGAATCCTTAGCTTTTACAATCAAAATCAACGGTTAATTTCTACTAAAATTCGGCTATAAGAGCCTGGGGTGGGGGTTTTGCCTTCAAGATGGAAAAGTTGAGGAAGATGAAGTGTGTCTTGATAATAATCTGCTTGGAAGAATAAAAGGGATTAATTCTTTGCTGACTCTGCAGTATTGACCCAGGTCAATCCTATCTAGCGTGCGCCAAGACCAAAATGCACTACTGACGCAGGTCAGCGCTGCTTGGCGCGGGTCAAGTCCAAAATATGGTAGTTGGCTGAATGACATTCGCATTAAATGCTCAACAACTCCTTGACGCAGGTCAATGTGACATGGCTCGAGTCAATTGTATCTGAAATCACATTATCAACGTATTCTTCCACTTGGCTTGGATTGAACCCTCTAATGTGTATCGATAATCCTTGTGGGCTGGAATCTTCGCCATAGCTCAAAATCATCGTAAAAAGAATCAACTACCACCCTAAGGCCAGAATCCACGCTCTCAACCATGATATCCGTGCTACAAAAATAGACAAAAAGATACCACGTGGAAATCTAGTAACAAAATTGACTAATAACTAATATAATACAACTAGAGATGTGGTTTTTCTGAAAATTCTATGTACACAAAAAATGGATCCAATCATCATACAAATTGCTCAAGTTGATGTCAAAACACCATTAATTGCATGAGAAAAAGGGGTGAATCATCGGTAATTATATCATCAGGTTGACTTACATCAACCACTCCTCACTTAGCATTTGCTCGTCCTCGAGCAACTAGAGCGATAAGGTTATCCAGAGACACAAAAATACGATCATGCAACATCAAGAATTAAGGATTCAATTAGACAAGGCAACCCATCAAAATCACAAGAGCATGTTCTTCACGGTCTAAGGAAGTAGTGGAGTGTGTGAGTGAATATTCCTCAAGCTTGCTAACAACCAACGATCATCAAATCACGCAAGCCTTACTCAAAACATGCAACCAAAAGCTTAGGAATATGATCAATCTCCACTGATGAGGTACTCGGGGTCAAGGAACTAGGTCAGGTAGTTGACAAATTGGCTTGTAACATTCAGGCTAGGGTAGTGGCTAAACGAAAGGAAACAAAGGGAATATCAAAAGAATAAGGCAAGATAGCATGAATCCGCACCTTCTCCTTTATGACACCACTCTTCCACACTAGTCACTTCTCATCCTTACGTCACTTAGAATCTTACAATTCGCTTCAAAATTTCCTTCAATAACTCATTATTCAACGACTAAATACTTACAACTCATAAGCTTCCTTTATTGATTTGAGTTTCTGATTAGTTGGAGGCTTTTATTCAACTCTTGGAATATGTAAAAAAAATGAAGAAAATTGTTTTTTTCCAAACCGAACTTCACAAGTTGTCCTCCCAGCCTGCTAACACTCTCATCCAACTCTTAGTTCCCAATCACCGCTTCACAATCACTAGAATCTTGCTATGCTTACGGGATGCCAAAGGAATGTAGACCAAAATTTTAGCTAAGTGTCGGATTATAATGAGGCTAAGTACGAACGGCTAGCTCGAGTGGGGTCTTACCACTCTACAAGGCTAAGGTGGGGACAAAAAGGGAAAATTCAAGTTCAGGTGGGCCATTTGGCTCTGGTTAAGTCCAAGTAATGCCAAAAATCGTCATCTCTATTCCGATTCCAAGTACCTGTTATTCGTTTCAAATGAATAACATTCATAAGTTCAAGTTACAATTAAAGTGTGCGTGCACAATTTTATGAAGAGCTGTTTGTTAGCAAAGATATCGGAATATACGTGCACAATGGATCACACTACCAACAAAGATTGGTGAATAACATGTACTTATTTTCCGTCAGAGTTACTCATTTTATAGAAATTCTCGCTCTATCAATTATAAGATCATAATTTTAAGCCAAAAGATAATTTATACAGCTCTAAATTTCTCGGAAACGATCAAAGCTAAGGTTTTTCTTAAGCAATTAAAGGCATTACCCACTGTTAGACTAACTGTACTCCCACTCCCCACTTACGAGCTTGCAGTGTCCTCAATGAGAAGTGAGTACTAAGAATATAGTTAGGGAAACAACGGGGAATCAGAATGAGCAAAATGAATGAGATGATCACATGCAAAATTAGGGCAAAATTAGGCCTGAAAAGACCTATTGGCACAGGCCAAAGACATAATGGCGCACGCCAAGAAACACTATTGTTATACAGAGAGTTTTGCCTGAAAAACTGACGCACGCCAAGACTAGGGTGACGCACGTCATTCTTGAATACAAAAGGAATGGCGCGCACCAAAACAGTCTGGCGTAAGTCAGTAGTGCAGAAAACTCATCAAAGGGAGGGTTTTCATGCAGAGGGGTGGAAAAATAAACAACTATGTACGGGTGCATGATAATCAAACAAACAAATTCAACCAAGTAAACAAAGACAAATATAGTACATTATTGGACTGAAATAGAAATTGCAAAAGCATTGTTCAGACACATTAAAGGGAAGTTGCAACAAGGATTCAGATGAAACAGCATAACAGGAAACTTAGAAAACACGCGACCAACCCAACCAACCAACAACCAAACAGGAACTAATCAGACTCAACATCACCCTCAACATCAGACTCGTCAGAAGACGGAGGAGCACCAAGCATGTCCTTTGGAACAAGACCACGAAGCACAACTGAACTAGGGAAGAACTCATCCTGAGAGTAGGCGGGGACTCGGGCAACACGAGTGCAGAGATGAAAGATCAGCCACGCAAAAGCAATGAAGGGGAAAATGCAAGTAGGTCGAGCATAGGACCATGCAGCTTGATGGATCAACTTACCCCAATTTACGTACACCTCGCGCCTGATAGCGTAGAGCAAAAGCAACTCTTTGTCCGTCAGCACCTGGAAATTGTCCGTGGGGAGAATGCGGTTGTTGACAAAACGCTTCCATGCCCGTATCTCAGGTTAAAGAGTAGCAACCGAGTAGTCCGCACGGGGACCTTCCCGTCCCGGGAAAAGCGCAGCAGTAGCAGTGGAGAAATGAGCCATGAAACTGCCAATGTTGTTGAGGCCCCACTTGATCTCATAGTGCTAATGAGGTGCAACATTGGTGGAAGAGAGGTGAAAAGCGTCATTGATAGCCATCCAGTGAAAAGGAACCTCTATCGTACGAACCATGATCGAATTAATGGACCGTTCTTCAGGCTCCATGGACAACATGGCGTATAACTCACGAACAACAGTCTCGTTGATCCGCCCACGGGGTGTTGCGATCAAACGATTCCATCCTTCCCACTCTATGCGATACTTCGACACGTCATGAAGTTTCTTAGAGTTAACTCCCCGTTGCAAAAGGATAGGGCGACGGCTGAAAAGCTCGGTGTAGTTGTGCATAGCGTCGGCACTAGCCACATCATAAAAGAGCACGGGACGATCAGCTTGAGGGGAAGACATGATGGTTGCAAAGGAGGAAAAAGAAAGAGCAGGTTTAGAGGTGAGGTTGGAAAAGAAAGAAATATGATGGTGAATGAGATTGTGAGGGAGGTATTGGTTATAAGAAGAAAATTAGGGTTTTATGGGAAATAGGTGTCTGAAAACGTGTTATTGACGTGCGCCAAGTGTACATTGGCGTGCGTCAAAGGGAACAAAAGCTGATACTAGGGTTCTGTGGCGGAAGAGGCGTGACTGATGGTTGTCAATTCATTTTGACGCACGCCAAAAGGATATTGACGCACGCCAAACGTGTCGTTTGTGTGCAATTTGTGTGAAGGGGCAATGGCACGCGTCAGGAAGGACTGACGTGCGTCAGTAAGGCAAAACCTATTGACTCACGCCAGGAGATATTGACGCATGTCATTACACCGGGGAAGAAGAACTGCAACTCTGAAGTATCCCAACTAGTAACAATTATCTCTAACCAAGGAGCTAGGCACAGATAAATTGACAATACTGGGGACATGAATATGATGAAAACAAGAGCTAGCACGTTCAACATATAGAAATCGAGTACAATAGTTGCACATTGAATACAAAGTAACAATCTCAAAAGCAAAACAATACTTGCAGGATCCAAACGAGACCAAACTGACAAAATAGTTCAACAAAATGATAACAAACTGCAAAATTACCAGAGCCACATGCGGCTAAATAACAAAAGCAAACAAAGTCTGGTGAGCAGAAGCACTAAGCAACATCGGGAGTAGACGTAGGGACCGAAGAAGCAGCAGGAGGGTCTCCTCATCGCCGTCATCATCAACAAGCATGTGAGCATCCAATGGGGTAAGTGAACTGGCAGGAGGGAACGCCGAAGGATGGAATAAGCTAGCTCCCTGGTAGTCAGCCGCACAAATATTTGAGAGCATCTGGATTGGCTCATCAGAAAAGTCTGAAGAAAGCATTGACTGGAACGAAGAACTATCAACCCCGTCCCCAGTACACATGATCATTGAGCCTGACAAACCCTGCCCCGCAAACGCAGCAAAACTAGCACTAACAGAATCTGTACGTGCAGAAGAAAACGCAGAAGCACTACCCGGAGCCATGGGATGAGGTGGAGGTCTAGCTTGAACTGGGAAGGGCTGAATCCAAGTAGGGATCGGGTAAGCATCCTCCCGCACAAGTATCAAAGTCCTCAGCCTGATCCGCAAATGATGGATTACAGGTCTCATCAAAAGAACGATGACCACGAGAACCGACTCGCAAATCATTCAAAGCCCGCAACACACTCTCAAATCCTAGTCTAGAATTGGTGTCAGACACCACGAGTGCTCCACGGATAGCTGCCATCTCAGACTCAATGAATTCGAACCTAGCCCTCACAGCTGAATCACGAATATAAGAAAGATGGGAGGCATGCTGGCTAGAGGTAGGGACTTCAACAGAGGGTGGAACACAGGTTGAGATAGGAATATCGGGAGAGGATTCGGGGTGCTTAACGTTCTCCGAGATATTGGGACCAATCATGAGATTAACAGGAGGAAACAAGGTATCGTCGGATAAACTCGGGACTTGAGCTCGGACACAAAGTTCATGAATCAGCCAAGGCAGGGGCATATTTCCGTTGGCACGGCGATTCATAGAAAAGTCCACCGCTCCCTAATACATATAGTACCCAACGTCCACAGGCAAATCAGTGAAGATGACAAGGGCTAGGCACGACTCGGTATAGTTGAAGGTGTTAATTTTATGGGAAAGAATGATATTGTGACTGTTGAAATGCTTCATTACCCTCACATCCTTAATTGCCTTGCCATACTTAAAACGCTTATCTACCCAGGTAGCCGACGAACAAAGATAGGTCTTGGCCTCTTGAGCCTTATCATAAAGATTTTTATCCTCATTCAACTTCCACACGCTAGAAAAGGTGGTATCAGCCGGAATCTCAGGAATACCAAAGAAGTCATTGATAACCTTCACAGAAAACGAGACATTTTTACCACGAACTGGGACTACACCCTTGGCTGCTTCAACAGGGTCAGCGGCGAGATTAGCATAAAACTCCGCCACAACAGTGCCATTGACCGTAGAAGTACTGTTGGCTGCTATGATCTCTCACTTACGATCCTTAATGATTTTCTGAATCCTAGGGCTGACCGACTTAAACTCTATCCCTCGCTCAAAATGAAGCGTGCACTGACTAAAATACGTGACAAAGTGCTTCGTGGCTTTCCTACCAAAGGGAGTCGGGGGAAAGGAAACAACAAGTTTAGTTTCACTAGGGGCTGGTGCCTTCCTTTTCTTATTTTGGTCACCCTGACGACCACTACTACGAGCAGATGATTCAGACATGGCTACGGGATTACAACAAGCCAACAATACAACAAAAACAACAATCAGCCCTTCCTCCGGTTTCAATCAACCCAAAACACCAGAATAACGAAAGGAAATTGAAATGGAAGAGGAGAAAGAAGCCTAAATACCTCATTGGATTGAAGAACACCGTAGACAGAAATGGAGGTCACCGGAAAGTATGAAGATGGCCGGAAATGCAGAATCGATGCCTTAAGACCAAAATGAAGTCCTTCATACTCACAACCAACAGGAGAAAAAGAATGGAAAAATATTGTAGAGTATAGTGGTTGTTAGGAATTGAGAGAATTGTAGGTTGGTGGTGAAAAAACTGAAGAAAAATGAGAGAAAATGGGATAAAATTTGATGATAATAGGAGTTAAGGAGGGAAGAAAAAGAAAATGAACCGTTTTTAATTCAAAAACTGCCACCTTGACTCACGCCAAAGCAAATTGACCAGGTCAAGCCCTAAACCTTCCCAAATGACTCACGTCAGAAGCAAATTGACTCGCGCCAAGAAAAACACCCAAACTCTCTGAATATCTACAGTAACTATTGGCATGAGTCAACCCGTCATGGCGTGGGTCAAGGGACTCCTACTAAAATATTTAACTCCAAAATTACTAATATTCACCAAACTTATCAAAATAAAATGAAATAACTATATTTATCAAATAACGGGCTGCCTCCCGAGAGCGCTGTTGTTTTACGTCGTTTGCTCGACGAGATTATCCGTAGGGAAAATGGAATTATACAGATTATCAAATCGGAACACTACCACAATTACTCAATTAAGCACGTAGCAATTAAGCACATAAGCCAACCAAAAGATCATGCTTAAAAAGTGAATTGGAAGATAGTACCCGTCGTGTGCTAAATTTATAGTCTATAGCTAGACTATGCAATCTTTTAGTCCAATGGGGTGTCTTCGAGGAACAACACCTCTCCTTGAGGTATGCCCTCTTCTTCAATGAAATGCTTAATGCGATGACCATTTTCTACAAACGTCGTTTTGCCATCCGTGAGTTCAACTGCACCGGACACATACACCTTTGTGACAATGAATGGACCTGTCCACCTAGATCTAAGCTTCCTTGGAAACAATCTTAATCGTGAGTTATACAAGAGCACTTTATCATTCACATGGAACTGTCGATCAAAGATCTTCCTGTCATGAAATGACTTGGTTCGTTCCTTGTAAATTTGGGCGTTCTCATATGCATCAAGGCGAAACTCGTCAAGTTCGGTGATTTGGAGCAACGATGGTCACCAACGAGTTCAGGGTCAAAGTTAAGAAACTTAATGGCCCAATAGGCTCGGTGCTCCAATTCAACTGGTAAATGACAAGACTTGCCAAAAACTAATCTGTATGGTGAACATCCAATTGGTGTCTTAAAAGCAGTGCGGTAAGCCCAAAGCGCATCGTCAAGCTTCACCGACCAATTCTTACGGTTAGTGTCCACCGTTTTTTCAATGATCCGTTTCACCTCTCGTTTAGACACTTCAACCTGCCCACTCGTTTGTAGGTGATACGGTGTGCCGACTTTGTGTTTCACACCATAGCTCTCAAGAAGTTTAGTGAATGGTCGGTTGCAAAAGTGTGAGCCGCGGTCACTAATGATAGCTCGGGGGTGTCAAATCTAGTGAAAATGTTTTTCTTTAAAAATTTCAGCACCAACTTAGAATCATTGGTGGGGTAGGCATGTGCTTCAACCCATTTAGAAACATAATCGACCATCACTAAAATGAATTTATTACCAAATGAGTGAGGGAATGGACCCATGAAGTCGATGCCCCAAACATCGAATATCTCACACTCCAGAATAGGTTGGAGGGGCATTTCATACCTCTTGGATACATTTCCCCACTTTTGGCATGCAACACATGATTGTGCAAAACGATGTGCATATTTGGAAAGTGTAGGCCAATAAAAACCACATTGTAAAACCTTGTATGCTGTCTTCCACCCTTCATGGTGGCCTCCGGTATCTTGACCATGGAAAAAGGAGAGTATGCATCATATAACAATGAAACAATAGCGGATTTGAATAATGACATGTAAATATACTTTTTCTTTAAATACACTATCCACTTCCCCTTATTTTTAAAGTAAAAGAAAGTAAAAAATGACACAAAATAATTTAATTAAATAAATAGACACTAGCGAAACTTATTTGGTTATAAGGACACAAAATTAATACATAGACCAATCTACCCTCAATTTAAAAAGAAAGAAAGAAGCGCTGTTTTTTATTTGGAAAATAAAAGAACGATGTTTACAAAAATAAAAAGGAGAAAGCCGGCGCAAAGCGCTGAAACCTGTTTGTTTGCTTTTGTTGTTGTTGTTTTTTTTTTAAATTTAATTTATTTATTTAAAGAAGGAGCTGAAAAATTGAAAAAAAAATTTAAAAAAATTTCTCTTTTAATCAATATTTCAAACAGTTATATCTTTTGATATAAAATTTCGATTATCGTAATTTTTCATCGTAATTGATATTTTAGTCCTTTTTATTCTGATATCTCATTTGATATTTTTCGACTTGATTTCTGAAAATCAAAATTTCTTCATTAAAATCGACGCGATTAAGTGACACCGCGATACAGAGACACCGCGATGCAGAGACACCGCGATGAAGTGACACCACGATGCAGAGACACCGCGATGCAGTGACCACCCCCGATGTAGAGACACCGCGATGTAGAGACACCGCGATGAAGTGACACCGCATTGCAGAGACATCACGATGTTATGGCATTTGACGATACAGAGACATCGCGATAAAGTGACACCGCGATACAGAGACATCGCGATGTTATGATATTTGATGATGCAGAGACACCGCATGCACTGATGACCACGATGCAGTGACACCGCGATGCAGAGACACCGCGATGAAGTGACACTGCGATGAAGTGACACCGCGTTGCAGAGACACCGCGATGCACTAACAACCGCGATACAGAGACACCGCGATGAAGTGACACCGTGATGCAGAGACACCGTGATGCACTAACAACCGCAATGCAGAGACACCGCGATAAAGTGACACCGCGATGCAGAGACACCGTGATGAAGTGACACCGCGATGAAGTGACACCGCGATGCAGAGACACCGTGATGCACTAACAACCGCGATGCAGAGACACCGCGATGAAGTGACACCACATTGCAGAGACATCACGATGTTATGGCATTTGACGATGCAGAGACATCGCGATAAAGAGACACCGCGATGTTATGATATTTGATGATGCAGAGACACCGCGATGCACTGACGACCACGATGCAGTGACACCGCGATGAAGTGACACCGCATTGCAGAGACATCGCGATCTTATGTCATTTGATGATGCAGACACGCCGCGATGCAGAGACATTGTGATAAAGAGACACCGCGATGAAGTGACACCGCATTGCAGAGACACCACGATGCAGAGACATCGCGATGTTATGACATTTGACGATGCAAAGACACCACGATTCAGAGACATCGCGATGAAGTGACTCCGCGATGCAAAGACACCGCAATGCAAAGACACCGCGATGAAGTGACACCGCAATGCAGAGACACCGCGATGAAGTGACACCGTGATGCAGTGATATTTGATGATCCGACACCGTGAGGAAGCAACACCGTGGCATTTGATATTTTTTCGACTTAATTTCAGAAAATCGATTTCTTTTCTTCATAAAATCAACTTCGAACGGCTATATCGCGCTTGAGCCAAAAATTGTACACCCAGCAACCATGGACAATGACATTAGCAACGATTTATGCAGTGACAAGAACATTTGCAACGATTTATGCAGTGACATTTGATTTTTGCTCATACAACATTATTTTTGAAAATCAAAATTTTCTTTGGTCAACGTGATGCAGTGACATGTGACGATGCGGTGACCATCAAGATGCAGTGGTCATCAATAAAATCTCTTTTTTTACTCAATTTTCAAATGACTATATATTTTGATATAAAACTCCGATCATCGTAATTCTTTCACCATATTTCATATTTGTTGTGATAATAACACTTGGCACGAATACAAATAGAGCAAAACAGATTCATCAAAATGATCCAAGTATCTGTAATGTAACTGATTAAGTAAAAATAAAATATTAACTAGTCAGTCAATTCGGTTATACACAAATTGCGGCTGATTCAAGTTACTGTTACTTATAGTGATGGTTGCAGAAAATGTCACTAAAGAGTTTGGTAACAGCTTTATACAGCTCACTATTAGATGAAATTGCAACATGTAGATAATAATTCAGCCACTGATAATAATTCAAAGTACAAGATGGTTTAGATACAACTCAATTTAGCCTTACAAAAAGGTTATTACAAAAAGGCCAAGTTTCACTAATATTCACCAAGCATTTAGATTCGGTTTGATACAAGAATCGATCCAGGAGGATACACTCAGTTAGGAGCACACAACTAGGGTGATCAATCACCGGCAAAAACACAACAAAGTTGACTAGAAAGCGATTCAAGCTCTATCATGGTAGTCAATCTCTCACCTTGAAATTGTCAAGCTCACACTTTGACCTGAATATAGCTCAGAAACTAATAACATGACTAGAAAACGATTCAAGCTTCACCAACATGGGTGTTACCCACTATCCCTTTTGTAATTTATCTAACATGCAGCTTTCAAGAATCAAGAGACACCCTGCTATTCAGCCAATTTAACAACCAAATGGATACCTTAATCACTAAACGAACATATCCAGCCCTTCTGCAGAGCTTCCATTATCCCCACAAGCAGATATCGCAGTAGTCCACATAATCATGTCTTTTTTACTGTTCATTTCAAAGACCTTCATTGCAGAATCAAGAAAACCACTCTCAGAATACATGCTGCACAACGCATTCCCAATACATGTATCGTACTCAATCCTATATTTTAGTATATAAGCATGGACCTGCTTTCCCAACATAAAACTTAACAACGAAGAACAAGCATTCAATAAAATTCCCAATGTATGAGCAGTTGGGTAACACCCCCCAACTTCCATCATTTCCAGAAAAACACTAAGCACAAAGGCGAATTACCTGCATAAGGTCAGGTGTTCAAGAACAAATTCACCAGTTGCCAAGTATTTGGAATTGCAGCTACACAAACGAAAAGACGCTCTAGATATACAATACACTGTAAACAACTTCCCACAAATAAAATGATAACATGATTACATCACTACGGAAATCGGAAATGCCGAGAATAATATCGAATCCTTGAGAAATGCCATCACTTGAGTGAATCAACTTTCATAAAAGAAACATAAGGGAAACTGCAATAGCAGGGGTTTCTATTCTTACACACAATCGGATGAGTAGATTCACAATCGATAAATTCGTCAAACCTCAGTGATGAAGTACCTTTGATCCATCAAATTGATATGGAATTTCAACTTCTCAACCAGATACTTCCATATCTGAGTCTTCCCAGCCGCAGCGGCCAAGGGATGCGCATTTCTACCTTCAACGTCCATCACCGTCCAGTAGGTTCTGCTCGGAGCACTGACAGACTTGTCGGAATCATCAACCCTGTCAATAACGTGCTGGAGAGTGTGGAATAGTGCATAATCGAATCCCAATAGCCTCAAATCCATCTTCTTGGTGATCAACAGAGAAATCATATGCTAATACGTTCGATTGATTATATTTTGAACTGGATTTATGGTCGAAGTCGGGCTTTGTTATAAAGGGGTAATTTTGTCTAGCTACTCATTTTGTGTCCTTATAAACAAATAAGATTCCTTAGTGTCCTAAATGCCTATTAAGTACTCAAACCAGTCCTTATAAACAAATATCCATTTTTTAAATCCCCTTCGTCTATATATTTATTCCACTGTTCTACTGTTCTTATTCACAAATCCCCTTCTCGCATTCATAAATTACAGTGGACGTCTATATCTTGTGGCAGAAATGAATGATGCAACATAAATCTCAACTCAACATCTATATTTTTGTCTTTTTTCCCTCTAATCTGAAATACCAATCTGAATACAAAAATAAATTAAAAAAGAGACGTGGATGAAGTACGGACAATTCGAAGGAGAAGAATAGATAATACCAAAATCTTTATTAAGAATGAAATAGCACCAACAAAAAAAGACACCTACATGGAGAAGATGATCAATTGAGAAAGAAAGGTCTAACTCTAAAAAAAAAATCGATATATATAGTATATATATATATATATATATATATATATATATATATATATATATATATATATATATATATATATATATACTAAGAGAAACTTCTCTGATGCATTGAATTTTATAACGTTATATTTAAAAAGTCGATATGTGTATGTAGAAATTTGTAGATACTGTAGTAATTTAAGAGCTATTTAAGTGAAAAAAAAAATGATATGAATGAAATATTTACAATGAGATATGTGTATGTAGGAATTTGTAGATGAAGTTATAATTGAATAGCTATGTAACTGAAACAAAAAATAACCAAAAAAAAAGATGGGATGAATGAAATATTTACAATGAAATATAAAAGATCATGTATGCAATAACCCGTATGAACCACACCACATTGATACGAAAGATCATGTATGCAATAAAGAATGTGATCGTTTACAAAAATAAAAAATTACATCCCTCCTAAAAGATTCTATCCTAACTAAGGTTTGATCCCTTCATCGTTGTAACAACACATCAACTGAAACAAAAAAGTTGAAAGGGAGCATATCATGCTAAAACTGTGACTGCCGCGATCATTTCTTCCCATGCCAAATCATCATATCAGCCATGCATAGATTTATTTGATGACCCACTTGATGCAACAAACACCCATACAAAGTGAACTATTACATATAACTACGGAGAAGCGTGCGGAATTCAATAAAGCAATGGTTGATTACCTCAAAAGTAAACAAAGCGGGGAGTACCTTGAGTTTGAAGAAGACATAGATTTCAATGAGAAGACTTAGTGTGGCAGTCTAGTATCCATCTTTATCGCCACAAATATTTCTCAAAGTCCTTGTTACAAATCCTTGCACTACGATGTCCTGTTTGGACGTTGGATTTAGCTGGTCCCACAACGTGGGTACTACCCCTTCGTGAGCGAATATTTTCATGCCAACATGGTCTGTGAAAGTCCACCGGAGGACACGGCGTATATAGCTTGCGCACGCCTCCTTGCTTCAATGGGTCGTGATGTTAACATGGAAAGTAAAGGTGGGATACAACCGCCAAGCGAGCACTTTCATCCGCAAATCTTCATCCCTACAAAGCACGGTTAAAGTGGTTGCAACATTTAATTTGGCTAGAAGAGTTCGATTCTAAGAATGGAAATGAACAATGGCATTTCTTGGCCATGTGAACCAATAAGAGCCCATGCTTCCTTTCTCGGCTTTGGCTATGCCAAATAAACGTGTTGTAATTAGCTCTTTTTCGGTTGGTGAGGACTTGTGCGGATGCAGCTGCTTGATGAATTGTGCAATTCTAGATATTGTCTTGTACTTATCATCCATTTGTGAAGGTCCATTTGATTCCCTAGAGATTTAACATAAAAATAAAAAAATAAAAAGCATATGTATCAGAAAGTATAATCATCTTTGTTTAAGTAATAGAGAAAATCCACTGAATTATGGAGTCATTTTTATTTTTATTTTTGAACTCGATTGGGAGAGGTTGTCCAAGAACAAAAGCAAATCAAGTCCAGAAAACAATCATCAATTTGAAGAGTAAATCAATAATAGCAGTAGCAACCTGAAACTTTGATACGGCGAGGAATCACTCTGAACTCCAGGCTCATACGTCGTTGACATCGGTGGTGAGATTACTGTTTTTGCCACAACTGAAGTTGGAACTCATCAGTTACAGTTATATCCTATCCCAGAAAAGTTTTCAACAGAATTTCTCTTTTATTCGTAAAAGCAATGTAGCTTGACAAAACAATCACAAATTCTTCAAGCTTGTGGTGGTGTATGAGATTGTCAGAAATTAAAAGATAACACCAAATAAGCCGTAATACATACAAATTCCAACCCCGAAAACAGAAGAAAGACAATAAAAAGTGAAGGCAGATCATAGAACTAATACCGTTGGTTGAGAAATGAAGGTCGCTTTGCATTCCTGCATCGAGAGAGTGCCAATAAAGCATTTTGGTGGTGACCGCTCAGCTGCCTTGCGATTGAAAAATCCAGGAAGAGAATCGTATCTAACATCGTTAAAAATTACTGTTGACTTGAAAGTGGGTTCATGTGAAGGCCCTTCTTTCATCGTCTCATAAGTAGGTGTAGGAAGTCCCACTTTCTGAGAAAACTCTTGCAACCGGCTCTTGAATACGTAGCAGTTTGAGACACCTGTAATGTAAAAAGATAAAATATTGTAAGCAGAAATTGCAACCATTCCATTCCCGACACTGCACATATGAACCCAAAGCATTGAAGGCTACCAAATGAGAATGTGCCTCAATGTCAACTGAACTGAGATCCACAAAAAGGTCAAGTTTTTTATATAAAAAAAGGGGCAAGTTACTAAAATTAAATTTCATTGTAGAAAAGCAACTTACTAAGGTGCGGTGCCAATGTGCAGCCTGAAAAGTAAAAAAATCGAATTAAAATGAATGAAATTCAAAACCTGGATTGGATTTTGAGGAAGCAAAAGTAAGATACGTATCCTGGAATCCGAAACAAAAACCCAATCAAAACCGAGACTGGATGTCAAGAACATCAAATTTAAGGGCATTTATTCAAGAATCTGCAACCCTAATACAAAAAAAAAAAAAAAAAAAAACAATGAAAATCAAAGAAATCGTTTCAAGACCTGGATTGGATTTTGAGAAATGCAATTGTAAGCTTGTGTATTCTGAGAATCTGCAACCATTGTTTGAATCGGAAATTCAAAGTTGTAGAAACGAATTCTATGGTTTGCCCACTCTGTGTAGATAAAATTTCAAAAGAGATGAGATACATTTAAAAAGGTTTGAGATTGTTGATGAGGAGGTTGAGATGTGATAATTTTTTCTATAGAATTGGTTGGGGAAGTTTTGAACGATGGGGAGGCGAAGCGTGGGGATAACCAAATCGTGGGATTGTGTTGGCAATCGTGGGGATTATTTTCTGTTTTCTTTTATTTACTAAACGGGTTGCGGAAATGGCCAAGCGCTAAATTTAATCGACGATTTTTTCCTTGAAAATATATAATAAGATGTGTGTGTGTGAGTACTTTCAAAAAAAACAAAAAGCTATACGCGCTATTTTCAAAATAAATAAATAAATGCGGTTGTGAATATTTAGTATTTAACACAGGAAACCACGTCCATAAATCACGTTGCCAGATTTAGTACTAGACATTTCTACCCTTTCCCATTTGTAATTGACTTGAATCTACCGACTTTTATTATGTATCTAGGAACATGAATAATTGTAGTCGTTTTTTATCTTCTAATTTTATCCTTCAAATTTTCGTGCATTTATCCTGACAAAAAATTAGTCAGAATGTTGAAATGTTCCTGCCCGAATTTAGGTCAAAATATTTGAAATAGACTTTGTGACCGATATTAGGTCTAGAAATTAACACTAGTTTTGATTAAGGGTGGTAAATTTCTCGATAATCCCGACCCGTCCCGAATCCCATTCCGGTCCCTTCCCAAAAAATCCCGATGCCAAAATTTCAAGATTTTTCCCGGCCCGAAAATTGCAGGAACGGAATCGGATATAAAACTCAATCCCGTCGAGTTCCCGACCCGACTCGAATGCATATATATATATATATATATATATATATATATATATATATATATATATATATATATATATATATAAAACATTTTTCATCCCGATATAAATACCCACAATCCTAAATACTAAAAATATAAACATACTACACTCTCTGCTTATGTCGTTTCTCAATTTCTCTGCACCTTCATTCTGCTCTCTAATATTCCAAAATATTCTTCCTCACAAAAGGCACTCACCTCCACCGGCCGTTGACTCTGTCGTCGTTAACTCATTTCTCCGCCCCCCACCTTTTGAACTATTGTTTTGATAAAGTAACTGTTGTTATTTTTTTTATATTAACATAAATATTTTTTAAAATCATATGTTCGGGACATTCATTCCCGATCCGACGGGATACCGAACATTCGGGTATCCCGATTGTCGGGACCCAATGCTTATCGGGTGGGCTCGAAAAAAAATTTTGAATCACGAATCTTGTTGGGACGGGTTTCAGATAGGAGCTTTACGGGTCGGCCGATACCACCCTAGTTTTGATTGAAATTAAGTAAGAATAATTGACCGGATTCTGACAACTGAAAATATACACCCTTTTGTTAAAGGACATCACTTATGGCGCGTTTGTTATCCGTGAATGGAACGGAATGGCTTGGTTTTTTTTTCCATTCCCACGTTTGGACTGATTTCTATAACAACTGAATGGAAAGCTTTTTAATTCCGTCGGAATCAAAATATGGGGTTTTCATTCCCTCAAAAACTGGGAGGAATACGAAGGAATGAAGCCTTGTAAAACCAAAAATCTCGATACGATGCTAATTCGACCTACTTTTCTTCGTCATAATTCATTACGAAATTCGACCTAATTAAGGACGTTGCTTGTTCGATTGACCTCGAATTTCATCATAATTCATTACGAAATTCGACCTAATTAAGGACGTTCCTTGTTCGATTGACCTCGAATTTCTGTAGGTAAAATTGATTTCTCTTCTCTATATCTTCTCGTCTCGATCTTGCCTCTCTTTTGTTGCCCTGATTCATTTTATGGATATTTTCTTGCGGATTTTCCGGTCGCTTTTGCTGTGTTTCTTATTTGGAGTCTTTATTCGCTTTAAATCTATATCCACTTGTAATTTGTACAGATGTGTTGTTGCTATCGTCTCTACTCTGTTTGATGTTGATCTTTGGATCTTCAAATGATTTTTGGAAGGGAGTTCTGTTGTTGCTAATGTTCTGAATCTCGTTCATTGATGAAGACATGACGCTTTAATCGCTGCTTGTCTTTTTCTGCATTTTTTACCTGTAACGAACGAAGGATATTCCATTCCCACACATGTCAAATACGGGAATGGAATGACTCCATTTCATTCCATTCTTTACCTTTTATTCCATTCTATTCCATTCTTGTGTAACAAACATGCCATAGGATGATCCCTTCCAAATTGGCTTCTTTAACAACTGATGTAAATTAATAAAATCTATCATTTCCGTTAAAAATATAATAGATATATTTTTATAAGTTATACTCCGTTAAATTATAGATATATTTCCGTTAAATTATATTTTCTGGAGTAATTGACTTGTGATTACTGATTATGCACATCGTCTTCTCAAAAAAATATTATGCACATTGTTTTCTAGTATAAACACAAAATAAATTATTAAAAAAGTATTAAAAAAAAAGTAAAAAAATAAAAAGGGCTACAGCCTACAGGGGAGCCCTAAAGTCATTCTTTGTCGGAGTCACACAACTACTACCAATCGCTTCTAGCTCGCCGCTCCGTGCCTGCTTTCAGGTAACTCGACCAATGCAGTCTGTCAAAACCATCGGTTTCTTTCAGCAATTTTTCTTTTATATACTTACGAATTTACTTTCAAATAAAATTGGGTTATTTTTTTGTTTTGTTTTGGCGTTGTTTGTTCATATGAATTTCTACACAAAGTGAACATTTCCTGTAATACTCTGCATTAAATCAGGGGAAAGTTTTAGTTTCTTGTAGTGTGATGTCGGCTATTGGTTTGATAGGGCCGACCCTGAAGCAATTCCATGTTTCCCGGCACTTAAAGATTCAATATGTTTTGATTAAATTAGTGAACTTTATTCTTGGCTTTTCGCTTCATTATTTAGCAAAACCGGGACTTGATGGGTTTCTTCTGTCAAAGGAGAAAAATGAATAAATTGTTGAATCTATTTTGGTGTAGCCAATTGTAGGTTGTTGTAGTAATTTATCTGCAATTTTCTTTCCAGAGGTTTGGCTTTTTTATTTTCTAATAATTCTTATCAGTTTATAAAATGATGAGTTAAATACAGGAGTTTGAAATGGGGAGCAGGGAAGATATAGATGATGATGATGATTTCAGTGAACTTTACAAGGCATACACGGGTCCTGTAGGCTCTAAACCGAGCAACTCACAAGAGAAAACTACCACTAATAAAAGGTCTTTAGCTGGTTCCGATGATGAAGAGAAAGAGAAGGATCCTAATGCTGTTCCCACTGATTTTACTAGTAGGGAAGCCAAATTTTGGGAAGCTAAATCAAAAGCAACTGAAAAGAATTGGAAGAAAAGGAAAGAAGAAGAAATGATTTGTAAATTATGTGGTGAATCTGGGCATTTTACTCAGGTATGTTTTTGTAATTTTGTTTTACTATCTTTCTTCTGTATTGATCTGTAGATGAAAACACGTCCGTCTCTACTTATACAGTTATACTGGATAGCATGGAAGAATGCTTCAAAGGCTATGATGATGAGTATTCGTTAGTACTTGAATAAGCACTATGCCCTTTTTTTTAAAGAATCAGGTTATGCTGTTTCTCTAGTGTGGATATGATGTAGGGGGCTGCAGAGCCATTCGGGAACAAACTAGACACTAGAGGTTACAGGAGATAAGCTAGAAAACATATATATCTATTGTGGGGTGAGGATTTACGGAAAGCTTTAAACATTTATAGGGGGTTAAAAAAAGAACTTGAAATTCAAATAATAAAGCTGTTGAAATCATGAAGTAAAAAATTTGAATATAACCCGTCCAAGTTGCAGAGGTAGTTAATTTTACTGGATGATAAACCTGGCTTTGTTTTGTGGTTGTTCACAAGTTTTGAATCATTCTCTTCTGATGCCTGTTTTGATAATTTTGGCCTTGTGATTTGTGTTTGTTCACAAATTTATCAAGTAAAGTTATGAAAATATGAATTTTCGAGGGGGATAATGAAGTCATAGATACCATGAAGTATTTTTTTGAATATTACCTTTCCAAATTCCATAGTTACTTGATTTTGCTGGATTGATGACTCATTCTCTTCTCATGCCTGTGGTGTGCTGTCTTTTCTCATGTCACATCCTACAAAATGTAATGATAAAATGGTAAAGAAAAGCGACTTGAGCTGTTCTTCTCACCAGGATATATTGGCAATGCAAAACAAGTATAACCAGCTTTAAGCATTTTTTGACCTAACGATATGCACCAATCAACCATGATGCACACTCTTTAGAAGCCTGAGTAATAGAGAACGGGATTTGCTTCCAGCTGTATGTTTGGCGTCATCCGGCTCTTGTTTTTTGGGAGTATCCATTATGTAATTACCCATTAGTTTTGGTCTTGTACTTGTCATGCTTTTTCTGCTCTTTTTCCATCCAAGCTATCTTTCACCTGCTCTTCATTCCCCATAAGTTTATTGTGCTAATAATGGATAAATTTGGAAGACCCATGTTTCATTTCCTTTAGATTTGCAACTATTTAACTCGTTTCAACTGTAATTCTGAATCACTTCACCCTCTTTTCCCTTCCTTTTTATTTAACTATCCATCTGCTAATGCCCCCTGCCATAACAGCAGTTTTGTTTGCATGCATATTTTTTGTTTTGCTGTTAGTGTGCCTTCTCAAGTTCCCAAAGTTACTCAAAGGAGAAAAGGTTTCAAATTCAAAGCGTTCACTCTCACCATGGCAATTTTCCTATCTTCAGGACGTTGTCGCTCCCCCAAAAAATGACCCTGCTTTCAATTTCTAGAAGTTCATTAATAAACTATAACATCACCTAACTATTAGTTTGAGTTGATTTATAGTAAGGTTGTGCGGGTGCGGATGCACAGATATGGGATATGATGATGCAGGGTGTTATTTAGGCATACACATAATTATAAAAAAACTATAGTGACCAAGCATAAAAGCATTACGTAAAATAAAAATGTAAGGACCAAGCTATAACTTTTAAATATTATACATGAAAACAATTTCTGGTGGCTTTTCTTCATTTTAAAATTTGGGCAGCTTTTCATTCTTGTTTTGGTGGTTCTTGTTCAATTTTCAGTAAGGTATCTTCAGTTCATGTATCAAGTTATGGATATGCATATCCGGATCCATTTCCAACTTTTAGTAAATTGTGATTTCGTCTCAGGTGTTTTTTTCTAAGTTTTCGATGTGTATCAGTATCGAATACATATTGGATTAGGATACAACCCCCTTTTTGTACAGCATATTTCCGAGGGAACTGTCGCCTACCTTCTAGGTGGTAAGACCTCGACACTCGCCTTGTCTAGGCAATGCCTAGGCAAGCGCCTTGACAACTACTTGTCGGATTTTTGTTACGAGAATATGACCTGTCTCTGGGTTGCAATTCTGATCTTCTCATGATAATTAAGTTCTTCAAATGGTTATACTGGCGGATCTTCTATGTTTGTTACTTGAGATGAGATTTTGTACTTTCACGTATGTAAATGCCCTCTTTGTTTGCCACCTGGGGCGTCTTGTAAAATATCAGGTTTCTCTCTCTTGAGTATGTAAGGTATAGTCATTGTCTGCTTTCAAGGTGTATTAGTATCAATTTTTACTTTCTGAGTATATATGCTAAAAATTAGTTGAATACCTTGCAGTAGTTTCCTGGAAATATTATCAAATTTCTAGATAATTGATTTTGCAGTCGCGTTGTAGTTCCAGATGCTGACCAATTGAAGAAATCTTGTTTTAGGGCTGTCCATCTACCCTTGGAGCAAATAGGAAATCTCAGGATTTTTTTGAAAGGGTACCTGCCAGAGAACCTCGTGTGAAGGCACTATTTACCGAACAAGTTGTAAATCAACTTGAACAAGATATTGGATGCAAAATAAAAATTGAGGAGAAATTTATTATTGTCAGTGGCAAGGATAGGTTAATCTTGAAAAAAGGTGTAGATGCAGTCCACAAGATTAAAGCGGACGGTGAAGTAAAGGGTCCTAGTTCTCAGCCACCTCGTTCGAAATCCCCCGCACAGAGAAGTCCTGCCAGCTCTCGTTTAGGACGCTTTGATTCTCAGAGATCTAACCCTGGTCCTCCTGCTGCATCCCAGTTCCAAAATAGGTTTAGCAGACAAGAAAAGGCTGTGGAAGACCGTGTACGAGAGGACTTGCAAAAGTTAACAAGGGGTTCCCCACAAGGTAGGTGCAGTGTTGAAACTTGAAAGTACTAATGCTTGCTGGGAGATCTTTCACAATTTTCATGTATGTTTAGTTTTGCTTATGGCTTGATATTATTATTATTTATTTATTTATTCCTATAACACTTCTATCTTCTAATAATCCTTCCCGGGCTTATGTTGTTTGCAGCAAGAGGTAAGTTATTTCCTTCAAGAGTTCTGTTGGGTTCTTGATGTAACTTTCATGGTGATTCTGGGTGTTCAGACAATATAATTTCTTTTATACTGAAGCCTATTTCCAGTGGGTTTGCCTATGAGAAGTTGAGATAGTATCTGTTGTTAAAGCTGCAAATCATTGTTAGAGATCTTGAACAAAACATGATTAACATAATCTTCCCTTTAATGAAGCTTATGAAGGAGCTAGAAGTCATTCAAGCCGTTCAAGGTCTCCAGCACGGGCTCCTTCTACAAACAATGCACACAATTTGTATCCACAACACAGTCAGGTCAAGGGTGGAGGAGGGTACAGGATGGATAGTTGGGATGCTGAGAGACGGAGTCTGGAAAAGCCCTCTGGGCGTAGTAGATCTGATCATCCTTGTGAATTAGAGGAAATTGCAAGTGAGTATCAAAAAGAGGCTACTGAACTTGGTAGAGTAAGGGATAAGGAGGAAGAAGAAGAAAATTACAAACACCGAGAGGTGAGGATTCGATTTGGCTGTCTCCTAATGTTTACTTTTGCAATCTCCATTTTTTTTTTGTGTATTTACCTTTTTTTAGGGGGATTCTATTGGCACACCCTTTTTTACTATTGGCACCCATTTTTTGATTATTTTTTCTGATGAACATGTCAGTGGCACTATTGTTGCTATTGAAAACCAACGTCAGTGACACTGACACTGACGTTGCTATTCAAAAACGAAAGTCAGTGGCACTATTGTTTCTAAGTTGTGACACTGTTGTTGCTATTGAAAACCAAAGTCAGTGACACTGACGTTGGTGTTCAAAAATGAACGTCAATGGCACTATTGTTTCTAAGTTGTGACACTTTTATAACGTAAATGTCGGTGCCACTGACGTTCATTTTTGAACACCAACGTCAGTGGCACTGACTTTGGTTTTCAAGCAACAACAGTGACAATGACGTTTCGTTCATTAAAAACAACCGTGGTGCCGGAGTAATTTTTTGTGGTGCCGTGAGTAATAGGGTGCCAGTAGTAAAAAGGGGTGTGCCAATAGAACCCTTTTTTTTTTATTCCAAAGGTTGTGTATTGCCTGACATTTCTGGGTTCTTGGAATTCAAGGCCATGAGAGAAATAAGAGAAAAATATGTGAAGAATATGACCGTGCTCCGGGGTAGTCATGCAAGAGAGTGGGAAGAATTTCTTCAATTTAATGTCCAAAAGAGGCAACAGCAGGCACCTTCTGCATTTAGTGGAGGATATAGACAGTCTAATTATCCTGAGTATGATAACTCTTCTGCAGCTGAGCCTCCCTACAACCGGAATAATTTGCCTATGGACTCGAGGGACAGGTACCCTATGGAGAGTAGTTACCATTCTTCAAGGCCACATGACTATTACGCGGATTTGCAGCATCAGAGACGTGAAGATTACGGGAAAGCCTATAATAATCGTTTCTAAATTCGTATATGTTCTGAGAAATGTCCTAGGTGAGTGGACTAATCCTTGAAATCTGAATGCTGCTGGTTTTTGTCTACTACACCATTCTCTTCCCTAAGATGTCCATACAGTCCACCATTTTCTTACATTTGGTAATGCAATTTTCATTAATATTCTTTACTTCCTTTTTTGCCGCTCACGTGAATTCTCTTGTTCTTGGGTTTCCGTCCACAACTCACCCGTACACACTGCTATTATGTGCATGTTATAAAATCTATTGTCCATCCACGTAGTATAACGGTTGTATAGACATATTTTCTTTCTTAATTAAAACCGTATCCACCTGGAACATGACCTGAAGATATTTCCGAATGCAGTAAGTTTGTTGCTTGGATTCAGCTGTTGCCTACCCTACCTCTTCAATGTCGGTAAGTTTGATGCTTTTATTTGATCCCCGGTTGAGCAATATATATGCTGGATTTTCGTAGTGAAGAAGAGGGCGCTTGTAGTCTTCTGAACATCAAATTTTCATGGGCTCTGGAATCCATTATATGCTAAATTGGAGTGTTTTCAGATCATCTGAATGTACCTTTTTTTAACTTGTGTATGAAAGATCATTAAATACCTCTCTTTACATTGTGTTTTTTCTTTGCCTTGAAATACTGTTAAGATTATGTTCTTTTTATTTTTATTTGTTTACTTTTAATGGGAAAAAGAGTGATGTTGAGATAATAAGGGTACCATTGGACATTAATTAATTTGTGTTTATTCTAATTCAATGAAAATATTTTGTTAAATTATTATTGCAATGAGTATCATGTTGCTAAATGGTTGTGTTAACCGAACCTTGATTTCATGTCTACCTATATAGAGGTTCGATTAAGGAAACACCGTCATTGGATTAACCAATCCTTGATTTCATGTTCGATCGAGTTTAATCAACTTCAAACAACATGAAACTTGATTTCACATTCGATTAAGTCTGATTAATCTTACACCATGATCTGGTTCACTTAATCTTGATCTAAGGTTCAATCAAGTCTCTTCGGTCTCAAACAGTGTAATTGTCTTAACCGAGCCTTGATTTCATGTTCGATTAAGGAGGATCAATCTCAAAGTCATTGGCTTTTCCCAACTTTTTTATTTTTCATGTTCGATTAAGTCTAATCGTCCTCAAACACCATTGAGCCTTGGTTTCGCGTTTCATTAAGTTTAATCAACCTCATACTCTGTAATTGGCTTTAACGAACCTCGATTTCACGTTTATTAAGTCTGATCAACCTCAAACACTATTGTTGTGTTAACCATACCTTGATTACAAGTTCAATTATGTTTGATCAACCTAAAAAACTGTAATCGGCTTAATTGAACATCGATTTCATGTTTGATTTAGTCTAATCAACCTCAAACATTGTTACAATTATGTTTGATCAACTAAGCACCATCATTGCGTTAAGTGAACCTTGATTTCACGTTCGATTAAGTCTAATCAACCTCAAACACCTTATTTGGCTTAACCTAACATTGATTTCACGTTCGATCAGTGATGATCAACCCATACACTATCATTGGCTTAAGTGAACCGAGTGATGATCAACCTATACACCAACATTGGCTTGGCTTAAGTGAACCGCAATCAACGTTTGATTAAGTCCAATCAACCTCAAACACCGTCATCGGTTAGCCGAACCTCAATTTCATGTTCAATGAAGTCTGATCAACCCCAAATACCGTCATTGGTTTAGTTAACCGGACCTCGTTTTCACGTTCGATTAAGTCTGATCAACCCCAAACACAGTCGTGTGCTTAACCTTACCTTATTTTCACAGTCGATTATGTTTGTATCAACCTCAAACACCGTAATTGGGTTAACTAAACCTCAATTTCACTTCCGATCAAATCTGCTCAACCTCAAACACTATCATTAGGCTAATCGAACCTCAATTTCACATTTGATTAGTCAGCTCAACCTCAAACACCATCATTGGATTAACTGAACCTTGATTTCAAACACCTCCAAAGGTTTTCTTAATAGCCATGTAGTATAAGGGTTCAATTCCGTAAAGGGACGACTCCTCCAAGAAAAAAAAAAAAAAAAAAAAAAAAAAAAAAACACGTATATAGACAACAGATCGAATTCGTATATATAAGAAAAAGAAAAAGAAAATTCTATTGTTATTTTTATTTGGCAGGCCGTTTGTCCCATGACCTCACAAGACGGTGCCGCCACACAACTGTAAACACGCATTCAACATAAGGGGCACAGTGCTGCCATAAATAAACAACTCTAGTAACAAGCTATATTACAGATGAACCAAATAACATGGATCACCAGATGTGTATCAACCGAGCATATTACAGCATCATTATTTTCATCTATTCCCAAGTACATAATGAGCATTAGAAAGATCACACACTAGCCTGAAGAGCCAGGTTGTATAATTGCCAATGAAACTGCATAAAAGGAGGGGAAAAAATTAGCACAGGCAGACGTTTGTTTCAGTTAGAGCACCTGTGCATTTGATGTCCGTCTCTCTTCATTTTACAGAGTGAAATGAATCAAAATCTACACAACACAAAATTCAAAACAAGAAAAGAGGGGGAGCAGGAGCCTAGATGAAATATACCACACTTGTTCAAGGCACACTAATCCCCTGCCCCCGACCTATTCCTCACACGAGAAAGAAGGAAAGCTTTGTAAAACAGTGACTTTGTAAGTCATTTTCATTTCATGCACCTCTGGAAAAATGCCATATTCATGTCATGCCTTTTGTGACAATATAGCCACTCTTGTCTTATTTTCCTTTACAGCTTGCCCCCAGGTATCGAGTAATCTAAAGTGCCTTCCACAAGCTTCAATTAGGGGACAAGATAGAGACTTATAAAAGATAGAGACTACAACAAATGCTGTCTCACACTTTTTAAGGCATTAAATGTGCTTTGAGTTCTTTAAAATTATAATAATATCAGGACACAAGACACTTGACATTTAGACCTCACTCGGGGTAAGTCAAACTTCTAGAAGACTACACTCTTCAACATAAGAATTCCACTGCTTCAGATGATAAACGTCAACAACTTCGTACTTGGGCTTAAAAGTAACATGACCATAAAGGCATTAGGTGTTACCATTTGTTCACAATGATGCCAATATTACCAAATCCCAACTCTCAAGCCAATGGCAAGTTGAATACAAGTACTAGCAAAAAGCTATCAAATATAAACCTACATCTATGCTACAGATTCCAATTATATGAGGCAGTCTTTTACATGAAACCATCTCACTTATGCCAAGTTAAGGGAAGGATCTGCCCATTTAAGCCTATTCATCACAAAAAGTAATTTTAGATTTCGTAATTTTCTGGATTTAATCTCAAGGCAAACCAGCCTGTTTTCCATCCTAATAATGCATAACTTGCCACTAATCCCAGTTCATCTGCAAAACCAGCAATCACAATCTGATATGAATCTATCACATGAAATGTATGAAAAAAAGCCAATCAATGAACTTCAACCAAGAAAAGAAAACCACATGAGTTATCCATAACCTTTTGTGCTACTACGTAATCACAATACACATAATCAATCCAATCCCCTAGTACCAATGAAGACAAGAATCAAGTAAAAGGTTTCATATGTGCAATATTTCTCCCATTTCACAAAGCCCACCACAAAATATGTACATCTTCCTTTGTATCTACACTTCTTCACAATCAAATAAGCCAAATTGCAGACACTCAAAGCTCACAGATATAGAGTTCAACTACAACTTATCATCAAGAAAGATCACAACAACAACAACAACAAAGTTACACATAAACTATAAATGAATAATACTGACCTAAAATCAAGCAGAATCAAAGACTTACCAAAAAGATTAGGAATTTCGTGAAGGAATCATCCCGGTTTTACGTGCATAAGCAAAAATACCCCCAGCCTCAATCACTGGCCCGGCGTCTCCAATAGGTTTCAGTTTATACTCTTTGCCAGTGGTATGATTAATCAATTTATTATCAGCGAGCTCAACGGTAACCACATCCCCAGTTTTACATTCTTCACAAATCCTCCCTTCTGATTCTATAGGATAAACTTCACCAGTAGACACAGAGTTCCTAAAGAAAATCCTTGCATATGATTCTGCCACCACTGCTGAAACTCCGGCAGCTCCCAGAGCCACCGGCGCGTGTTCACGAGAGGAGCCGCAACCAAAGTTATCTCCAGCAAGGATAATGGTGTACTTCGATTTGAATTCACCCGGTTCCATGAAACGGGTAGTGTAAGTGGACGGGAGCCCAATAAGGGCATAAGAACCAAGCTTTTTGTATTCTTCAGGTTTAGAAGGCACAAGAGTGAGGTATTCGGCAGGAATGATTTGGTCGGTGTCAATGTTGTCGCCGAGGACGTAGCAGACACCGTGGAACGTGGTGGTGGTGGGAACAGCGGCGTCGGAGGTTGGGCTTGTAGAGTTGAGTTGGGTGATGGCCGATAACGGCTTTTGGGTGAAATGGGAGACAAGGGGTTCGGAAAGAGGAAAACTTTGAGAAAGTGAGGAAATCTTAAGGGAGAAAAACGGAGACGGAGAAGGTAAAGAGGTGGTTGGACGCTTAGAAACGGTGGGTTTAGGGTTCAGTGACATTGTTGAAGCTGCAGTCGCCATTGTTGAAGAGCTACCGAGGTCAGAGGCTACGCTGTTTAAGATATTGAAAAGTATTTGATCGGGAAAGGAGTTCGCATTTTAAAGAATAATAATTATTGTTGTTGTTATTATTTTATCACTTCGATCAAAACAAAGTCGATAAAAAATGAGAACAATACACCCTAAAAAAAAATATAAAAAAAAAAAAAGAGAAAAATAAGGTTATGAGGTGTCTTAACAAGGTATTGTCCCAACTCCCAGCTGAACAGTGTGTGTGTTTAAATAAGGTCAAGAAGTGTATCTTCTTTAACCCGTCCTAGACCGACCTAAACTACACCCTAACCTAGACCGGCCTTCTCATATCCATCAACAAACCTCATCATTCCGATTTGTTCTCAACAAAAGACACGAAGAAAAAAGAATTTCGTAAAGCGGCGGACCACAAATCTCATTACAATCTCAACAAGAGTTTCACACTGCAAAAAAGTTTTAAATCTGGTTTCAAGATTCAAAGTTTGGTTTGAAGCATCGGACGGTTAAATGATGAGTATTGTTAGTGACAGTCTTGTTTTTCTCTACTAGTTTCAAGTCTTGTTGGACTTGGATCGGTTGGAGAATTTTATTAGGTCTTTAGTTTAACGGTCGTGATTGACACCCAACATTCTATCGCGATGCCCGATTGTCGGGAGAGTTATTGCTTTGACTACAACCTTTCATATTAAACGGTTCCCGTATAAATATATTCTTTCGCATAATATCAATATTCATATAATCGTTTGTCGAGTGTCATACATCGACGACTATTTCTTATATCATGAAACATAATATTCTCTCGAAACTTGTATTATGTTTTTGATCATAATCATAATCTTATATTATGATTTTTCCATCACAATTTAAATCTATGGTGGCACCAACTTCTGAGATTGTAGGAGAAAAGACGGTCTAGCAGCCGCACTTTCGAATGCCCGATCCCATCTCACATATAACAACACCCAAAATAGGTGTGATTCTATAAAGGTTATTCGTAAAAAAAACGGTTAAACCCATTTGATGGATGGTGGACTTTGCCTCTTCTATATAGAAGAAGACTATACTTATTGGGTAAATTGACTTTTTTAAGCTTCATTCATGATGGACACTATTTGAACAATTCAATTGGCAATCTTGTTGGTAAGGGAGGAGGGATGGTAAATTCGGTGTGGTACAAATATTAGCTCCCTTTTAACGACCCCAAGCAACAAAAACCGGAAAAGTGTTTTACTATTCTCTGAACTGATAGGAAACTAATACTAATGCATTAGATCCAAACTGTTCGCAAAAGCAGGCAAAAGGTAGTATACATAATGTTTTTAGCCAATTGCCATTTGCAAAGCATTGTTGCACACAGAAAAGCAAATCCTGTGGTTTTACAAGTACAAAAAAAAACCGAACATTTTAGAATACAACCGTCGCAAGAATTTCTTCAGCCCTTCTCAAAAGGGAAGCCATTCAGATGACAAAATAATCAAAAACAGTCCAAAGCCAGATTTTGCATTAAAATAAATACAAAGTCTGATCCTAAAGTACAAAATTATACAAAGGGATCCCAATGCACAAGTAGATACAGATGTTGCAACTTTACATCATAAACTACCACCACACAGCTAATAAGACACCACTACTCATCCTATTTATTCTACTAAACCTTCCCCCCAATTGCACCCCATTCTCAAAAGCCTCCATTATTCAGAAAGATTAAACAAAGATAACGGAAAGCTTCTCGACATTAGAACTAAATATACTCATGACCCTTTTCTCAAATCTAAGTAGTGGGAACCCAGGCGCAAACTCGTGTTTCCAAGTTTCAATATCCAAAGTCTGCAAATCACTGAAAGAGTATTTATCATTATTATCTCAGACAAAACAAGCAATAAAAAGGGACAAGACAAACATTTAAAGACATTGAAAACTCAAGAAAAAGAGGACAAGAACGAGACCTTGTTCCAGAAGATCAACAATTTATTGCCTGAAGCTCCGCTTTTGTCGCCTCTGCATAGCATATAATCCCAGAATCAGTCCTATTCCTAATTTCCATATCCATGTCTATCTATACATAGCTCAACAAATCTCAACCTCTGATAGATAGAGAGATAATTCTCTAACAAACCAACTTTGTGAGCATGTAGGCATACTTGGTTAATTAGGATCACAAAGTAAACATAAGACGGAAAAAAACGTGCATGAAAGAAATTGAAAATTACAAGTTATTTTGGTAAATTAGGACCACAAAGTAAACACAAGACGACAGGTTGAATGAACCAAAAATAGATCTCTCTTCACTCAATCCTGAATCCTCTCTTCTGAAGAGATTGATCTCCCCAATCGGAATGCAAAGAAACTCGGACACTCAGACAAAAATGTGCTTAATTCTAGCAAAATGCTTAAAGATAGTAAACGTGTAAAGCTTAAGAGGAAAATAATAATCTCTTTTTTATTATATTATGAACAGAAACCAGGGCACTACTTTTATAGTTACAAGGAAGCCCTAAATTTTAAACACAACGTAAACTTAGGCTAGTTAAACTCCTACTTAGCCGTCAATACACAGATACATCCCACAGTCTTGGCACCTTTGGGAAGATCTACAAGATCCCAAGTTTTGTTCTTTTCTAAGGCTTTCATCTCATCTTTCATAGCTTTTAGTCCATTTCTCATCAGACCAAGCCTCACTTAGATTCCTTGGTCATGCATCAGACTCTTCGTGAAATGTTTTTGGTTTTTTGAGATGTCAGACTCTTCATGATTTTTATTTTATTTTAAATTTTTGTTTTTTTGAGATGTTTGATGTGTTTGATAAAATAAGATTGACAGAATGAAAGAATTCTTCATGTTATTATTTGTAGAAATCAGAGTTTAGAGAGGAGAGAAAAGTAGGAAACTCTTGTTTATTGCTTGGAACTCTTATCGGGTAGGATAAGAGAGTGTTTACACTTTATAGGAAGTCTCCAACGGCTAGCAAACTTGAGCTAGTCCACTACCAACAGCTATGAACAGTAAAAGCAGTTTTACTGTCATTAGCAAAAGAAGCCTAACAAAAGGGCTTAAGACAACTTAATTACCACCTAATTAGCATTAAAAAACTGATAATTAACTATAATTCAACATTATTGATGTAAGAAAGAGTTTAAATAGAGTACAAGCAGTCCAAACGACTAGACCAAAGACAGGCTTGGGGACAAGACAGCTAACTAAAACAAATTTTGTTCCCTAACTACTTAGATGTCTAATCCTGATGATTAAACTAACGGTACAGTCATTATCTAACAGCCCAACTACCTCTAAAGGAATACGACATCCTATGACATAATAAACGGAATTATTACATAATAGTAATAATAATAATAATAATAATAATAAGGAATATAGATAGATATTATTTCTACACATCCTCAAGCTGGGTTGCAAATATTGATACAACCGAGCTTGCAACAAAGTTTGTTGAATGAATGAGGTGGAATAGGTTTGGTGAGGATGTCAGCAGATTGATTTTGAGACACGTAGTGAGATTTCCTTGTTGTCAATCTTCTCCTTGATGAAGTGTATGTTAATGTCAACGTGTTTAGTTATGTCATGATGAATGGAATTTTCAGCCGTGCATAAGGTTAAATGGTCGTCACAAAATAGGTTGATAGGTCTTGAAATCTATATCTTCAGGTCAGTTAAAACACATTTTGGCCATAATCTTTCACAAACTCCAAGTACAATGGCTCTGAGTTTTGCTTCTGCACTACTCCTTGAGACAGTAGGTTGCTTCTTGCTTCTCCATGTTACAAGACTCTTTGAGACAGTAGGTTGCTTCTTGCTTCTCCATGTTACAAGATTTCCCCAGATGTAAGAACAAAAACCAGTAGTTGACCTCCTATCAGTTAGACTGCCTGCCCAATCTGCATCAGTGAAGATTTCCAAAGAAGGTGTTTCAAGGCTTCACAAACCGTCTTTAGAATTTCTTCCTGCTCAAGACTAGTAAAGGCTTGGAAATTAGAAGACAAAGAAGAATATGACATGAAATTATACAAAGGGTGTTTGGTGCAGGACCTGATTGCTTTCTAAAGGCAATAGGTATGTTATCATGAATAATAGACATAATAGGGACAGGTTCAGAGATGCCTTATTCTGGTTGAACAGGTTCAGTGATACCTAATTCAGGACTAGTAATTTCTTTAGGAACAGGATCAATTTCAATCGTACCAGGTTGATTAAGGGCTGGTGTTGATTCGGGACTCTCTTTCCCTTTGTTGTGCCTTATGTTACCTTGTGTATACATTTGTAATAGGTGGTTTGGGGTATAGAGGTGTCATCCTGTCTTTGTAAGATCCTTAAGAAGATTCAACAGGAACAGGTAGATTAATGGCAATGATAGGAATGGGATTGGGGTTTCCACATATGTTCCTGCCCACTGCCAAGGATATGTGGAGTGCAGTTAGAGAGATGTACTCAGATTTAAAGAATACATCTCGAATCGACAAACTGAAAACAAAGTTGTTGCGTTGTAAACAGGAGATCCGTGATGTCACCATCTATTACACTGGTATGGTTGGACTGTGGCAGGAACTGAACTTGTCCTATAATCAGTCATGGGACTGCCCTGAAGATGAGGTGAAATTCCAGAAAAGAGAGGAGATTGAGTAAGAATCAACACTTTTGCTTGGGGTATACAGGTGTTCACCCGTGCAGGCCCCCAAACATCATTGTCTTTGTCATTATAGCTGGCCTGAATCAGAAGTTAGATGAGGTTAGGGGAAGAATCTTGGGAAGAAATCCCCTACCCTACCACAGAGAAGTATTCTCATTGCTAAGAAAAGAAGAGGCAAGGAGAAGAGTGATATATAAGGGAGCAACATTTGAGGTGGAAACTTCTGCACTGGCAGTCAACAAGGGTGACAGTGCCAGGAAGGGAAGGAAACATAAGGTTCGGTGTGATCATTGTAAGAAAAAAGGTCACTCCAAAGAGACATGATGGGCTATTCATGGTACACAGACCAACAGGAAGCCAAGGGGCTCAGGCACTTTGGCATCAGATGGAAGGCAAGCCAATCATGTCTCTTCTGATCAGGGTATCAATTCCTCCAGACCATTGCGATTCACTCGGGAGCAGTTGGAGCAATTGAGTAAGTTGCTTCATGCTCAAACAAACCAGTCCTCAGGTGATACATCATGCTCCCTAATTGAAAAATGTAGCTCATCATCTCTCTCCTTTTAGGGATAAATCACTCAGCCTATTGGTCATAGACTCAGGGGCTACAGCCTACAGATCATATGTCCAGTTATTCACAGCTCTTTACTTCTTATATCCCCTGTGCTGGAAATCAGAAGGTAAAAATAACATATGGTTCTTTCTCCACTATTGGGAAAGGCAGCATTGCTATTTCACCTAAATTAACCATCACAAATGTCCTCCATGTCCCTAGCATTTCATATAATCTTTTGTGAGTTAGTAAACTAACCACTAAAACTAAATGTAATGCTGTGTTTTCTGTTGATGGATGTAAATTTCAAGATACTCACACGACGAAGGAGACAAGAGGAAGCTTAATATCTTTGAGGAGAAAGAAGAACCTAAGAATAAATAATTCCCTAGGAATCTATGTTTTCAATCTTCCCATGTTGATAAGAATAATGTCTCGTTATGGCACTTCAGGCTAGGCCACCCTAATTTTCAGTATTTACAAAAATTGTTACCTACTTTATTCTCTAATAAAAGTCATGAAGTTTTTCAGTATAAGATTTGTGAGCTTTCAAAGCATTCTTGTACCACATTTCCCTCTCAATCTTACAAGCCCACCAAACCATTCACTGTGTGATTCACAGTCATGTTTGGGGGGCCTGCAAGGGTGAACACTTTATTAGGGAAACGTTGGTTCATTACTTTTATTAATGGCCATACAAGGGCCACTTGGGTGTACCTTTTAAAACATAAATGTGATGCAAAACATATATTCGAGGAGTATAATATGATGTAACTAAATTTCAAACCAAAATTGAAATTTTCAGAAATGATAATGGAACCGAGTATTTTAACCCAGTTCTGGGACCCTTTTTCTATGAAAATTGGCAATGATACATCTGAGTTTTTTCCCAGACACACCCCGACAAAATAGGGTGGCTAAGACAAAGAACATGCACATCCTAGAGGTTGTCATATCCTTGATGATGGCCTCAAATTCCCCCAAATATTTGTGGGGAGAAGCTTATGTTGACTGTCGTTTACTTAATTAACGGGTTACCTTCAAGGGTTCTACATTTACAAAGTCCCTTAAGCTAATCCTTTTATCCGTGTACTAGGCTACTTCAGGACCTACCCTAAGAGTTTTTGGGTGCATTGCCTTCACACATGTTCATGACCGAGGAAAACTTGATCCTAGGTCAAGAAAGTGTGTTTTTATTGCCTATTCACCAACTCAAAAGGGCTATAAGTGCTTTGATCCACTGGCTCAGAAAATTTATAACAGTAAAGATGTGACCTTTTTTTAAGACAAAATGTTTTTTAATACTCATGCTCAGGGGAGAATAGTAATGAACACGAGACTATTTCTCAAATAGTGATTAAAGGGGTTGTTCAGTCTAGGGATCCATTCAATGATGGTTTTTGTTATCAACATGGGAAAGATGAGGACAAGACCCCTGATTGACTCATAATGGGATATAACCAGGTCAACCCAGTCAAGAAGATGACTCAGTGGTTAGGTTAGTCCTAGAACTAGAATTCAAAATTTTCCAGGGAAAATTTACTCTCTAAGAAAATTTCTCACAAGGGTAGAGGTCCTCACACAGATATTGGTACTGTCCAAGATCCTCTCACAGATGAGGAAGCTAAAATCAATGCAGAAACAGGTGACTCTTCTGATTCCGATCATTAAAATCCTCCCAGGTCTCCTGATAAAATTGTCCCCGATGATCCCTTACTACATGTTCCTATTGCCATCATAAAGCCACCCAAGGAATGTACCGAAACTCCTTTATACCTCCCTGAGTAAATATGTGTCCTATGAAAAAATATCACCAAAATACCGTGCTTTTCTATCTAATCTCTTCCAGCATACATATTCCTAAAAACTCTTCCAGCATACAAATTCCTAAAAATGTTCAAGGAGCTCTAATGTCTCCTGTGTGAAAAGCAGCAGTGTATGAGGAAATCAGTGCCCTTGAAAAGAATAACACCAGGGAGGTGGTAGAACTGCCTGAAGAAAAGAATCCAATAGGGTGCAAGCGGGTCTTCACAGTTAAGTACAACTCAAATGGTCTTTATAGAGATATAAGGTCAGACTTATGGCCAGGGGTTAGATTCAAACCTATGGGTTCGACTATCCAGAGACCTTCTCACCTGATGACTTGAGGGAGTAGCCCTTACTAGATAGTGAGGAAAAAAAAATCCAAGAAATTAAGCATGAAATGGTTAGCTTACAAAAAGATAGTAAAAATATTACTTACTTGAAACCAGAAGGCGATAGTAGTCAACAGTCATACCCACCAAATACAAGCCCGGAAACACATGCTGCAACACAGGTTCAAAAATCAAACTAAAATCATTAGCAAGTAGTAACAAATAATAGGAACCTGTATATGAATTCATGGCAATTACATACATCAAGCTGCTTTTGAACAATCTTGGACCGTGTCTTTGCCCTTCGGGCAAGTCTTGAGCCAGTCAAGGAGTACACATCTTCTTCAATCTCTTCTCTTGACAGCGAAATCCACAATCTGTTCTTTTCCCCTGACATTTTTCTCTGCCTCTCCGACCCATTCTGCCCCTGCCCTAATTCCTGTCTAGCATCTACGGCCATTGACCCCCTCGATCTCGTAGACTTCGAGCCAACATAACCCCTATTGTTACAGTCCCCATTCTTCTGACGCGCTGCAGTTTTTACCAACATTTTTTCGCCGTTCCTCGATGTAGTCGCAGGAATACTCACTGTCTTTCTCGGCCTTAATTTCCAGTGCCTGAATTCATCAACCTCGCTGTCATCAATGTCCTCAAAGCCATCGTCTTTCTTTTTCTCCAAAGCCTCAGGGGAATCTTCCGGCTGCTGCAGAGAAGAGAAAGAAACGGGCTTTCCTGAATTGGGAATAATATTTTCAGCAGAATTTGAGTCGGTAGGTACTGAAGCAAGAGGGGGAGGTTGGGCGACGGTGTTAAAGAGGAAGTTGTGAGAATCTTGAGAACTGCGGCGGCGGAGACGGTGATTGCTGTGAGCCCATTTCAACTGTGGCAAAGAGAAGTTGTGAAGTGATTTTGAATTTGACATCAAACGGATTTCGATTTCGATACGAAATATAGAGGAGGAAGATGATTATGCAAAGAGACGCACTCTACACTGCAGAAGGCTAAATTATCTTGTCTATAGAGATGAAGGTTGTGAAAACGGGAATGCGGGGAGTCAAAAAGGTCAATTCTGCACCACAAATTCTATAAAATGAAAAATCGTTGTGACTAATTTTTTAAAAAAATTGAGAAACCGAAAATATTAAAATTTGATTGTTTGTATAAAAATAAAAAAAAAATAAAAATTGAATGTTAAAATAAATATAAAAAAAACACTCTTATACATTCTATTATATGTAGACCGAGCCCTAAACCCGCAAACAAACCGTTAGACACGTGCTCGTAGCTTTACTTAAGAAATATGTCATTTTGGTATATGTATGTATTAAAAATCGTTAAAATACCGTGAAAATAATTAATAATAATTAAAAATCAGAATATTTTCTTATGATTTTTTTATATACAATTATTGCAATTATCTAAAATCCACTAAATACAAAAATTATTCCAATAATTTTGTAGATAGAACTTGTGCACACCATTAGGTCAAATAGGTCTTTTTTATGGTATTTTATTCGGGGCACACTTCACCTCTTCATCTCTAAAATGCATTGATAAAACCGATTAGGCTGGTTGACTGATGGTCTTCAAATCATCTAATGATTGATCGTCTACGCCATTGCTACGAAAGAGTTCAAAATAGCCTTCCGCAATTCTATGAATATCACTATCCTCTGTCTAAAAGCTGTCGTCCTCGTATTTCAATCTGTTAATCAGACTCCTGACTTTCTAAGAGTTTGCTTTATGATGAAAAGGTCGTATTCTGGTCCATAGCAGCTAGCCAATTCGCTTTTCCACGTATTTTCTTGTATTCCTCATCCAGCGACAAGAAATTATCAAGTTCAACTTTTATCTTTTTTTCATCAGCCACAGAATAATTGAATTACCAAAGAGCTTTTCCAATTGGCTATTCATTGAAATTATTTTTCATTTATGTTCCCATGTTTGCGTCTAGAACAAGCGAATCCGTCCATATGTAGCCAGTATTGAGATATAATGTTAATTATCTACCTTCCCGTCAGCTTAAGCTTTTGTGAGAAATGGTAGTTCAACATGGTATCACAGCCAAGAGATCCTAGGTTCAAACAAAAACAATACATACAAGTGTTGGGCCTATCTCCCTTTTTGTAGGCTCATACGGGCATCTATCTCTCTTCTTATATATTCACATCGGTCTCTCTCCCTTCTTACAGCAGCTAGCCACATGTTCAGTTGTTCTCGAACAATTCCTTGTTCTATTTCATTGCATCTCTCGAATCTCTTTTCTTATAGACACGGGTCTCTCTCATTTCTTATAGGCTCACACTTAAGGAGCATATTGAGATATAATGTTAATTTCACATAGGTCTCTCTCCCTTCTTATAGACCACACTTGAAGGGCATATTGAAATATAATGTTAATTATCTACCTCCTCATCAACTTAAGCTTTTAGGAGAAATGGTAGTTCAACAGCTAGCCACATGTTCAGTTGTTCTCGAACAATTCCTTGTTCCATTTCATTGCATCCCTCGAAACCCAAGTCAATCAGAGAACAGTCAACTAAGAATTTGTGAACAACTTTTGACGGAGGTCAGGTCAGCTCCTGCCACATGTCATCCAGCAAACGGTAAAGCAATAAATGAGGAAAGAAAGCTTGAGCAATTAAGGGCCATGAGCCCTAGTTAATGCCCAAGTATAAGACATTTATCCCCATGAGGGAGGTCGGTCTATTCTGCTTAACACACCCTTGAGCCCACCGCAGGTCGGTCAGGGCATAATAAAGTAGGGATAACGCAGGTCGGATAGAGCAAATTGCGCCTTTACTCCACGTGGATAATATAAATAATAACTACGGAAAGAATCCTCCTTTATAAAGACTCTGATCTTATTATTCAAACTGCTGTATTTATCTCCTAGAATCACGAAGACTCACACGTTTACATCCATAATGGTTACAAGTGAGAGTCCTTGAAGGACGCGACACAACCATGACTTAGGGCATAAGTGCTCCCTATACAAACGTTCCTTAGAACTACAGCATACTTGATTCCTGAATAATCCCATGATACGAAGGCAACTTGAGAAGAACATTCTCAGGCTCAGTCTAAATCATTCACAAACACCCCTCGTTTCATATTTTCTACAAACTTTTGGCTCTTGATCATTGTCCTTAGAGTAACCTGGCCCGGAATTATAATCTGATGGTATCCAGCATCGTCAATTGGCGCTAGAATGAGGGCTTCTTTCGACAACCACTTTAAGATCCGTAAGTTTATCATGCTGACAAATTGCCAAGTAAACGAGAATCACCAAGGGATCACAAAACAAGGTGGTCATAATAAGGATTAGGGGAAAGAGGATGATACCCCCATCAGTTGCAGAGAGGGACAGGAAATAAGTCCTAATAGGACCTAATTGGTACTAATAAATCGGTTGTCCGCCATGAACGAGGTAACTGTGCAAACCGTAGTTGAAACAATCACCCCAGTTATGGGCTCAAGAAATTTTTCCGAGATTAACAAAGTCAACACTATATTGGGCGGACCGAACAGCTCATCCTATAATGGATGAGGGCAGTAGCAAGACTACTGAACCTTCAACCTCCAATAAACGGCAGCGATTTTCTGGAGAAGTGACATATAGCCCCAAGGATGCGCTCCATCTGGTCATTAACAATGAGGGATTGGTAATCAAAGTTGTAGTCCATCGACACCTAGTAAAATGATTTGTGTCGATACTAGAAGCGCAAAAAATATGCTATACTACTCAGTCAATGGAATTAGAAGATTCCGAGCTGACACCCATTTCAGCTCCGTTGTTTGGCTTCGCTGGACCTCCAATTCAACCAATGGGAATGGTCAAGCCACTATATGTGTGAAAGAATTAAAGGGCAGGACTCTTATGGTAATTTATGTTGTGTTCAAAGCTCCCTTTGCATATAACATCATTATGGGCAGACCCGTGTTGATCGACCTATGAGCTAAAATTTCGCCAACTCATGTCAGCCTAAAATTCGCCACGATGAATGGCTCGATGGAGATCAGAGGATATGTGAAAGCAGCCAGGAGCCGCTACACGGCCACACTAAACGGGAAAATGATGGTACCTTAAGTTCTTATAGAGGAACTACTTTCAGAAGACGAAGAAACGTGGTCCTCAGAAAACAAGGTCGAGGAAGTTAGCCTTTAGGAAAGCCAATCGGACTTAACAGTAAAGATCGGAGTTTGGATCCCAAATCCACATAAAAAACTGCTTATCGAGCTACTCAAAGAATTTAGAGATGTGTTCGCATGGAAACCGAGGACATGCCATGTATGTCCCCAGAATTGGCTCTACACAGGCTAAACGTATATCCGAGCAGAAAACCCATTTGGCAAAAGAAGAGACATTTCGCTCAAGAGCGAATGCTATCTCTCGAGAATGGGGTAGCAAAGCTGCTTCAGGCAAAGATAATTACGGAAATAATGTATCCAGAATGGTTGGAAAACCCAGTCTTGGTCAAGAAAACGGATGGAAGCTGGAGGATGTGTGTGGACTTCACTGACCTCAACAAAGCATGTCCTAAAGATTGTTACGCCCTACCAAAAATTGACAGGCTTATAGATTCCACAATAGACTTTAAAGTGTTCGCGTTTTTAGATGCCTATAAGGGTTATCATCAGATTTCTACGGATCCTGAAGACACGGAGAAAATTGCATTTACCACGGAGTTCGGTATGTTCTGCTATATCATTATGCCCTCTGAGCTCAAGAATGCAGGTGCTACATATCAAAGGGCAATGAACAAGATCTTTACGTCACAGATCGGCATGTGCATGGAGGTTTACGTTGATGACCTCCTAATCAAGAGCAGGACTCTTGATCAATATGTAATTGATGTGAGAGAAGTTTTGAAGTGCTCAGGCAAACCCAAATGAAACGTACCTTTAGGGTTGGATCAGGGAAATTCCTTGGTTATATAATCTCTAAAGAAGGCATAAAAGCCAATCCGGGTAAGATAGACGCCTAAGGACTATGCCTCCACCTAAAAGCATAAAGGAAGTTCAGAGGTTGACGGGGAGAATGGCCGCTCTGAACAGATTTTTATCTAGGTCAGCATAGCGTGCCCTACCCTTTTTCAAGATTTTGAGGAAAACGGCTCCATTTCAATGGGACGAAGAGTGCAAGAAAGCCTTTGAAAAGCTGAAAGTATATCACACCGAGCTGGTAAGCAAGGCGCTCCACGGACCCGAGGTCCAATACTCTAACACGGAGAAATTGGCATCGGCCTCAGTCCACGCTTCAAGAAAATTAAGGCCTTATTTTGAAGCCCACCCGATAGTCGTGGTCACCGATCAACCGCTTTGGCAAATATTGGCCCGACCTGACACTTCAGATTGATTAGCAAAGTGGGTAGTCTAGCTGGTGGAGTACGACCTGGACTTCCGCCCATGAACGACAATAAAAGCTCAAGCCCTAACGGATTTTCTGGCCAAGCGAGCAGCCATCACTATCGACGAAGATCTTCCGAATGGTACCTCAAAACAATGGTCCTTGTACATTGATGGAGCTTTAAGCAAAGAATGAGTATGTGCAGGTCTCATGCTAATCAATCCAAAAGGGGAAGAATTTCCTTATGCACTACATTTTAGTTTTCAAGCTACTAACAACGAGTCAGAATACGAGGCCCTAATTACAGGACTTAACCTAGCATCTAAGCTCGAGGCACAGGACCTACGAGTATACAGTGATTCTCAGTTGGTTGTAAACCATGTAAACAGAGAGTATGAGGCCAAAGAGAAACCGATGAATAAGTACTCGGCTAAGGTTTAGACCTTTTTGAAAGGGTTTAAAAGCGTTCATATCGAGCAAATTTCCCGATCTCGGAACAAGCGAGCATATGATCTCTCTAAGTTAGCCTCAAACTTATTGTCAGATAAGAAAGTGTTGGTCGAGCTACTCAAAGAACGGAGCTATGACACACATGAGGTCCAACCAATTAGCCAAAGAAACACCTGGATGGACCTCATCACATCATATCTGAAAGATGGAATCCTCCCCACCGACAAAACTCAAGCTCGGAAGTTAAAATTCTTGGCAGCCAGGTATGCACTCTTCAACAATGTTCTCTACAGAAAATCTTCTATAGCACATTGGCTTAGGTGTGCAGCTAAAGACTAAGGGGATTATCTTCTTTGGGAGATCCACCGAGGCTTATGTGGTAAACATGCTGGAGCTCGGACACTAGCTCGTAAATGCCGTCTTTTTGGGTACTATTGGCCCACCATGCAAGGAGATGCTAAGGAATTGGTACATAAGTGATAAGTGCAGATCTTGCCAAGTCCATGATAATCTGTCACATCAGGCCTCTCAACCAATGGTCACAATCATGTCCCCTTGGCCATTCAATCAATAGGGAGTGGACCTTATCGGCCCATTGCCCAAAGCTCCGGGTAACAACAAGTTTTTGGTCGTGGCTGTCGATTACTTTACTAAATGGGTGGAGGCTGAGCCCCTCACGCCGAACACAAATAAGGCTATCAAAAAGTTTATTTGGAAAAATATCGTGTGTAGGTACGGCATACCGAAGGTTTTAATCTCATACAATGGGACGCAATTTGAAGATAGAACTGTCTGAGAATGGTGCTCTAAGCTGGGAATTACCCAACACTTTACTTCTGTAGGTCATCCACAAGCGAATGGCCAAGTCAAGCAGGAAAACATGCAAATTAAAATGGGCCTCAAAAAAAGACTTGAGGAAGAAGGTTCCGATCGGGTGGTTCACCTGCCCAATATATTATGGCCTATCGGACTACACCAAATGCCGCTATTGGTGAAACTTCATTCTCCTTATCATATGGATGTGAGTCAGTCATCCCGGTGAAGATCGGACTTCCCTCACCTCGGTCCGAACTTTATTCAGAATATGCCCTCACCTCACCTCGGTCTTTATCATATGGATCAGACACGCTAAAGACGATCTAGAATATGCCCGGGAAGTTGCCTACATTAGAATGGCCAAATATAAGCAGCAAATTTCTCAGTATTACAACTCTAGAGTGAAACATTCTTATTTCAAAGAAGGAGACTTGGTACTGAGAAAAAACGAAGTCAGTTGACAAGGACCCTAATGAAAGCTTGACTTTAACTGGGAAGGTCCTTATAAGATAGTAAAAGTGCATGCCAAAGGCGCTTACCAACTAGCTGATTCAAGCGGCAAAACCGTTCCCCGGAGTTGGCACACCAACAATCTACGCAAGTTTTATGCGTAGAACATGTTCCGAATTTACCTAAGTTATTTATCTTTCTCAAATTTAAGTATCACTATTTTGAATAAGTGGTCTCTGTGGTTTTAATAAAGTTCAAATTTCTCTATACAGTTTATATTTAAGTTTGAAGGGCAAACATACATACACGAAAACAAGATGTTAAGTCTACAGGACAGATGAGCTGAGTGTTAGGTGTAGTGCCCGAAAGACAATTTGTGTAATTGTTTTTGATAATGGATAACATAATTTACTCACCTTATTACTTGCTTTGTGCTTGTAAGTAATACACTACTGCAAACCCTAAGTATATCAGTATGTAACCGCTTAACTCAGTGTATGGCCTGCACGTGAGGATTGAGTTAGTGGTGATATACTTAAACTATTAGTCCGTGGTGAACTTAATCAGAGTTTAGGTCTCATGATTAAAACACCAATAATGCGCCCAGAACACCTTAGGGTGTGATAGTCTTATCCCGACTATCGGTAGAAGGTACCTAAGTGGGGCATTTATAATGATGGCATTCATATAGGACTGGACTGATTTAATCTGGGTTTCTCGATATAATTCCGTAATAGAGAAAACTTATTAAATCATTAGATGATCATATATGGATTGACCTTAATCCTGAGGTGATCACAGGGTACTGCTTGTCTCGGGGTAGTGTTTGATGTGTTAGTTAAGGATCACTTTGTTATGTGATCTGAGTCACTTCTCGTTGGCACTATTCCCTGATGAGTGAGTAGTTCTGTGTTTCACAGAAACGGAATCCATTCCTTCCTACGGGAAGTAGAGAGACAGTCCCCTTATTTGTTAGCCCTAAGAAAATGATCGATGGGCCCAGTTCATATTAGACTAATTAGCTACTAGTCAGATATGTGAACTAATTGATCACTAGGGGTTAATGGTAAATAAGGATAAGATATTCTGAGTCGGGTTCACGGAGACTTCCCACTTTGAATGGACAGTCTATGGAGGGTTAGTCCGTATGTAGTGATTATATCAGTGGATACTTATTTACTCATAGGGTTGAGTGTAAGTATATATCTATAATTGGTAGGATTCAGTTTCGGGTTTATGGTGGCATAATCCCGGAATTAATAATTTAAGTATGAATATTCTGTTCGATGAATATTTTACTTAATTATTGGAGCTACTGGTTATAGGTCCATGGTCCCCAATGTGACTCCTGTAATTCAGATGTTTTTATTGTTATTGGGCCTCAGTGATAATAAATTGGCTTGGCCAATTAATTGATGTGCGAAATATTATTTAGTTGGGCTAAATAATATAATACACAGAAAAGACATTTTCTGTTGGCCTAAAACCCTATTGTGTGTGGCGCTTCACCTTCATTAAATGCAATAATTGATTTTCTTGTGTGATTAATTATTTACTTGTTAAAGAATTAATTAATAAAAGTTAATTGATTTGTAATTGATTGATTGATTAATCACAATCTTTTATAAATGAAATCATCATTTATTGTGATTTCTCTTTAATTAATTATTTAATTAATTTGAAACTTTGAGGCCAAGGATTTACAACCTAGTTCCTTGCCCCTTTCTTCCCCATCCCTTCTTCATCTTTTCCCTTCATTTTTCTTTTGAGGCCTAAATATATATATATATATATATATATATATATATATATATATATATATATATATATAGTTGTAATTTCGTTATAATTTGAATAATTATCGTTATAATATAGTTTCCGTTTTAGTTTCTTTCTTTCTTGTTTTCTTTCATTTTTTATATTATTATATATATATATATATATATATATATATATATATATATATATATATAAGAAAATGAAAGAAAGAAAGAAACGAAAAAACGGAAACTATATTATAACGATAATTATTCGAAATTATATATATATATATATATATATATATATATATATATATATATATATATAAGTATCGAGAATCGGCAAATGATTGGATTAAGGTTTTAATTTGGTTTTAATAGAATTCGGCATTGTGAGAAGGCTATTATGTAAAACTTCCCGCCGTGTAATCCATGACATTTTGATGAGTCGATTACTTGTAATATCTATATATCTACATATATATATGAGTAGCTAAACTTATTATAGTCGAATCATGTAAAATTTGGTGAAATCAACATTTGGAAGATAAAATTGGGAGTGTGTTGTGCTTTTTATTGTTGAATCTTACATATTTCACGTCTTAGAACTTGTTATAACGGATTTGGGCTAGATTAGCTACCTAGGTCAAAAATCACACACATCATTCTTGAGAGTTGTTCAGAGAGAGTGGTGTGGAAAAAAGGGTTCTAAGATCAGGAGGTAAAACATACCGGGGTTTTAGGTCGTGAATTCAAGCCTGCGCTCATCGGTGTTTTATTATCAACATAGTAACTTGAATGTGGTAGTCTAGATTAGTGTAGTTTAGTGTTAGACCCCGGGGTTGAACTATGAAGTGCCGGGTGGTTCTTGAGCCAACGATGACAAGTTGTTTCACGGAGTCTTTCGGGTAGACCATGGATTAGGTAAAGCTTCGGTTTACTGCTTTGACACATTCGCGTTAAGATGTTTGGTGTAAGACGTTGATGAGTATGAATCGGTAGTCACTTCGACCGAGTAATTTTGGACTTGTTTCCGTAACGAGGTTATATCAAGCGTCTCCTCACAAAGACTTAATCATGTTAGGATAATCGGTTTTCTAAAAGAGAATTAATTAACCTCACATAGGATGTTAAAGGAGAGTTGTTGAGATCTTAACATCGAATTAGAGAGCACGCACCCGTGAGATTGAATGTGAGAGTTCGTTTGTTATAATACACACTCCCGGTTTTGTCTATCCTTGGGGTTGAAATTAACTATTTTGATCATGGTTCGGCTATGTCTTTTAAAACCAAGTAGTTTAATTTTATTTCTTTTCTATCTTTAGTATAAACAAACCAACAACTTTGATCGCCTAGACTAAGAAACACGTTCACTTTGGTACTCACAACCACATTTCTCTTGGGATCGACCTCGTACTCCTGTAGCTATCCTAACAATCGACCCGGTACTCTGCTTTGGTTAGAGTTAGTTTACCCCGGTTTTATGAGTCTTTATAAATGTATTTTTGAAGGGGTAGATTTTAGCTCATCAAAAATTGGCGCCGTTGCCGGGGAAATGTGTGATATTGTTGTGATATCTTGTAAGTGAACCGAAGGCTTGGGCCTAGGTTTTTTATTATCTTTATTTTATTTTTCGATAAGAGTCTTGGGATGCTGAAGTGATATTGTCTTGAACTCGGTTTGAATACGACTTTGGTACTTAACCCAATCTCTTTACGGGGTTGTTATATTAGGTTGATATCTTGTAAGTCCAGCTAGAACTGGGGCTTAGGGCCTTCGGCTACCATATATAAAAATAAAAAAAATAAAAAAAGAAAAAAAATAAATTTTTATTGTTTTCTTGTTGTTTTCTGCGATCTTGCAGTTTGAGCTTAAATGGATGGATTTTTCAGTCAATACTACTCACCTGAACAACAATACTCCTACCAACCTCAGGCACCTGAACAATGCTATCAACAACAGTTCGTGCCTCAGCTTCAATATCAACAACGGAATAACCAAGGTTCTTGGTCCTATAATTGCCCTAGTGCATACCCGGATCAGAATTATGGTTATTCGAGTTATGAACCACAATATTATGAGGGTTATCGAACCCTAGTCTTATCGAGATTATGGTGTTCATACTCAAAGACGTTGATAGCTTCACCTGCATTGACCACGATCGATTATGCGGAATGGCAAGAGGACTACTACTCACCTCCAATGAATCAAAGTCAGTATGATCAGTTTTCCCCCCTGCCACAAGAAGACCTCACCGACATTCAAATGGAGCAGATTACTCTTTTGGACGAGAATTTGATTCAATTAAAGAAGGATATGCAAGAGTTCGATAGAAGCATCGACGGCGCTTATAAGAAATCTTCAAGACAAGGTGGGGAAATTGATTGAATTAGTGAGGTATGTGAAAGAGGCGAGAGACATGTGAGGTGGTTAAGGATAATGATGTTATCATTGAAGAAGTTGGTCGAGAAAAGGTTGAGGATTCAGTTTGCTATAATGAGATTTCTGAGTTAGAGGAGCAAGAGATTGATCGGCCATCTTCGGTAAAGCCACTGGGAAAGTTGGTAAGAGTTGATATGACGGTCCCGGATTACTATATTCGTCCACTCTGTGAGGATGAATTTTCTGCGATTCAGTTCATATACTCCCCAATGGATGAGCTTTATGGTGATTTTCAAAAGAAGATGGTTCGACAGTGATAAAAGAAGATTCTCTGGTGGGAAGAAGAGTAACATCGAGGCCAAGCGAGGTACGTTTCTAGACAATACAATTTCAATGGTTCTCGCATTGTTAATTTTTCTTAAGCTATTGATCTTCTTGAGTTCGGATTTTGGTTGATTGAGTCATTTAGAGTCACCCTGTCGAGCAAACGACGTTAAACAAAAGCGCTACGGGAGGCGACCCGTTAAATAATAATAATTTGGATAAAGCCTAGTCTTAATGAAATGTAGAATCAGTATGAAAGATGAACACAAAGCACAACCAAGTCTCGGGATGAATGTTTGAATGTCATTAAAAGGAACGATTAGGTGGTTATCCGAAAATCCCAATGGAGAAAAAAGATAAAATTCAAATGCATCATTTCTTGGACTTAGGTTGTTGAACCCTTGAGGATCTGGGTATAAAAGACTCAATACTCTTTCATACATTTCATTTTATGATCTAGTCTGTTTCAAATTTCAGTCGTTTTGTAGTATAGTGGTGAGTATTCCCACCTTAATAAAAGCGTGTGTAATAAAAAATGAATCTAGGAATAGTGACTTGACTATGTTATATGCTCATGTGATACATATATGCTTAGATGTTCGTGCTTTACCCGTGTGGGTTATTTTTCCATCTAAAGCTATATATATATTGCCTATCGAATTTTTACGACGTAACAGGCCATTATCTTATTATTCCCATATCCCTATTCGATGTCTTGCACGAGGACCATGTCCCGTGTTTTCTTTGTTTTAAGTTTTGGTATAGGGATTCGGATCGTGCTTTCTCATGGTTATTACGGGATTCGATAGCATCTTTTCGCCTGGTTTATAAGCTAAGTCTTCCTCTCTATCTCATTTACACTCACGAGAATAATGCAAAATCGTAAGTGGGGGTAGAGTCGGTTGGTTTAGAAATGGCGGTAAGTGTTTAAACCCTTAGTTTTTATTCTTTTCGAGCATTATTTAGTTGATTAAAATAATCTGTATAAGGTATATATTTCATGGATTTAAAGATGTAATGATCAATTTGGATATGTATAACCAATGTGAACCGTAAGTGCATTTTAGCCTAAATTTATTTGTGTAACATGAATTCCTTCACGTAAGCCTTTGATATTGAAGCGAAAATTTTAAACTGTACCCATTCAGCATTCTAGTGATTTATCCTAGAAATAGCAGTAACTTAGTACCTAACTTCTGAACATGTACTGTGAATATCTGAAGGTTTGAATGTGATAGAAAGAATTTCAAAATAAGATAAACTATATATATGTCGGTTGTAGCTACCAATGATTTGAGTGCGGTAGGCGTTATCACGAAACGCCCTATACCACTATGAGGCTTAAAAGCTCCCGATCGCTGATGATAGTAGTCCAATGCAGGTGTTATCACGAAACATCCTATTGCTTTGGGAATGAGGAATATGCTACACATTAAAAAAAAAAAAAAAAAAAAAAAAAACAACAAACTAGTTATTATCTTCGACTATCCCCAATATAAAACTGAATGATATGCTTTAGGGATTATCCTAATAAGTACACGGGAGGACTTTGTGTGGAATCATATCGCTATACCTAGGAAAGTCATTAGGGTATCTGAATGGATATTTGTGCGTATTGCTTGAATTATTCAAGAGAGGATAGTGGAAATTGAAAAGGCTTTGTCACACACACTCTGTTATACATTTATATTGAGGTTAACGCCTGGTTGTAATTCTAATGGTTATATCGTCTGGTTGTCCCTATTATCTTATCTTTGCATGAATTTTTCCTCATTCATTTTATTTTATCGCTTGTTTTGTTCGAGACCGACCAAAAGCTAAGTGGGGGGTTGTGATGAGGAAAAATTCACCGTTATTATTATAACAATTTACCCCACTTCTGATACCATTTTGAGCGTTATTATGTCATTTTGAGTCATAAATTCCTTAGATTTATCTAAATACGTTAGTAGTAAGTATTATATAAAATATAATGTTTTTTCCTAGTTTTGTACCGGTTTAGTAAGAAGTGTAAATGTCGGATTTACGTTTGGTGTTTTGGTGGTTCATTGCAGGATTATACATTGACCAAGATTCCACGTAACGACATGTTTTGAGGCCTAAAAAGATGTATTTTGATGGATGGAAGAATGTGCCATAAGCTAAAGAGTTCAAACGGATCAATGGTCCTGAATGCTTCTACCGTAAAATATCTTCGACAGACATTTGACCCAAATTAGAGGCATTTTCTGGGGAAGAGTTCTTCATAAAAGTTGTAGATATTCAAATGAGCTTTCCAACGCATTTTGAATCACGTTAATTGGAGGTCTACAACTCACGTTATGACTATTTTATCGATAAGCGCCGCAATAGAAACGCCGGGAAAAGTGGAGATATTCTCCCAACTTGATTATATTCTCCCATGTGGTGCATGTGAGGACATGTGAGGACTGATCATTACATCCCACATTCTTCTAACAAACTTTAGCATATCCATCGCATATTCTCTTGTATATATATATATATATATATATATATATATATATATATATATATATATATATATATATATATATATAAATATGTGTGTATGTATATATATCTCTTCCTATATAAATACCCCTCATTCCCATCCATTTTCCTTGCCCCTTTCTTCCCCCATCCCTTCTTCATCTTTTCCCTTCATTTTTCTTTTGGGGCCTATATATATATCTATAGATATATATATATATATAGTTGTAATTTCGTTATAATTTGAATAATTATCGTTATAATATAGTTTCCGTTTTAGTTCTTTCTTCTTGTTTTCTTTCATTTTGTTATATATATATATATATATATATATATATATATATATATATATATATATATATATATATATATATATAAATATCGAGAATCGGCAAATGATTGGATTAAGGTTTTAATTTGGTTTTAATAGAATTCTGGCATTGTGAAGGCTATTATGTAAAACTTCCGCCGTGTAATCCATGACATTTTGTGAGTCGATTACTTGTAATATCTATATATCTACATATATATATGAGTAGCTAAACTTATTATAGTGAATCATGTAAAATTTGGTGAAATCAACATTTGGAAGATAAAATTGGGAGTGTGTTGTGCTTTTTATTGTTGAATTTTACATATTTCACGTCTTAGAACTTGTTATAACGGATTTGGGCTAGATTAGCTACCTAGGTCAAAAATCACACACATCATTCTTGAGAGTTGTTCGAGAGAGAGTGGTGTGGGAAAAGGGTTCTAAGATCGTGAGGTAAAACATACCGGGGTTTTAGGTCGTGAATTCAAGCTCTGCGCTCATCGGTGTTTTATTATCAACATAGTAACTTGAATGTGGTAGTCTAGATTAGTGTAGTTTAGTGTTAGACCCCGGGTTGAACTATGAAGTGCCGGGTGGTTCTTGAGCCAACGATGACAAGTTGTTTCACGGAGTCTTTCGGGTAGACCATGGATTAGGTAAAGCTTGGTTTCATCGCTTTGACACATTCGCGTTAAGATGTTTGGTGTAAGACGTTGATGAGTATGAATCGGTAGTCACTTTGACCGAGTAATTTTGGACTTGTTTCCGTAACGAGGTTATATCAAGCGTCTCACAAGACTTAATCATGTTAGGATAATCGGTTTTCTAAAAAGAGAATTAATTAACCTCACATAGGATGTTAAAGGAGAGTTGTTGAGATCTTAACATCGAATTAGAGCACGCACCCGTGAGATTGAATGTCGAGTTCGTTTGTTATAATACACACTCCCGATTTTGTCTATCCTTGGGGTTGAAATTAACTATTTTGATCATGGTTCGGCTATGTCTTTTAAAACCAAGTAGTTTAATTTTATTTCTTTTCTATCTTTAGTATAAACAAACCAACAACTTTGATCGCCTAGACTAAGAAACACGTTCACTTTGGTACTCACAACCACATTTCTCTTGGGATCGACCTCGTACTCCTGTAGATATCCTAACAATCGACCCGGTACTCTGCTGGTTAGAGAGTTAGTTTACCCCCGGTTTTGCGAGTCTTTATAAATGTATTTTTGAAGGGGTAGATTTTAGCTCATCATCCACCAACCACCGTTTGGAGAACACATTGGAAGATCTTGGCTTCTCTTCCTGCTATTGGTAAGACATGCTAAACCCCCTTGTAGGAATTTAGATCCTTTATTTATGTATTGTAATTTGTAGATCGTGATCCGTCCGCTGCGCAAAGATCTGTTTTGTACAGATCTGAGCTCCTACATCCTTCACTGAGATCAAGAGGTTGGACTCAATAAAGTTTGCAAAGGACAAACTAATAAAGTTTGCAGGACGAACATACTGAGATCCGTAGGTCAGAACCAATACCTTTTGCACAAGACAAACTAATAAAGTTCACAGGACGAACATACTGAGATCCACAAGTCGGACTCAAAAAGTTTGCAAAGGACAAACTAATAAAATTCACAAGGCGAACGGACCGTGTTCCGCAGGACGAACTCAATAACGTTTGCACGATGACCTAATTTGAGATCCACAAGACGGATTCAACTCGTTAAATCAACAGCTCAGACATCAAAATGAGTTCCGCTGGTCGGACTCAGCTAAGCCTCGAAGGTCGGATAACAACCGACTTCTAAGTATTAAGACAAGGCTAAGCCCTGCGCATCAGGCTAAAAGCAAAAAAGCAAATATGCCATTCAAAAGCCACAGCTTATTAAATGACATACTGGGGGGGCAAGACAACCTACCATCGATCAATTATAATACTAAAATGTGCTAAAATGCGCTAAAGGTAAAAAGTGCTAAAGGTAAGGAAAATTTCATTACAAAAGTTGTTCAAATAAATGTAAGAACCTAAAACAGGCAAAAGTTTGAATTTTTCAAAAATAAAGAGCAAATTTAGAATTCAAGAGGCGTCAGAAGCCAAATTTCGCTCAGTATCACCAGCTGAAGAAGACAAGGGCAGAGGAGCAGAGGCAGAAGGTTCAGCCGTAGAAATAGGCTTAGCAGCGGCAGGGCGATGCTTCACTACAAGATCTTCCCTCTTGAAACTCCTTCAATGGAGTAGACCACCTCTGTGCCCATCTTGTAGTACCTCCTGTTGGCCTAACTCCCACCAGAAAGCTCGGGAAACTGGGCCTTCGAATCATTCACATCCATGGAATAGCTGCTCTGCACCGCTGGAGCCAATATTGAGGTCAATGCCTGGGTAAACTCCGTAGAAGCCTTGTAGTCCTTGACCGCTTGAGCAGAAGCTTCCCCTAGTTGGTCTGGATAGGCCCGAACTACCGCCTCCAGCTTGGTTGCCTTAGTTTGAAGCTTTTAAGTAGTCCGGTCTCCTTCTCCGAAGAAGCTTGGAGATGAGCAGCATGGTCAGATTTCAGAGTTTAAAGCTCAACAACTTGAGCCTTCATCTGCTTCTTGAGGTCCTTGAACTCCTTCTCATTGGCCTTTAAGCTCCTGCCTTGGTCTGATGACTTCTTCTCCAGCTCGGAGATCTTCTCTTTCAGCTTGGTCACGTTGGAATCAGAAGTGGCCAAGCAGTTGAACAACTCTTGAACAACCAGATCCCACCGTGAATGAGGTGCGTTAGATTAAGAGCTATATCGATAACAAATACGGTAACAGAAAACTAAACTTGCGAAATTGATGGCCTTAAGACCAGCAGTGGCCAGCACCCGCTCCGACATCTCATGGAATGCCTCCTGCTCGGTGGTAGCATCTTCTTCACTCTCTTGGCCGTGAACAGCCATATCCAAAAAAAGATCAAGATTGGCATCGAGCCGACCTTTCTTGCTCGGCCTTTCCTCTGGGTTAGCCTTAGTTAACTTGGCCTTACCCTTTCTCCGTGCAAGAACGGCATCATCAGTGGATTGGGGACCGAACTCCCCCCATAAACCAGACCTTGCAGGACAGAAGCAGGATCTAGAGAAGAACCCGCGGTTCGGGCAACTGAAGCCCTAGGAGACTCTTTGGTTTGAGTTACCTCAAAAGAGACACTTGGCTCATTTTGGTGCTCTATTCCTTCTTCACCAGTAGCACTTAAGAGGTCAGCAAACGCATTCACTGCAAAGGATACAATAAAAAGCAAGCGTTAAGTGCGGAATTAGAAAATCCAAGCAAAATCGAATGACATGGAAGATAAAAACCTTACAAGCTCTTTGAGCCAAGGGATCAAGAGCAACGTATGGGTCTGGTCCAGCCTCACCCAATCGAGCAGCCTCAAGGAGCTGCAAAGGGAGTCGGACATATTTCAAAAAAATCCTAGAACCACGAAGCGTCTGCAAGGCTTCGGCATTAGTACTCTCAGGGAAGGCGTCCTTAGGCTGTTCATCCGGGTTCCATTGACCCAATCTAGATACACCCTCATGCCACACAAAAAATAAATTGGCCTTTCACCTTCTGTATGAGGTCGGCCCATCAGCTAGCAAACGGATTTCTTTCCCCTTTCTTGACCGCCGGGGGAATAATAAAATCCAGGGTTGTCCTTGACCGTTTTAACATGGTAGAATGACCTAAAAAGGTTCACAGTAAACTTCACTATCGCCACTCGGCAGATTGTGGCAAACCCTACTATGCTCCTTACTCCATTAGGTGCTATTTGGGCAATACCAAGACCATAATGATCAAGAACTTCCAGGTAAGCGGGACAAAACGGAAGCCGGAGACCCCCGTCAAATTGGTATTCATGAACATCGGAGTACCCCTCCGGCGGTTGGGATGAGTAAGGGTTGGCAGTCGTGGGAATCTGAGGGCTATAGGTATCTAAATCTACCCCATACTTCCTACATATTTCGATCACTTTTTCCTGTTTCAGAACGGATTCGATTCTGGGGACAGCCATTAAGTCTTTTATAGTCTTAAGGGTTTCAAAATTTGAATCGCTAACAAGACGAATGACCACTCTATGGGTGTACTGAATAAAGACACAAGAAAATAGAAGGGAATGAGGAGCTTACTTGCGATGAAGAAGAGTCAGTACAACGACGCCGGTCCTTCTGATTTAAAGGAAATAATGATGAGGACGGTTGATATGACAGGGGTTATAAACCCCAAGTGGTACCTCGAAAACCATCCTCAAAAGATGTGGGCGTAAATGCCTTTATTTGTGGGACAACTGTAATGGAGTTATAATGTTAACGTTGCCACGTGGCAGAGCTGGAACTTTCAAGAGCCCTCAAAACTAAAATATGGGACTGAACTCCACCTCTTACAGACTGGACATGACTAGGAGTCAATTCAGACATGGAGGCTTGTGACAGAGGTCAGGTCAGGTCAGCTCCTACCACATGTCATCCAGCAAACGGTAAAGCAATAAATGAGGAAAGAAAGCTTGAGCAATTAAGGGCCATCAACCCTAGTTAATGCCCAAGTGTAAGACCTTCATCCCCAGGAAAGAGGTCGGTCTAATCTGCTTAACACACATTTTAGCCCACTGCAGGTCGGTCAGGGCATAATGAAGTAGGGATAATGCAGCTCGTAGCATGGCGTCATCTGGAGCTCCCCGCAAGTCAGATAGAGCTAACCACGCCTTTACTCCACGTGGATAATATAAGTAATAACTACAGAAAGAATCCTCTATCATAAATACTATGATTTTATCATTCAAACTGCCGTATTTATCTCCTAAAATCACGGAGTCTCACACGTTTACATCCACAACGGTTACAAGTGAGAGTCGTTGAAGGACACGACACAACCATGACTTAGGGAATAAGTGCTCCCTATATAAGCGTTCCTTATAACTAGGCCAGACTTGATTCATGAATAATCCCATGATACGTAGGCAACTCGAGAAGAGCATTCTCAGGCTTATCTGAATCATTCACAAACACTCCCCGTTTCATATTTTCTACAAACTTTTGGATCTTGATCAATGTCCCTAGAGTATTTTGGCCCGGATTTATAATCTGACGGTATCCAGCATCGTCAACTTTCATTTCTGTTTGGGATTTATCATACATACCAAGCATCTCATGAGCGAAAAAAATTCATTGAAATTGTCCACAATTAGCCACGGTAAACACGTGGAACCAGCAAGATGATCAAATCCCCAGAAAATTTCTTGTTGCCCCTTTCCGTTCACCGTAAAAACTCATGAATCTGATTTTTTTATACCTAAAGTGAGATGTATGGTCGAGTCAATATACTCCAAAGAAAAGGAGGATAGCGAGAGATCAACGTCTGAATTTCACATCAAAGACAATCCTCCATTCCGGCCTATTGCTGGAACATAGAAACCCGAAGGGAAGCCAATGCACATACGACGGTGTTCATCTTACTTGAAAATAATTTTTTCGGAAACAAAGACTATCAAGGGCTTGATTTCTTCAGTCAGCCATATGAACTCATCAACGACATTTTTCTCCCATACCTTGACAACTACAACGCAAACATTGTAAGTAATGAGAAAACTGCTCCAAACCCTAGAGTAAGAGGGCGCAAAAATGAGAGACAGAGAGCGAATGAGAATTCATGAAATTAATTTCATCTTTAGTGTATTTCATAAGACCTTAGAGTAATAGGATGCAAAAATTAGAGACATAGACAATGAGAATTTCATTGATTTCATCTTTAGCGTATTTCATAAGACGAATCATAACAATATTTTGTCTTATCCCAATGTGCCTCTGTGCTTCTGTTTGCTTCGTAAGGTACCACCTTTGTCGGTGAAATCTATTAATATTTCGTTTGTTGGTACAAAACCAAAAAAATGGTTCTATTGGCAACCCAGTTTTTACTTCCGGCACCACATTAATCTCGGCACCACAAAAAATTACTTCGGCACCACGATCATTTTTTATGAACGGAACGTTAGTGGCTTTGACGTTGCTATTGAAAACCAACGTCAGTGACACTGACACTGACATTGGTGTTCAACAACGAAAGTCAGTGTCACCGACGTTTACGTTATAAAAATGTCACAACTTAGAAACGTCAGTCCAATGATTTCCACCGACGTTCATTTTTTATCACCCTACCTCTTTACCACCATACCTTATCTACCACCACACCCTACCTATCCTACCCACCCACCTTACCTACTCCACCATCACCCTATCCTACCTACCTTACCCCACAACCTACTCTACTCCACCATCACCCACCCATACCCTGCTCTACCACACCCTACCCTACCCACCCCTACTCTACCTATCCTACCCACTACTACACCTTACCCCACCTTACCCACCATCTTACTCTACCCTACGTTACCTACCACCCACCCACTCTTACCCATCACCCACACGTTTTGTCGATTTTCATTTTATTCCATCGCATTGCATTCATTTTTGAAAGGAATGAAAATGGACATTTTTTTATTTCATTAGAATAAAATTTCATTACATCCTATTCTCTCGTAATCATACACAAATATTGAAATGAAATGAAAAAATTTCATTTTATTCCATTTCATTCCGTCCTAAGAAACGTACCATAACAAATTGGATATTCTGACGAGTAGTTTAACTTTATGGTGGAGAGTGGATCCCACGAATGAATTTTCACAAATAGAAGATCCACTTAATTATCCGATAGTATTTTTTTAAGCAATTTATCAAATATTTTATTGATTCTGGATAATTAAGTAAATCGAACATAATTTGAAAGTTTGCGGTTTCTTCTGTAAATAAGATTGCAGAAGTATATTTGTACCGGCGTATTCTTCGGTAATCCGCAATACTACTCTCCAAAAACCCTGGCTAGGGTTCTTAAAAATTGAGACGCAACTTAGATTGTTTAGTTTTGGCAAATCAAGAATGGATCTTCCACAACAAACGGAAGATTACATACGACAATCGATAGATTACTGCGTGGGTCTCCCGGTCTCAACCGACACTCTCCAGTTAAAGCTCCGCGTTTCCGAAGAAACAAAGCACCATCTTCAGAATCAATGTTTTTTTCTTCAGTCTAAACTCCAGGAAAAAGACAATATCATTGATCGCGCTAGGGTTCGTTAATTAAATCCTTTTTTTTTCGACCTTTACCCCCCCTCTTATTTTGATTTTGATTTTGATTTTTTTTGAATAAAGATTTTGTTTTGGGTTTCAATTTTCTTTATTTTTTTATTATTGTAGGCGGAGGCTAGTTTGAATGCTCAGGCACTGAAGAAATTTGTGGATGAAAATCAGAAATTGGCGGTGGAGTGTGCAGATTTATTGGCGCAGTGCAAGAAGTGGGAGAAGGAATGCTCATTATATGATCATGATCGCGAGGCTTTGATGGATTTTGGGAATGAGGCTGATTCGAGGGCAAAGGAGGCTGAGGTCCGGGTTCAGGAGTTAGAGGAGAAAGTCCAAAATTTGTCCGAGGAACTTCAATTATATAAGCATCAATCTGAAGCACAATCGGTATAGCTTCCGCATGCCCTCTTGATTATGTTGTTTCAACTGATATATTTAGTGTATATGATGATCATAGACATGTTAAGCCTTTTTGTTCTCAAGTTCTTGAGGAAGTATCATATGATCCTTGTGATAGCTGAATTTATAAGACATGACAGGGAATTTCTGGACTTTTGCAACTTCAAGTTTTACTTGTTCTGCGAGTTAAATTTTAGGAATCTGCAGCATATATTGCGAGATTTTACGCCTTTGATTTTGATTGTTTCATTTTTTTTGTATTGCCCTAACCGTTAGGTATTTAAATAAATATCAATCTTGGAGCTTACAGCTTTATAGCGAGGTAACATGAATGCCTGCCGAAAATGTGTGTTATGTGCAAAAAAGATAGTTTCTTAATGATTGTTGATGTGGGTAGATATTTTTATTTTAATTTTATATTTTTTAACTTTTTAATTTAATAGTTGGAGCAAACTGACTGATGTTTTCTTTCCTTTTACTTTGGTTCCATCTAGACAGAAGCTATTTTTGCCTTTATTCTTTTTCAGTGATTTTTTGTAGCTAAGATATTGTTTGGTTTACATTGACTATCGTATCGAATAAAATGAGTGCTGTGTTGTGAGGAGAAAAGTAATGAAAATTACTTTATTCAGACGAAAAGGGTATTTATATGTAAATAGCGGTGGTGTAGATAAAGTGAATTAATGTATGGGCAAATGATTGTATTTCCCGTTGAGTCTACGGTGGAGTAATTTTGCATGGGAATCAAATTTGCAATTGCAGAAATGGAATCTGATCATTATTAACCAATATGATTTGAAACTTCAAAGTGTGACTTAAAGGTGTAATCCTTGCAGGTTGTTATTGAAGTATTTGTCTTGCAAATCTAATGGTGCAAGAGTTTAGAGTTTTAAACGTCATAGATCCCCAATGAATTACTAATGTGCTGAGACAGAAACCATGGCAATAGTTTTAAATGTCTGCATTATGCATTTGAAATTTTCTTTGGTTTTAACAACGGAAAATCTCAGCAAGGCTTAACCGCATAAAGATGATATGTGACAATGCCTCTTGTTTAAGTTCTGACTTTGTTTTACGCATCGATATTTTATTCATGTATCGATGCCGTGTTGTTTGTGGATTAATGTTATATTAAGTTTGACTTGATAAATATTATATGTGTAGAAATATAGAGTTTTAATTATTGTGAATACTTTTTTTTTTCCCCCTGTTTTATTAGCTCTCAGTTGATGTAATTAGTTTTAGTCTTTGGCTTCTAACCGGCTAGTTTAGACCTTTTTGTTTTTTTAATTTTTTTCTAGTATTCTTTGTACTGTTAGGACGGGTGGGTACTGCTACTATTTAAACTTTTCAGCGTCATTGAGTAAATCAATAGAGAAAAATTATTCTCTTCTACTCCTTTTATTGACTTCTCACATTCCAGTCGGAAATGTCTTCCGGTTCTCAATCTTCATCCTCCATTGAAGTTGTTCTGAGCGTGGGCGGAACAAATGTCTTTCAGGGGGGATAACAATAACAATCATCTTCTCACACATATCACAAGCTTAATGGGAACAATTGTCTTCTTTGGTCCCGATCCATCCCCATCTTTGTATCTGGGCACAATAAAGAAAAGTATCTCACTAGAGAAATCACCCAACCTGCTTCTGAAGATACTTTATTCAGGCAATGGAAAGTTCTGAAGATACTTTATTCAGGCAATGGAAAGTTGAAAACAACTTTGTCATGTCATGGTTAGTTGAATTCGTGACGCCTCTTCTACGAAAATATGGGATGCCGCCCCATATCTCTATTCTAAAAGAGATTATACATCAGAAATTTATGAGCTCAAGTCTCGGTTAAAGAATCTTTCACAAGGTGATCTGTCTGTCACTCAGTACTACAATTTGCTTCAGTACTACAATTTACGGAGCAAAATCTGGTAGCAGCTTGATATGTTTGAAGAACACAGCCGGATATGTACTGATGATACAAAGAACTACAAAAACATCATTGAAAAAGATAAGATTTATTTCTTCTTTCTTCTTAATGGGCTGAAATCCTTGCCTTGATGATTTGATGTGAAGAATTCTTGGCAAACCTACCCATTCCTTCATTAAAATCCGTTTTTTTTCTTCTGAAATAAGACATGAAGAGAGTAGGAGGAATGTGATGCTTAGAGTAAATCAACCTCTAATGGGAATACCTCCTCTCAGGAAGCCTCTGCTCATGACTAAGTGAAGTCAACCTTATAAAGAGAAGAAAGAGAGGCATGATGTGACCATTGTAAGAAACTTGGTCACACCAAAGACACATGCTAGAAATCCATGGGAAGCCATGTGACTGAAAGCCTAAATCCAAGAAGAATCGAGGGAACTTAAGCATTACCAATGACTAGAGAACTGAGAGTAATCTCAATTACTTTGTCAAAGATCAATTGAAGGCCTTAAAACCTCTGATCTCTACTATCTCTAAAAAAACCTCCTGAATCAGTTACTATGCCCCAATCGTGTAATTGTTATCACTTCCTACACATACATATGTGACGAAAAGCATCAACGAATCATTGATTATGGTGCTTCTGATCATATGATTGGGAGTAAAGTGCTTCTTTGCAGTTTTATTCCTAGTTTCCAGTTCCCGGTTCCCAGTTCTTTGACTCATACTATTCGAATTGCTGATGGGTCTGTATCAAAAGTGACTGGTGTAGGAATAGTTAATCTTTCAAATAATATTATCCTAACAAATGTCCTTTATGTTCTTAATCTTAGCTGCATTTTGCTGTCGGTAAGCATATTAGTTCATGATAATAATTGTGATGGTAAAATTCACTCAAAATATGTGAATTACAAGATTTGAGCATACGTATGATGATTGACAGTGCTGAGGCCAAATATGGGCTATACTTTGTCTGAAAGCTCAAGTCAACAAGAAATCAAAGAGTTACCATGTTACAATGTGTCTAATTTTTGTTACAATCCTATTATGTTGTGGAACCATAGATTAGGCCACCCTAATTTTCAATATCTCAAGAAACTGCTTCATGGTTTGTTCTGGAATAAAAATCCAAATTGGTATCAGTGTGAGATGTGTGGGGTTGCTAAGCATACATCATCTGTTTTTCTTAGAAAAATCTATCAACCATCTCAGCCTTTCAGTATGTTTTTACATAGTGACATTTGGGACTTGTACTAGGTGGTTGATCGGTTTTGTTGTTGACCACACTAGATTAACACTAAAAGAAGAAACATGAGTAGCTGATTGAATTTTTAGAAATGTTAATAATATGATCAAAACTCATTTTAACACTAAAAGAAGAGTTCTTATGCCTGATAATGGGGCTCAATATTTTGAGAAACATCTTGGAACCTATTTAAAGGATGAAGGAATTGTTAAATTCAACTCTTGTGGTTGATACCTCTCAGCAAAACGGAGCTGTTGAGTGGCAAGATCCATGAAAGTACCAAGTTACCTACAGGGAGTTGCTGCAACTTACCTTATTAATTGAATGCCCTTTAGGGTTATATGTTCTTAAGAGTCCCATTCAAACCTTTACTTAGTGCTTTCCTAACTCACATCTTGTCAACCTGTCACCTAAAGTTTTTGGTTGTAAATCTTTTGTGCATATGTACCATATGAATAAATTAGACCCAAAGGCTACCGAATGTGTTTTCATTAGTTATTCATCATCAAATAGGGGTTACAAGTGTTATGGTCCTTTAACCAAGAATTTCTATTCCATTGTTGATGTAACTTTCTTTGAGGATAAACCTTTATTTGAAGCTGAGACCACTTCTAAATCTTCTTATCAGCAAATCTGCATTGGGAACAAAATCATCAGCAAAAGATTCATCGGTGATATCTACCACTTTGTCTGAATGCCCCAAAAAGTTGAGGCCCCAACAATAGACCCATCCTGTAACTCTATAAGTCTATTCTGATTATCATGACACTTTAATTTACCAGAGCTCTGATTGATAGCACTGCTTCCTCCACAAGCAATTTCTTTAACTGCTTCTTCTTGAGAATGAGTTTGAGTTGCTAGAAGAGCTTTAATAGCAACCGCCGTTCCCATTCTAACTCCATCAAGATCTACAACATTATCTTTTCTAGTCCCAATAAGACTCTTATTTTTAGGTTTATATTCTTGCTTTGCCCGTGGTTTAGGACGAAGTTCATGATGCTTTATTTAACAAACTTTTTCAAGATGGCCAATTTTTGAACAAAAGAAACAAAAGCCGGCCAAGATTCATAGCGCACGTTTTGCCAAAAACCACGATCGTCCAATTCACCAATCCATATCGTGTCAGTTTTAGGTTCTAAAAGTTGAACCTAAATGAGCACCCTTCCTCTCAAAAACAAAAAAATGAGTACCCTTGCCATGGATGGTCTACGTAAGTCTAGAGTAGCCGCATCCACTTGCAGCGGGGTTCCAATTAGAGACACATGTTTAAAGATATAGTGTTTGCTATAAAGGTGAAGGGGAAGGTCAAGCAATTGCACCCAAACCGGTGCTAGAGAAGAGATGCCTCAAAATTAGGTTGAAAATCCACTGTCCATTTTAGAGATGACCATCTGATGACTTCCAATGAACCAAAAACCGTGATAAAAAAGTCTAGGATGATCTTCTAAGCATTGCAGTTGTAAAAATACAGTCTTACCATCAAAAAGACCCACATTGCATTTTTCTTTCAGGCCGAGAGTCGAGATAAATGTACGAATAGCATCAACATGCGGTCTAAAATGTGTTGATTGACCATGTATATTATTACATTACTTGTAAAACTCCCTCTTTTCTTCAGTGGTTCGCATATATAATATATATTGAATTTGTGAGATGCCAAATTCTGTATGAGAATGATATGATCATTTTTACTTGAATGGTTGCTGACTATAACACGACTGATACCTGAAGGTTGGTCCATCGACGGAGGAATCAGTTAGTGATCAAGTATTACTGGAGTCTCTATTGTGTGAAGCTGGGAAAGATGAAGTTGCATCAATAGCACATTCATTTTTAGAGGCTAATTGCAGAGTAGAAGTATGCCAACGGATGCTGACATCGTGGAAAAGGTGGAATCCATATCTTTCTTCCTACAAATTTGTTGAATTATCGGCACACGTGCATTCCAGACAATTAAAACCATTTGCTTTTTTTTTTTTTTTTTTTTTGTGTTAATGCAGATTAAGACCATTTACTCAGAAAGTACTAGCATTGATTGCTCAAGTCAAGGCCCTGGAGAATGATAAGGAGCATCTAAAGATCAATCTCAATAGAGCAGAAGAAGAGGTAAGTGACTAAGAGTCATATGACAAAACATTAGCCACCATTTTTTGGTTTTTTATTTGTAAAACATAGTATTTACGCAGCTGAGATTGCACTCAGGCAAAGGTGTTATTTGAGGACAGCAATGTGCTGGACTTGGAGAACAAAGAGTTGCTGAGGCATTTGCATGAAGAAAATCAGCATAATACTCTTCCAGGCTCTCGTGAGAAACAATCCAGCAGTTCCACTGCTAAGGTACTACGGACATACACACGTAGAAGACAAGATAGATATATTATCATGATTTATTTGGTGTTTTTCCCGTTTTTGTATGTATGTATGTATGTTCATTCGCACCCTCAATGGTTTTGCCTAGCTTTACTTCAAAAGGTGAATCAAAGTGACCGAAAATTGTTTTGCAGGGAAATAAGAGAAAATCTTGCTCCATGACGGGGAGCAACAACCCTGTAGAGGAGAAAACCGAGTTTTCTGACATTGATTCAGCTAGACGGACAAGTAGTAGTTAAAATATATGTCATTTTTAGAATTGCTTCAACGTTGTTTTCTCGATTTTTTCAAAGAGAAATCTCTCTGTGATTCTTGTTTTAGATTTTGATTGCTATTCGGAATTGGATGTCACTGATTCGGCGTTTGAGTAAATCAAATCCCGAGCTGGAATGAGTTTCCAAGTTTTCTTCTTGTGTGAAGAAGACACATGTCTACCACCAAATGTGGTGGACGTGAATACCGATGAGATACGTAGATGGTGTCATAGGATTTTTTAGGGGTAGTATTACAAGATATACTGTACACTAATAAAAGGTTTGGTTACTGCCTTACTGGTGTCATATGTTGCAGTTTTTACACTTCACACTGATCATTTATTAAAAGAGGTTCTATTCACACTTTTTTACTTCCGGCATAACAGGTGTTTGTGCACTCAAAAAAATTACTTCATAAAACATAATATTTTTCGTGAAAAGGGCCGTCATTGCTACTGATGTTCCCTGTTCAACATTTTTGTGAATTTAATATGTTTTTAAAAAAACATATAAAAATTTGTGGTGAAATTATCAAACATTTTCGGAGATTTCACAAATTACATTTAGATTTCAGACTTCACATTTGATATATGGTTTGTTAATGAGATCTATCGTGATTAGACTTCAGATTTAACAAACGATTTGTAATTTATATAGTGTTTGATGTGCAGTGTAGATCTTTTTTTTCCTTCGGCGGGAGCAATTGGTTTTATTAGAAAAAAAAAGGGTCAAAAAGAAAATACTAAAGGCGAACCAACCCGCCATTTCGAAGTCTATAAAACCTAATCATTCTGTCTCATTAAGACCTTTTTAGTAGCAAAAAAAACCCAATGGGAAAATCCACTAAGAGAAAATAGTACGGCTGTTTATTGTTGAGTCCTCTACAAAAACCTAACTATCCGAAAAATTAAAATTTATTTCGTTTTCCCCCAAAAATGTCTATTTCTTCATCTTTATATCCTAGATTATTTCGTAAATAGTTGAATATTCCTCACTAGTTCTAGTATCTAGTACTTCTAGTTGTGCATCCACTCAAATACTGATTTTCTTAACCATGTTGTCATTTATATAAGTTATTCGATGTCGTTAGGTGTTAATTCAATATTAATAATATATAGAGGATAAAAACTTAATTAGTGAGTTGAAATGTTAATATACGATTCTTTATTATCCTGTTTGTGTTTTGGAAAGGAAGTTGGGTGGTAGACCATTTGTTATTTTAGATGATGGTTGATCAATAATTAGTTTTGATGTCTTATTTTGGCATGGGAATGCATTAGATCAATATACATTATTTGTTAATCTTTTTGCCTTTAATTCAAATAATAGTATCAATATATCACATTAATTAGTAATTACCATATAATATTCTTAAAAAAGTTGTGATTTAATTTTAATAAAATTTTATATGTTCATAAAAACCATGATAACCCGAAACCATATCAAACTAAACCAAACCCTACAATTGGTTTAGACATTGAAATCCGTTTTAGTTTTGTTTGAAAATTTGAAAACTATATAAAATGGTTTAGTTTTATAAATTGAAAAAAAACCCGACCAAATCGGAGCATCTTCACCCTAGCCAAAATAGATACATTTAAATAATTAAAAAGGTTAAATATCCCTCAATAATTTTGTGTGTAGAAGACTTTGATGATGACTAATAAGCTAAAGCTCAAAATTGCTCATGAGCATCTTAAAGTTAGTTGGGAACTATTCACATATGAATACAACCCCCAGCATGTAAGACCTTTACACTACCAACATAAACATAAACCACAAAATCATGTTGCAAATGAAAAAACAAACATCAGCCTCAAGTCATTAAAGAGAACCAAATAGTTCCAAGTGTCAGAAAATTCGATTTCCGGGAGGCTTTAAAAAAACAAAAAACCGGCAAGACGCCATGCTTCTTGTGCCATTCAATTATATCTATCACATCATCATACCTGCAATTTCACAGCATTATTATCTGTGACTGGCAAAGAATCATCAGCAACAATTTTATTTTTTCTTCTTCTTCTTCTTCTTCTTCTTCTTCTTCTTCTACTACATGAGCATCGTCCACTTTCTCATCGGAATCTAGGTTAACATCTTCCAATAATTGCACAGGCAAGGTGACTTTCTCAGGGTCAACAACTACACCTGCCTTCCAAAAGGCTACAACCTTTTTATCGTCTTCTTTCATTTTCTCGGCATATTTATTTATGTCGAAATCTTCATGGCTTCTTCCACCAAATGCTGCCTCCACTTGATCCATGTCGAATAAGTCCTCCAAGATTTTCTTGGTATTGGGGTTATCAGAATACACGAATTTCACTTTATTAGCAGTCTTGGGCTCCAAAAAGGGCTTCACCATCTGAAACCCGGATATTAGAACTTTAATACCCACATATACAATCCACAAGTTTGGGCGATAATAATAGACGAGAACAAATGTTTGTAAAAACAAGTCAATAAAGACAATCTCTTGCCAAGAAACACAAATAAAGGACCTTTGGGGGCATAAAAATGTACCTTCCAAAATGGTTCAAACATCTTTGGGGCATCATAAAGTACCGCCACACCAAGTCTCTCTGGATATTGTTCTTGTAGGACATGAGCAGTTTCCTTTGTCACCATGACAGATATATTTGACATGGTGAATCCATGGAAATCGATTAGCCAGACCATCTGTTCTTGGTCTGCAGGAAGATTTATTATTGCATTCTCCATGCAGTACACCAAGTACTTTATTTGACCTTTGATTGACTTTGTGTTCTGCACAGATGCACAGAGAACAAAAAGTTATAGAGAACCTCTGCCAGAAATGAACTACAGAAGAAATTAACATGCTGATAACAAATGATATCTGAGCTTCTAAATATACTAAAGACACTCAAAGTGGGTAACCAAACAAAATTTTTTTATATGAATTCTAGGTTATCTAAGATGCTGGGTGGTTAACCCCAAGCTACTCAAGACAATATTCTTATTTTTGTTTTAAACATGAAGTTGTGGATGATTTCGGCCACAACCACCATCTTGGGTTCCGGATTTGTGCTACAGCCGCGACAATAAAAGCGGTCGCGTCGGGGGTTTATCGAAGTAGTACATATTGGATATTGTTAGAATATGTTGTTAATTATGTATCTTTGTTATCCCTAATTATGGATTATTAGTTGTTAATCTTTTTCCCTAAATTCTATTGGGTTTCCTGTCTAAATCCAACTATCTGTTGGGATAACTACTCTTATATATAGACCTTTAGAATATTGAAGCTGCTTATCGTCTTAATGGGAAGAACTACTTGAATGTCAAAACCTTTCTAAAAGGTAGAGGCAAGACCAGTCATCTAATGGGCACTGGACCCTCCAAAGATGATCCTACGTATGCAAACTGGGATGAAAAGGACTCTATGGTGAAGTCCTGGCTCTGTAACTCTATGAGCCCAGAGATCAATGGCACTTGTCTGTTCTTAGCTTCTACTAAACAGATCTGGGACACTGTCAAACAAACCTATTCTAAGGTCAATGATGCAACTCAAATTTATGAGATCAGAACAAAAATTCAAAACAAGCAAGGGAACAAATCTATTACTGAATAGTCACCATCAGGGGATGTGGCAAGAATTAGATCACTATCAGTGTATCCAGATGAAAGACGGTGAGGATGCTGCAATCCTCAGAAGAGTTTTGAAAAAAGATAGAATATATTCCTTCCAAACTGGCCTAAATCAAGACTTTGAACATGTCAGGGTTCAGATTCTAAGAAAGGATCACTATCAGTGTATCCAGATGAAAGATGGTGAGGATGCTGCAATCCTCAGAAGATTTTAAGAAAAAGGAATATATCCAAATCTAAATCAAGACTTGAACATGTCTTAGATTCTAAGAAACTACTCTTAATGAAACTATCTCTATCATAAGAGCTGAAGAAGGCTTAAGCTGCTGAAGGATCAACCTTGATAGCTGGAAATACCAAAACCTTTTATCCTAAGACCAATGAGTCAAAGGGTTATCCTATGAAGAAGTTCCAACTAGAGGAACAACATGAAACATAATGACAGAGTCTATTTTGTACTCATTGTAAGAAAAACAGTCACACTAAAGACTTCTGTTGGAAGTTACATGGAAAATCAGCAGGAACACCAATGAGGCTGTGGTATATGTTGTTGCCTATTCAAACATAGTTGAAGGAGGTGCTTAGAGACAAAACTTGGCTTCCCTTGGCCGGAAGGCTGGCCTTGGATTGTCAGAGATTCAAAAATTAAGGAAGTTTTTTGAGGCTCTAGAAATCCCTCTGCTTCCCTGGTCTTCTTAGGTATGGCTTCCCTTAACCTTTTAGACCATAAAATTACAACAGATTGGGTTCTTGATTCTGGTGCCACAGATCATATGACCCCTACTATTGACAACCTTTCTCCCATACTCCTAGTGTCAACAACAGAAAGATTGCAGTTGCTAATGGATCTTCTATTGTGTTGTTGATAGTATGGGGAATGTTGAGCTGAATAAACTCTTAATTCTTAAATGAGTTATCTACTAACCGTGTCTCTATCAGGAAACTTACAAAGGATTCCAAATGTTAAGTTATGTTTTCTCCTAATACTGTGTGATTCATGAGCTAGGAACAATGAAGAAGATTGGACTTGCTAGGGCTAGAGAAGATCTTTACTTTTTGAAGAATCAGAACGTTGAGAAAGAAGAAATTTTATGTCAGAACAAGTCCTTGCTGTAATGCTGTCTAAGTTTGATTATGACAAAATCCTCTTGTATCATCGTAGACTTAGTCACCCTTCTTTTCCTGTTTTGAAATGTTTGTTTCTTGTTTTGTTGAAGGGTACTAATGTTGAGAATTTCAAATGTAATGAATGTGAATTTTCCAAACATAAAAGAGTTTTTCTTCCTTCCCAGTCTAACAAATCTTCTAATCCCTTTGCTTTGATTCATAGTGATCTATGGGGTCCTTCTACCATTTCGAACATAAATGGTGCTTATTGGTTTGTATCTTTTATTGATGATTGTACTAGGAAAACTTGGATTGCTAAAACATAAATCTGACTTGACTAATGTTTTTCCCGTGTTCTACAACATGGTGTTGACAGTGTTGATGTCAAGATAAAGAGGATTATGACTGATAATGTTAAAGATTATTTTAACAAAGTCCTCAGTCCCTTCCATGAAGAAAGAGAGATTATACATGAATCTTCTTGTGTACACACTCCTCAACAGAATAAGGTTGTTAAACACAAGAATACAATTATGGGAAACTACTAGGGCTTTTCTGTTTCAGATGAAGGTGCCAAAGAAGTCCTATTGATGCCCTAACTGAGTTCTTTCCCTCCTTAACATCTGAAGGAGTTCTTCCAAAAAAAAAATTAGGTGTGAAATCTTTGCTCATGTCCACTCTCCTAATAGGGGGAAATTGGACCCAAGAGCTATTTAGTGCAGTTTTATTGGTTATTCTAATACCCAGAAGGGCTTTAAGCGTTACCCACCCTCCTATTGAGAAGTTCATCATATCCAAGGATGTTACCTTCAATGAATTGAATTCATATTTTAAAAGTACATCTCAAATTCAAAGGGAGAACTTCTCCTCTAATAATAAAAGAGATATGTGCCTCCTTGGTCTGACTTATGAGTCTCAAAGTAATAATGAATATATCCCAAGTACATCGTCTCTGCAAAATAATACTGAATCTATGGAGGATGATCAAAAGGAGAAAACTCCTATTATCTTTACCAGAATAAGGGGATCAATTTGATACAAGTTATTCCTCTTGAGAATAATTCCGAACCAGGACCAACTCCTAATGAGGATAGGCATCCATAACCTACTCCTAATAAGGACAAGGAACCTGTATCTATTCCTCCACACGATGAGGATCTTTCTATTGCCCTGAGGAAAATTTTCATGGCCTGTACTCATCACCCTATGAAAAGCTCCATGTCTTACAATAAGGCCTCAAACAATCACAAAAGATTCATGAAGATTCTTATGGATAATTCTATGCCAAGGAATCTGAATAAAGCCTTATCTAATGAAAAATGGATCAAGGCATGAAGGATAAGATGCTTGTCAAGGAAAAGAACAAGACATTGGAACTCACTACTCTTCCTAAATAAGCTAAAACTGTAGGGTGCATATGGGTGAGAAAGATACAAAGCCAGATTGGTGGCTAAGGGGTATACTCAAACCCATGGGATTGATTACTTTGAGACCTTTGCCCCTTCAACTTGGGTGAGAAATCAAATTGACGCAATCCACAATCTTAGCAAAGTAAATCAAATGAAGCAATCCACAATCTTAACTAAAGCAATGCTGCCAAGCTTATTGCATGCAGGAAGAAGAGAAACAAATCAAACATGGTAGCCATTTGGGCCAAAAAGATCATAGCAAATCTCACCAAATGATATTTGCATATTGAATTCTTTATAAGGAGTGAAAAATGTAATTAATCATTACAAGGGTACTTCTTAAAAGTACAAAATCATACTCCCTCCGTCCCAAAGTATAAGTCCATTTAGAGTTTTTCACACAATTTAAGAAAGCGGTTTAGAGTCATTAATTTAATGATAAAAGTCTAAAATACTCTTCGACTGTCATTAATGAAATGGTTGTAAAGTAGTGAAAACTGAAAAGTAGGTGAATATATAATAAATGAGGGGTAAAATGAAGAAAAATGTAATAAATGTTCCATTGGTATTGTAAATGGACTTATATTATGGGACAAAACCAAAAAGCTACACGGACTTGTATTTTGGGACGGAGGGAGTATATAAATAAGAGACTGGAGTTGAACTAACCTGACATCTAGGTCTCATCACAAGAACAGTCCTCCCAAACTTGTCTTTGTAATTCGCACTGTATATTTTTCCAGTTTCTGCTTCACTAGCAACGTCCTCCTACATCAAAAAGAAAAAAAAGCAATTAAGACAGAAGGAACAGAAGAAGTAAAATCAGAATGCAAATGATCACAAAAATGTGAATTAGCACACCATCTAAGTATTATTCTTTAGTTCATGCCCAAGTTTTAGGCTACCATAATCGATACAGAAAGCATAAAAGTTGTCAATTTGTCATATAATCAAAAAATGCAAGAGCATGTCTCTTTTCCCTTTCATTTAGTTTTTTAACATCAATATCATCTAGAGACAATGCAACAGAAGGCTAAAAAAAAAAACATAGGTCCATAATAGTTTCCATGCTGGACTTCCCCTTTACTACTTACGTTATTTAGAATAAGGAAATATCTATGAAAAACACAAGCAATAGTCTGATAAACCGAATTTTTAATGTTTTTATAAATCGTAAGATGCTGAATCATCTGTAATCCAAGAAAAAAAGGTGCATTTTTTTCTCCAGAAAAACACATAAGCAACAATAGTAAATGATTGTAAGAAAACTGGTTAAGAAATGAAACAAAGTAACATTTACCCATCGAATATCTTCTGGCTTATACTCGCGTCTCCACTTCAACGAGGCTTTAAGCATTTTAGTTGCCTTCTTGACATTCCAGTTGCGTGCTCTGAGATATCTTGATATGCATGCATCTGTACAGTACAGGAACAACTTACCTGAGAGTGGACCAATTAGCGTTCTAACCTCATTAATCTGCATGTTAAAGAATGTCATTAGAAGTTAGAACTCTCATTCCCCAACCCCTTCTCCTTTTATTTACTTTTTACGTTTTCTTTTTGCTGCCCGTTCTTCTCCAATTAACGCATTGAATACTCTATATATGATCCCAGCATGAAAGATACGTACCTTTCCTAGTTCCACTTCGGGAGTCATAGAAATCTCCTGGTTACTTGATTTGGCCTTGTTTATTCCGGAATTCATAGTCTGCGGAGATATCTGATGTTCAGCTAGAAAATAGGCTGCACCAAACGTTTTATAACAGATTTTTCATGTCAGCTCCAAATTGAGGACCTCCACGAGTTAAACAGGGTAAAACCAAAAGGCTACAATGCTTTCAAAGAGGTAAGTAGGACAAACTGGATACATCCATGTTCGAGTCTATGATAATTGAGTCTTTCAAGAACCAGACAATGCTCCCAACAAACAATATATTCCCCTGATACAATATGCTAAATTAGTATTTTTTTTATTTGTCTGCGGACTAGTTTTTTAGTTGTAGTTTAAAAGGTTTACAGCCTGGTTTATTAGCTGTTATCCTTGATAGGTGGCAAGTGTTTTAAAGACGGTTAGTATTTATTACAACTCCTTAGGTTGCTTTTATTTTTTAGGCGGCTAGGAAGCTGAGAAGTCTCATCCCACATGTATTTATTTGCTGTACTTCTCATTCTTTTGAATAAGGGAAAAAACTATCATAAAACTCTCTCTTCCTTAAACCTCTATTCTAACAAAATTTACAACTCTTCTCTCAAAAATCTACAGGGTATTAGAGCCTTGAAGCATACTTTCAAGCTCTCTTCTTGTTTAATATCTCTTATGATAATATCCTCAGATTGCTTGAATCTACTACCATCTCGATGGCATCTGCTGGACAATCTTCATCTCGAACTCTCACTGGGATTGAAATGAAAATCTCACACTGCAAACTACGACCATCAAATTGAATGGTAACAACTACCTTCAAAGGGTGCAGTCGGTAAGAATGTTCCTACAGAGCGTGGTATGATGGGGTATCCTACTCGCTCTGTAACAACACTAAATATAACCGATTCTGATTACACATGGGAAACTGAAAATGCAACCATTTGTTGAAATAATAATTTAAAATTTCTAGAAAATATGTTAGAAAATATAATATGCAATAAATCTAGATAAGAATGTGTCTTGAATGTAAGATATACAAGTATTAGTCTAGTACATAAATATATGTGTAGTCATGAATAAAGATAAACATAGTGCATGAACGGTTCTTAGAATGTGTGTGATGATAACTATAAATAACCAAATATTGTAAGCATTTTGTATCAAGTGAAATAAAGTGAATACATGCATTCAAAGTTTTAGTTTTAATGAAGGCTTTGCTTGGATCCTATGATGTGTGGGATCAAGTAAAGAATGGTGTTGAAGGAGATGAAACTGCTACTAGAAAGAAAGATCAAAAGGATCCAAGCATCATAGGATCCAAGCAAAGCCTTCATTCTTATGCACCAATTATCATAATTATGTACCGTTTGACATCATTTCCAAACATAAAAAGGCTTTGATACCACTTTGTTAGAAAAATGGAGAGCTACTACTTGATAACTAATACACACAAGAATAGAAGTGGAGAAAACTTTGAAGGCATGTATTCACTTTATTCCACTTGATACAAAATGCTTACAATATTTGGCTATTTATAGTTATCGTCACACACACTTCTAAGAACCGTTCATGCAATATGCTTATCTTTATTCATGCCTACATTAACACATATATTTAAATAGTAGAGTAATACTTGTATATCTTAGACACATTCATGCAAGCTTATCTAGATTTATTGCATATTATATTTTCTAACACCATTATGGTCGGGCTCTTTAAGTCATTGAAACCAAAAATTGGCTAAATGCATCTTTTTTTACCCAACAGCTGAATACATCTGGGATGCCGTGACCGCTACATATTTTGATAAGGGATTTTATGCCCAAGCCTTGGTGTCAATAAGTATTTCAACACTTTGAAAAGATTTTGGCAGGAGTATGTCCAACTCACCGCTAGTGAATGAGAATGTCCAGGTGATAGTAAACATTTTCATTAACTGGTTGAAAGAGAAAGTCTTTGATTTCCTGTGAGGGCTAAATCTACTATATGATGCAGCCAGAGAAAGAAGTTTGTCCCAAGTTCCCCTCCCTTCTTCTGTTCAAGAAGCCTTTGCTACCATTATACAAGAGGAAAGTCGAAGGGGGGAGGGGACGGGCGGTCTCCTACCAACTCCAAGGGGAGAACAAAGTGAATCTTCCATTACAAGTAACCCATCTAGGACTTATCCAGGAAAGGGAGAAAATGGGACACGCCAGGGATATTGTAGGGTGTGAAATGGGAAACCAACAAAATGCATCAAAGGGCTATGGGATAAAGAAGGGGAGCACAACACAAGGTCTGGTAATAATGCAGGGCCTTTGACAAGAAAAATTAATTGTTAAAGATAATGTTATAGAGTTGTCATAGTAGTAGCTGAATTCTTATGTTTATTGGATAGGATTATTTTGGAGAGGTTTAGTTTATCTCAAAAAGGAGTTTATCTCAAAAAGGAGTTTATCTTTAAAGTTTGAAAGGTGTGTCTATCTAGTCGTAATCTCTCTTTTATCGTCCATTTTTCTAACATGGTATCACAACAAAATCTTAACCTTTTTTGCTTTAGTCTTCCCTCTCCAAATAACCCTTAATTTTATTTTTTTTTTGTTTCATCGTATACCATGTCAAGAAGCTGACATGGAGAAAAAAATCTGAATATTTTTGGGAGTGTTTCCGCATCCGCACTATCTGCAGTTAACTTTGTCAAATTATAAATGGGAAAAACTACACCTAATGGTCTCGTTCCGCGGAAATCTTCCTCACCGGGAAGCCAATGTATTATTATCTTAAACCAGAAAAGGACGATCCACGCATTGTTATGACACTTGTGCTAAATAACAACGAACCAACCAAATATCTCAATGTTGCTGTACATAAATTTTGCCTGTATATGCTAAATGCCAATCCACCTCTATATGTTTTGTCCTCTCATGGAACACCGGATTGGAGGCAATGTAGATAGCTGCTTTTCAGCACTCTAGGCTGACACACACTTAATAAATAAAAAAAAGACACGACACCACACTTTAAGTACAACTATAATATTCTAACAATAGCAAATCAGATATTGACATTGCCAACAATTCCGTACAGCATGACAGAATCAAGCATCACAGAGATTGACAAACACTTTCTATCCACCTAACCTATGTACCAACAAAGATGCAAAGTTGTAGATTTTACAAAGAGGTTATCAACCAAGAGTTCCTTTCAAATTTTTTGTTGTAGCAGGCTTGGTTAATTAAAATCTATAAACCAACTTGAGAAGAAGTGTTGATTAGTAACTTTAAAACTACTCCTAGAGATGCATTATTAGACTATTTCCCTAACAGTCATATTCACAATTCTGTTTCTCCTAAAATATTTGGGTGCATTGCATTTGTCCACATATGCCCTCAATCAATTAGAAGTAAACTAGATCCTAAGGCCCTTAAATATATCTTTGTGGGTTATTCTCCAAATCAAAAGGGCTATAAGTGTTATTCTCATGTCACAAGGAGGTACACTATAACAATATGGATTGCGGATAAACCATTCTTTAAATCACAAGAATCTGAGACACTAAAAGCTGTCATAACCGGGATTTGGAATGCTCTGTTTTTCCTGTTTCTGTGAATGCTCCTGTCTTGTCTAACTTATAGTCTACTACTGAGGGCTCCAGGCAAGTCATACCCGAACCTCTTTATATCAGAATCGAAGCATTGATCACATGAGGGGCTAAGTGTCTTTTTCTCTAAGATTTTCAACAACATGCAAGTAACAGGAACTACATTATAAAAGGAAATCGAAATCGAACCAACTTTATGGTTTCAAATTCAGTTCGACACCTTAAAATGTGTTTACCTCAATGGATTAGTTTCAAAACGTATCAAATACATACCCATCGGGACCAAAACCGGTGAAATGTTAATCCATTCCATCCATTAATTCTTACAGAGAAATTGTAGCCACATGTCCTAGCTATATATACCTTATATCACAACATGTCTACTAATAAAGCAATTAAAATAAGAAATTAAATCAGGAATAGAGAAAGAATATAATCAATTACGATTCTTGAAAATAATTTACGTCTTGGCTAAAAAAAAATCCCATTTGTCTATCCAGAAGACGCAGAATCGAATCGACAGCTATAATCCAAATAAACGCAAGTAGAGCATGATGATTAAGTAATCTGCACTAGGAAATTTTTAAGACTCGGCAGTATAATGTTGACTTTGAAAAGTGAAACCTATTAATTACAATAACAAAATTATGAACACAGCAAAACCATGTTTTTTTTTTTTCCAAGAAAAATAAACTTCATATTCTCAAAAATAAATAAACTTCTTACCAGAATGATTAAAGGATCAATTGCTGATTATAAATCTCAATAGCAGCAATCAAGAATGGAGAGAGGGTCAAAAAACGAGCACGCCTGCTTGTTAACAAAATAACAAAAAGGTTTTTGCTGAGATTGATGAAGAGTAATTGAATTATATATATCTGATTTGATTTACTGGATTGTCGTTATGCGGTGGAAGCCATGTGCGAAGGTGGAAGTTACGCTACAGTGATTTTTCAAAGACAAATACTATAGTCTAATTAATTTCCTTAAGAACGGCGTTGAAAAAACTAAAAAACTTTGTTAATTCTCTACTTCTGTACTTAAATCTTTGAAGTTTCGTCTACAGCGGGAAGAATTAAATGAATATATATTCCTTCCATGTGAAAAATATTCTCTGAGTAGTATGTACCATTTCGTAATTTTTTTTTTAGGAAAGTATTTTTTTTAAAACTTAATTGTGATGTCTCATTTATATTTAGTGTAAATTTTTTTTTTTTTTTGAAGAGGATTTAGTGTAATATTTAGTATAGTGCCTTTAAATATCTCCAGATTATTTATTTTCTTCTTCTCGCTAAAGAATAAAAAATAATACTATACACAATGTAATACCTTTAATCAGTTTTTTTTTTTTTTTTTGGAAGGGTATACCTTTAATTAACCAATTTTAGTATTCCTGTTTTTGACCCAAAAGTGTCAATTATAATAACTTAAAAATATCAAGAAAATATGTAGCATGTCGTAGATTTTATGACCCATACTTGTATTAAAAACATTCTTGACTTTTTGTTGATAAAAATAATATTACAAATATTTATATTTATGTTAGAAATGTGTTAGGAAAATATTTTCTATGTTCTCATTACTGTCAATACTCGCATATATATATATACAGGGATTACAAAGGATTACAAGTAATTACAAAATATTCTCTAGGCTAGAATCAAGGCTATGCTATCAAGAGAGAATATCCTACATAATTACATTCTAAATATAGAATATATTGTCTATACAATTTAATATTCTAATACACCCCCGTAGTCGAAGCGAGCGGGTGTCGGACGTGGAGACTATCTCGAAAGTCATCAAACAATTGCAATGGAAGTCCCTTTGTGAAGATGTCGGCGATTTGATAACGCGATGGGATATGGAGAACACATACGTGGCCTTTTGCGACTTTCTCACGAACAAAATGTATGTCGAGTTCAATGTGTTTAGTGTGTTGATGATGGATTGGATTGCCGGAGAGATAAACCGCACTAACGTTGTCACAATATACCAAGGTGACTTTGTAATAGGACAATGTAGCTCCAAAAGTAAGTTACGAAGCCAACAAGATTCGGAAACGACATTGGCCACCCCACGGTATTCGGCTTCGGCGCTGGATCGGGAGATCGTGGGTTGCCTTTTGGCGGACCAGGAGATGAGATTATCCCTAAGATATACACAATAACCAAAAGTCGATCGTCTTGTGTCGGGACAACCACCCCAGTCGGCGTCGGTGTAGGAAGTAAGCTTGGCCACTGAGGAGGGGTAAAGATGGAGACCGAAATCAAGAGTGCCTTTGATACGAATGATTCGTTTTAAGGCGGACATATGCTGTGTTTTTGGGTCGTGCATAAAAAGGCATACTTGCTGAACAGCATAGAAGATATTCGGTCGTGTGAACGTCAAATATTGCAAGACCCCAGCTAGACGGCGATACTCAGTCGGATCATGATATGGATTACCGGAAGAGATACTAAGTTTAGCTTTAGAGTCGACTTGTGTTGGTGATGGTTTGCAAGATGACATATTAGCGCGTTCAATAATTTCCCCAGCATATTTCTTTTGAGATAGAAAAAGACCCCCAGAATGGCGAGTGACAGCAATGCCCAGAAAATAACTGAGTGGACCCAAATCTTTCATGGAAAATTCAGAACCAAGTTTAGATAATATTGACTGTTGGAGAGCATCAGAGGATGTAGCAAGAATAATGTCGTCGACATAAAAGAGAATATAAGCCCTATCACTACCGCGGCGATAAATAAATAAAGAGTGATCGGAGACGCTGTGAATGAAACCCAACTCGGCCACATAATCTGCAAAACGTTGGTACCATGCTCGAGGGGCTGCTTTAACCCGTAAAGAGATCTCTTAGTGCATGACATAATCGGGGTGATTAGTGGTCGCGGAACGGGAGGTTGATGCATATACACGATTTCATGAAGATGTCCATGAAGAAAAGCATTCTTGACATCCAATTGATGAAGAGACCAAGATTTTGCCGAATCGAAAATGGTTGCGGTTTGACCACCGGATTGAAAGTTTCACGACAATCGATGCGGGTTGTTGACCGGCACCATCACCAACAAGACGGCCCTTGTGCCTTTCAAATGAGCCATCGAATTTCTTTTTGTGCCTGAAAATCCACAAACTACGAATAACATTGGCATTAGTCGGACGGGGGACTAATTCCCACGTCTTATTAGCAATAAGAGCATCATATTCGTCTTTCATGGCCATTTTCCAGTTATTGTCGTGTAATGCATGGAGGGGATTTGTGGGTAGATGAGAGATAGAAGGGGTAGCCGTTGTGTTAAGATTGAGGATTTTTCGAGGCTTAAAAATCCCATGTTGGGCTCGAGTGGTCATTTGCGGGTAGGAGGAGAGACCGGGATTGGGGTGAGCCGAGTTAGGAGAAGAGGTTGGGGTGAGGCGGATAGAAGGCGATGGGCTTTGTGGGGTTGGAGGAAGGTTGGCTCGCTCGTGTGAGGTGAGCAAGAGAGTTGGAGAGGAGAGATGGATTGGGCCGTCTGTGGAAGAGGAGAAGCCCGAGAGAAGAGAGAGGACCGGGCAGGTGATTTGGTGTTGAGTTGAGAGCTTGTTGGGCTGGATGGACGGCTCTTGGGTAGAAGAAATTGGTGGATCGGGAGTTTGGACGGGTGGGGAGAAGGCATGTGTCCAAGAAATGATAATTGGAGGAGTAGGAGAGAATTTAATTGGGAATACGGAAAGTGTGTTCGTCAAAAGAACATGTCGTGCAATAATAATTTTACGAATGAGAGATATCATAACATTTATAACCCGATGATTGGAGGGGTATCCCAAGAAAAACACATGGTGTCGACTGGGCTTGTAATTTATTTATGGAGGTGGAGGCGTTAGGGATAACATAAACAAACCGAAAACCCGTAGATGTGAATAAGAGGATCCACTTTGGTAGAGGATTTTGGTAGGGGTTTGAAAGCGAGTGTTTTTGTGGGAAGGATGTTTAGTAAGTAAGTGGCCATTTGAAGGGCATGATGCCAAAAAGATGGAGGGAAGGAGGCATGAGCAAGAAGAGTTCGAATAATGTTATTTATGGTCGATTTTTTCGTTCGGCTTTTCCATTTTGAGAGGAGGTGTGAGGGCAAGAAAAACGGAAGCTCATTCCATTCATTTTACAAAAATTATGGAAATGTGCATTGTCATATTCGCGGCCATTATCACATTGAAAACATTTAATTTCCCGTTCAAAATGTGTTTTGATGTGCGCACGAAACGATAAGAAGATGGAATAGACTTGAGATTTTGTTGCAATAGGAAAAGTCCATAAAAAGTTCGTAAAATCGTCAAGAAATAAAGCATAATAACGATGTCCACTCGAACTCATAATAAGTGATGACCAAAGGTCACTGTGCACGATATCAAATGGCAAAGTAGTGTACGATAATGAATCATAAAATGGTAATTTATTTTGTTTGCCAAGAGGACACGACTTACAAAAAAAATTAGTTCGAGATTTATTACAATCAATTAAATGATTGTTGCAAAGAGAAGTAAAAACCGGAGCCCCTGGATGGCCTAACAACTGTGCCAGATTTCTGGGGTGAGAGCTGCAAAGGTGGATGGAGGTGAAGGTCCGTTGGATGGTCTGGTGGTGAGCGGATATAAATCACCCAAGCTATTACATCTCATTAATTGCATCCCCGTCTAAAAATCCTTCACGTAAAATCCGAAAGGTCAAATTCAATGAAACTTTATTGTCAACAAGAAATTTACGATTTGAGATAAGATTTTTAATTAATCTGGGGCATGTAGAACTTGTTTTAAATTTAACGGAGGGTGAGGCTTGGGTAAAGATGCATTTCCACAACCAATAATAGGAATATTATGACCATTGCCAATGATAATATTACGATTATGGCTCGAATTGAAATAAGACGTAAGATTACCTCACATTCATGTGTCATGGGACGTAGCACGGTGTCCATATACCATTGGTCATCCGGTGGATTGAGGGAGAGGGTGTGGATAGCTTCCTGGATGTCAGTTGGAGCATAAGAGGATTGATCCTACTGGGCTTGACCTGCTGTTGCAAGATGGCCCTGCTGAGGACGAGGCCCAAGAATTCCGGGCTGCTTGAACGCTGGTCTTTGCCAAGGAGCAATGGTTGGATATGGGCATGGTGGAGTGGCCCAAGGTTGCCAAGGACCGGCCCATGTATTGAAGAACCATGGATGTTGCTGTCCGTTTGGTGAAGCCAAATTGAAAGGTTGAACTTGAGTTTGTTGCTGCTGCGTTTGACTACGGCCACCACCACCCCCATTTCGTCCTTTGCCCCGACCGCCGCGGCCTCTCCCACGGGAATTGTTGATGTGAATCGTGGGTTGCTGGGATGTGGTACGAGTGTCATTTGAGGAGTCCTGATGTGAGGCCAAGAGGGCCGAGTTGGCGGTAGAGTTAGCCGTCCTTTTTGCCCTTGCCGTTTCTTCCAAGACAAGCATGGACCGTGCTTTGTTAAATGGTGGCAGTGTATCACCGTGACGAATTTGTGAGCCAACAGTAGTATATGCATCATGAGACTGAAACGAGTTGAAGTACCAACCTTTCGTTCAAACGGAGCACCAACATTTGTGATTGGTCGACAAGAGATTTGAGATGAAGAAGCATCAACAAGAAAATCCTCCATTTGCACCTTCGAGAATTCTTGTTCGAGATAAAGAGCTCTCGAATTTTTGTTATCGAAAAGATGTTCGACGATTCCATGCTATCTCTCAAGTGGAATCACGTTCAAGAATGGTGTGGAGGAGATCTTCAGAAATGGTACCGTATATCCACTGAAGCACAACGGCATCAACACGAGACCAAAGGTCCGGATTCGTATCCTTAAGAGAGGGAGGTGCACCTTTGTCCCCTTTTGGAGGGATGATGTGATCAAAGGCTTGGTAAGCCCGAGCATGGATTTTGAAAAGCTCTGACCAAGTGATGTATTGGCCCTTTTCGATGTTTAGCGTCACCTTGATAAAGCTATTGATATTGGACACAGTAAGAGCCGGATGAAGAGAGGAGGATTTGGGGTCAGTGGAGTTGCTAGACATGGTGGAATTTTTTTTTTATCACAATAGGATGAATGGGGAGGAAGGAGGCGCAACTAGGAGGAGGAAAAAAAAACTAGTGCTCTGATACCATGTTAGAATTGTGTTTAGAAAATATTTTCTGTTTTCATATTACTGTCAATACTCGCATATATACAGGGATTACAAAGGATTACAAGTAATTACAAAATATTCTCTAGGCTGGAATCAAGGCTATGCTATCAAGAGAGAATATCCTACATAATTACATTCTAAATATAGAATATATTGTCTATATAATTTAATATTCTAATAATTTATTTAATATTGATAGACGTTTCATGGTAACGTTAACCTCTTAACTTAGTTTCCATTCTAAAAATAAAAAAAATAAAAAAAAATTTCCATTGTATCCTAACTTTAATACTTATTTAATAAATTCTTTTAAAGTAAGCAATTATATATAGGATGAGTGCGTGCGTGCGGTTGTGTCCCAGTTATCTCCTGTATGCGGGCCATCACACAATCATTGACCTGATCATTCGCAGTCAGAACATATCTTGGGCAAAAAAGCGAGGATGGTGGACAATGTTCGGCTAATCTTCCCCTCAGCATGGGGTGCTCTTACCCTTATCCACATAAAGCCCGCCGACAGGCAAGAGAGCGGGATCAACATGAGCTCCTCCTTCCAATAAACCTGAAGGAGAGGTTTTTGAACCCCTTCTCCTTTGGAAGGAACCTTTATTCCTCTTAGAGCTTTTTTGGCCCTCTTTATGGTTCTTCTCAAAAAAAGACTCGGTCACGACAACAGAAATTGGAAGCTTTGAACCTCTTGAGACATCAACGGTAATTCTGTTATCTCTCACCAGGGTGGCAACGTCAAGCCTTTCAGGTTGGCCTAAGGAATCATAAGCCGTTAAGGTTGTGTTGAATAGGTGTCATAAACCCAATTGGGTTGGACCGGATCCGACCGGGTCGGGTCATTTACAGTCTGTTGTAATTCATGTAATAACTTTATTATGATTAATAAAAGCACTTTTGTTATTATATATTGTTTATCTTCATGTTATTGTTTGTATATATATAATAACGTCTCTGATGTCAAACTGTGATAGAGAAACCATGATAGTGATTATGGTTGATGAGATCTCTAATCACTTTAATAAGTTTGATACTTAAATGTCTCTAAAGCGTATATCTTCGTCGGATGGGACATTGATAGTATGATCGACTCTAAAGACGTATTGGATGTCTCTATCTTATTGAAGATATGGATATATCTAAATCTATCGAAGTGTAGAGACACTTGGACTATCGTGGACGTGTATTAGAGAATGCGTACGTTAGACTGACTCACTTACATTAAGTGTCGCACTATGTGGCAGTTGTGTAATTATCCTTAAAGCCCGGAGTCTTCATGGCATCACGGTATGGATTGTCATGCTTTAACACTATTAAGATTTCCCCTATCCACGGGGCGATCATGTAGTAGTGATTGGATGTGATACTGAAGCATGCGGAGTACACATGTTAGTTTGTCCGGGAATCGCGTATCCTATGATTGTGATTGAATATCCGAAATGGTCTTCTTATAAGGAATGTCTAGCTCTCGTGAATCTTTGTAAAGTGGGAGTAAATGAGTTATTCCGAGAGAGCATGATATCCAGATTATAAGATACGATTGTTAATTATGACACTCGAGATACGATCGTATGGATATTATTACTGCGATAGGATTGTAATTTACACGGTAACTGTTTCACATGAAATGTAGTAGTATTTGACTCTTCCGATGATTGGGGGTCACAGTGTGTTGCTAGACGCTATCCCGTGATCGTTAGGCGTGAAGGGCATTTTCGTAATTTACACTTTATGTCTACGGCCAACATATTCGGAAGCCTATCGAGTCACACATATGAACATTGAGTCGGATTAAAATTAATATGGTAGTATTCATTTATTATGAATAAATGAAATACAAGATATATATTATACATAAATTATATTAATTAAAGAATATTTCGGACGCCAAATATTGGCAATTTGGGGCGCCACATTCAAGGGTATAAGATACGCTTGGATTGTGCAATTTAATTAATAAGATTACCATAATATTAATATTGGATATTAATTGATTTTGGAAAAATAGATTTATGGTAATAAGATAAATATAATCAATATAAGATACTGGCAATATTTATTATAATAAAAGAGATAAATCAATTAAAGCAATTTTTCTTATTTTATTGAGAAAATGTTTTTCTCTTTCATCTATCTTCTAGGAAGTTTCTCCTAATCAGATTAGGGGGACATGTGGCGCCACTTTCACCCTATATAAGAAAGGGTTGGCTGCATTTCTATTATACATCATAATTCCAAGCAATGATTTGAGGAAAAAATCTCAGTGGGGGCACCGGAGTAAATTCGAAAGGCGAGTGGGGGCATCAATAGTGTTTTTACATTTTTTACTATAAAAACACGTCGATTTTCGGATCTCATGAGGGCCATGCACCTCCCTTTTGTCTTTGGTCCGTCCACGATTCCAAGAAAGCTAATAGTTTTGAGTAGAATAGAGAGCCTTCTAATAGAGAGTTAGAAAAAGAGAAAAAGACCGGTCTAGCAGCCGGATTTTTTTGATAGCAATCCAAGGAGGATTCCGGTGAGGAGTTCGTGTGGATTATCGATAGAGGCCGGACGCGTGGACGGCTTGCGCACAGTACTACTCTTCTTGACGGTCAAATCGAGGATCTTGTAGATCATCCAATGTATATTCCGTCAAACTACTTAACGTGTTTATTGTATTAAACGAAGACGATCTTGTAAAAGAAATCAAAATTTTAAATTCCGCTGCGTTAAACTAGTGATTTCCTAACAGGTTGGAGCAACGGCTTGGCTAGAAGTGCCTTCATCCCGGTTAGCCTTCCTCTTAGCAACCAACAATATGGCTGAAAGATAACTCATCACATAGGATTGAAAGAAAATATTAATCTTTCTTTCACTCTGAAGATTAAGAAGAAGACAGAGTCAATGAAGACTTCAATGAAATAAATAACCTCATTTTATAGCAAGAAGAAAAGGGGGAAAACAATAGGGCACCTCAGAACAACACTCTAATTAAAGGCTTGTAATGTTTCCAATAAAGGAGTCTTGATTACTCAACCGACGGTTTGAGTTTTAAGAACGCAAGCTGAAATGCGTCCAGTAGAAGCCCATGCATCATAAACGGTTCAGATTCAACCTCTTGTCTCGTACCAGGTAACCTAAAAGCAGACCTAACATGCGATTTAGATGTATATCCAAGCTCCGGTCTACTGGGCTTTTGACATGGGCTAGATCGGCTATCATACAGGTGACAATTACACAACGGAGCTATGAGCGTAAGACCACAATGTACCATCGAGATCGATCTCCCAGCACCGCCTGTTCATATCATATTGCCTAAGTATCAAGAGCTCGACAATGACCTCCGAGCTCGAAATCCACACAGTGGCTAACCGAGCCACAGCTCAATCTCAGTCATATCCAATAACACAGATCTATGCAGTTTTGTCTACCGTTTTAACAACGGTTGGCATAACACATGGCGTCCACTTCCACAAGCAACACACACGCTTTACATGCATTGGGCATCGATGAAATACAATTTGGACAAGAATCATCAATCACGCTACCACCTCCGATTGGATCACCTTTTCAACAAAAGTTCTCTATTAAAATGGATCGGCAGGAAATCATCTTGAAAACCTCACATTGCAGATTCAACGGTGAGATCATCTTAGACGATTTCAAGCATCGTCAGTAAACCTCACATTGAGCGCTCCCCGGATTTTTTAATTTTTTATTTCTGAAATGTTATTCAACATTGACATCAAACAATAGTAGTACCTAGTTTTGCATAAACTCCGTCGTAACTAATGCAGGATATCAGATGTCTGAAAATGGATTTCCATCAGCTGTTTATAGAGATATTCATTTTACCAGTCATATAAGAACTTATAAAATAATTGACACAACGGAGCTCAAGAAAATATAATATGTATTTTTTTATGGGTAGATTATTTCGATTCACGGACAATGAAAAGTGGATTATTGGTTTTCATCATCATAGAATATTGTACCAAATGAAATACATCATGTACATCCATTTGTACCCTCTTTCTTTCACATCGTAGGAGTGTGTATGTGTGAAAGAGAAGAAAACGATGGGACATGATTCACCCACTTGTTACAGCTTTCATACGATGGTTGTACCATAAATTTTCTCAGTGACATATTCCCTACATTTCAACCATGGGCTTAACCTAGAATACTTTCACAGCTCAACCGTGTGCACTGAATTCTGTTTCATATAAAAGAAATATCTGCAGAGAAGATTGCAACAGCAACAACAACAACAAAAAAAATGAAGGATAAATCGCTGAGCAGAAGTAGCAATGAGATCCTATCATTTGAAAGTGGAGAGCCTGGGCAGCTTATCTCTCAAATAGTACAGCCTCGCCCTCCTGACTTTCCGGTGGCTTACTACTCTAATTTCTTTGATGTTCGGCGAATATCTGTCATAACATGACATGATGCATGTGAGGCAGGATGCAGAAGAAGGTAACAAAATATTGACAAATGCGCAATTATTACTATGTCATGATCTTTAGTATTTGAGTTTCAAGTCATTCCACACACAAAAGTTTCTAAATATTTAGCAGCACATAGATCTACAAGTATAAGAAAATTGAACAGCCATCTGAATTTGAAATAAGAGATTGCTTGTTTTACAGAAAAAAGTATTATTGATATAATCACGCATATACTGTTGAGATAATCATGAATATACTGAACTGTAACAATAGGTAGTGAATCAAACGAGCCAAGTGTCGTACCAGAACTCTAACAACTCTAACAACTAATTGGAAACCAGAAGACAAGAATCTTGTCTCAGGGATATGAGACAAGGAACTCTAGATACAGTCGAGTACTTTAACTCTTTAAAAAGGCTATGGCGAGAATACGAGCAACTATCTGCTAAAGAATGGGATTGTTCTGGTGATGCTGGACGATTCCATAAACTGGTGGAAAGGGAAAGGGTCTTTGAGTTCTTAGGGGGGTTAAATACCACTTATGAAGTTGCAAGAGAGAGGATCCATGCTCAAGTTCCTCATCCATCTCTCCAAGAAGCCTTTGCATACGTGTTTACATGTTTTTACATGACTAGAATTACATCCTAAGCAAAAACATGACAAACACTATGCTAATAAAAAATATCTAGCCGACTTGTTTTGCAAGTTTGCCCCAAACCAACTACTGTGAACTCACCACGCCGATAATCTTAATCTAAATAAGGTGTTTTCACCGATAATCTAAATCTAAATAAATTGAAAACAGAACTAAAATAAGGGGCAAGATTATTTAGTAAATTTGTAGGATGTGTACTTCTTAGTAAGAATTTAAATCATAACATGGCCGTTTGGTCTAGTGGTATGATTCTTGCTTTGGGTGCAAGAGGTCCCGAGTTCGATTCTCGGAACGGCCCCTTTTTTATGTTTTTTTTTTGCATTAGGAAAAAAGGGATAAAAACCATGTTACATCACCAAAATTATCTTTTGTATAATTTGTTTTTACCATAAATTGGTGTAATGTACAATGTCGTCATTCGGTTTCTGTACACACAGAATAAGCATGGTAAAATGACGGTTTCATTCCTCCCTCCTATTCACAAGAAACTTCTGAATGGTATCTCGACATGCATGGAGACAGATAAAAGAATACGAGAGAAATTATGGTGCAGCAGGTATTTGTGAGTTATACCAAGTGCATGGATGTGATTAATCCTTACACACACACTCACACATAGTAGTGGTGTGTAGGGGTGATTTGGATACATCACACTCGTCCACTTGGTACAACCCACAAATAACTGTTGTACCATAACTCTTCTCAAAGAATACAGGTTTTAATGTTGTAAATACAAAATACATGTAAAAACACGTAAGCTTTTACGCCATTCCTGAGAACAGTGAAGAGGAGAAGATCACACAAGAACCTCATGACATAATCATATACACCAGAAAGGGAAAGGACCAGAATCAAATGCAGAATCAAGTGCAGTTGACTGATCACAGTCCAAATCCCCTGAATGATGATGAGGATGCTATTGAGGAAGAGGCTGGTAACAATGAATCTACTGAAATCAATGCTTCAGGTGACATCTGTCCTCCTATACCTAATGAATTACCCATTGCTCTAAGAAAAAGGTACTAGGACTTGTACCTCACACCCTATTCAGAGATTTGTTTCTTATGGTGCTCTATCTAAGAATTACCGGTCCTTTATTTCCAGTATTGAAAATGACATACCAAAAAACATTCATCAGGCTCTTCAACGTCCTAAATGGAAGGAAGCTGTTTTAAAGGAGCTAAAAGCTCTTAAAGAAAATAGAACCTGGAAAATTGTTAATAGACCTGATGAGGTTAAACTTGTTGGGAATAAATGGGTGTTTTCTATTAAATACAATGCTGATGGGCCTGTCAGTAGATACAAGGCTCGTATGGTAGCTAAAGGGTGCACCCAAACTCTTGGAATAGACTTAATGAGACTTATGCACCTGTGGCAAAACTAAATTCTATGAGAATTCTAATTGCTCTTGCTGCTACTAACAACTTGGCTTTACATCAGATGGATGTAAAAAATTGCCTTTTTAAATGGTGATCTAAAAGAAGATGTGTTCATGCTCCCTCCCCCTGGTCTTGAAAGAATTTTAAAAGGAATCAAGTCTGTAGATTGCTTAAATCCCTCTATGAATTAAAACAATCTCCAAGAGCTTGGTTTGATAGATTTTCTAAAGTTATTAAAGAGGGGGGATTTACACAACGTCATGGTGATCACACCTTATTCTACAAACACTCTGAAAATGGTGAGATCACTATCATACTTGTCTGTGTGGATGATATCATCATTACTGGGAATTCTGTGACTGAAATTCAGAAACTTGAATCTTTTTTTAGAAACCAAAATTGACATTAAGGATCTTGCACACCTTAAATACTTCCTTGGAATGGAAGCTGCCCGGTCCAAACAACTGATCAATGTCATTAAGAGGAAGTACACTCTTGATCTTCTTAGTGATACCCCTGTTGATAGTACTGTTAAACTACGGGATGATGAAAGTAGTGATTCTGTTGATCAGGAGTCTTTTCAAAGATTAATTGGCAGACTCATATACCTATCTCATACTATACCTGATGTGTCTTTTGCAGTTTGTCGTTTCATGCACAAGCCTAGAAAGATTCACCAGGAAGCTGCTTTTAAAGTACTAAAATACCTAAAGAAGAGCCCAGGAAGTGGACTGTTCTTCAAAGCTGGAGGAGATACTACTGTGAAGGGATATGTGGATGCTGATTGGGCTGAATCACTAAGTGACAGGAAATCTACTTCAGGAGAGTGCATCTTTATTGGAGAAAATATTGTATCATGGAGAAGCAAGTAGCAAGCAGTTGTGGCAAGAAGTTAGAGCAGAGGCAGAGTTCAGAGCTACTGCACTTGGCATATGTGAGTTGAATGATTAAGAGAGTTCTTACTGAACTAAGGATCAAACATAATGGACCTACGACCCTAATAAGTGACAACAAATCAGCTATAGAGATTGCTAACAATCCAGTTCAACATGACAGAACCAAGCATGTTGAAATTGATAAACACTTCATCAAAGAGAAGCTGGAGAATGGAGTCATTAACCTATCCTATGTCCCTACCAAACTACAAGTGGCTGACATGTTCACCAAAGGACTGCCAAGAACTCCCTTTCAATTCTGTGTTAGCAAGCTTGGTTTATTAGACATTTATAAACCAGCTTGAGAGGGAGTATTGAAAGACATGTTATTGGTTATGATTGTGTTATAATAATCTTGTATTGTGGCTGTTGTATCTGCTGGTAGTTAGTTGGTTAGAGACAGCATTTATCAGGCTGTCTAGTTCTTGTTCCCAAGTCTGTTTATCTTCTAAAGTTGGGCAGCCTGAACCCACTTCTATTTAAACCTTTGTATTCCTTTTTTTACTATTATGAAGTAAGATAATAAAATACTTATCTTCAGCCTCTCTTTCTCTCTAATTTTCTACACATATCCTTACCAAGTATCAGATTGATGACATTCTCACTAAATTCATTCCTCCAAATCAGTTTGGTGATCTCTGTGGCAAGCTTGGTTGTATAAACATATACAACCAAGCTTGAAGGGAGTGTAGAAAGAAAAGAAAAAGGAAAAAAGAAATAGTTTTTTATTTTTCCGTATTGATTTTCTTATGTACTAATCATGATTGTTAAAGTGGTTACAAGTCTAACTACCATAGGGAGTAGTTATTAGCTGTCTTAAACAGCTGTAAGCTTTTATTACTTAAAACCTTTCCGGTTTCTCTTAGTATCTCCTATTTAATCACTGTTTGTGTTGGTAATAATATACAGAAGAGTTTTTTTTTTACCATGTTTAATTCTCTCTCCGATTTTGTTCTGAACAAAAGATGGGTATTCAGGTGCAAGTAGCAACAGCTAGAGCTGCTCAACAAGATCACACAAACAAAACACCCTCGAAGTATTTACCAACAACTAGGACATAAGAAGTTCACAAAAGAAAAGGAACCAACAACTAGCACATAAAAAGTTCACAAAAGAAGGAGTGATTGTCAGAGAAGACCGCTTACACAGGGAATACAATTTCAACCCCAACACCAGCAAGAATCCTTCGTATCCGAATTGTAGTGTGAATACCAGCATTTTGCTTTGAAATCACAATACCTTTATATATTGACAACCTCCTCTTATTTTCAGGAACTTCCTGTATAACAGCCAAGAACCCCTAACCTAAATAATCCGAAACAAAGATAAGTGCACCAAAATAATTGGACAAAAAGGAAGAGAAAAGAATACCAGCTTTATTTCAACAATATCCCCAACTCTTATATCAGGTGTCTTCCTCTGGCTCTCTGATGCTTCAATAGCTTTTCTGTTCAATATCTATCCAATACATAATCTTTCAAACCCTCAGTAGGATTATTTAAAAAAAGTAGAATAGCTTTATTTTGCACGTCATCATAAAGGAAATGAATGCACCTAGATCCAACAAAAAATTATAAGAAGGCAGTAAATGAAGTAAGACTCAATAGCTATGGCTTAGGTTCAGATTAAAAGGTCTCAAAGTTTAAATCCCAACCAACCAAGAGAGCTAAATTCCAAAATTTTGTGGTATTGTTCCTAAACTATGGGTTCATGTATCTATCTTGTGTTCCAGTATCTATATAACTATGTAATATTAACGCGATTAGTTTGCTAATGAGGTTTAAACAGCTTAACAACTAAAGTGAACAGAAGGCCTGGGGCTCAACCGCCCACCAACAATATATTCAATGAAAAGCAAAACAAATGCGTGCAGGGATTTCACAAGAGTTACTCAATGGCCAATTGATTAGCCATTATGGGCAGAACCACACACGTACTGCAATGGCAATTACAATGCCATCATTCACTAACCAACTCCTTATAAATTTAAGAGTTTCTTCAAATTCACAAGGCGACGTTAATCTGCACTCCTCTTTGACGGCATGATCGCTACTTGCAAAGCTGAGAAAAGAAAAGATTTTCGCCATTCTCTCAAATGATCTATGTCTGGTTACATGAGAAATAGAAAAGTTGTTATTCTCAATTTGTCATTTTTTTCTTCAAAAACGCATTATTTTCTGAACTTTTGAGAATTCATTCCAAGCACAACCAAAGAAAAGCCGACTGGAAAAGATTAAAAGAAAAGAAAATAGACAGCTTTATTAGTGCACGCGTGTGCCGATATATATACACACGCACGCACGCACACATTAAAGCTTCTGCACACAGGTACTGAGGATCTTTTCTTACATATCACTACCCCGTCCCAATTTATCATCCACTTTGGCTTTTCACACATTAATAATCTCAAAATGGTCCACTTTTGCATTGTATGAACTAAATTTCCTAATTGTTTTGGTGTATCACAGTATCAGTAACTAGCGGTATAAGTGTCAAAAAAAAAAAAAAAAGGCAAAATGAGAATAATAGCATTAAATAGTGCAGTATAAAGTGACCAGAGCAGTAGTCAATTCTTAGCAGCCATTATTTATGGGGGCAAGCAAGCAATCGTTAACAGCCTGGTCAGGAACAACATTCAAGGTTGAGAGAAAAAATAATGTAAGAAAATAGTACCCCCATTATGTCTCCAAGCTTGATTCTTTGTTTCCTTTCTTGCTTCTCTTCTGATTCAACAGCAACTGCATTGGTAACTTGGACATCAGAATCCTCAGAAAATTCCTCGTTTCCCTCCGCAATACCAGATTCAGCTCGGACGGTAATACTCCGGGCAGAATTACAAAACTTCCCAAAATTGCAGAGAGACGTTGAACCCGCCACCGTAGTTGGCCGAAACGAAAAGGGATGGCATGAAAATGAAGCAGAAAATCCTAATCTGACAGGCGCAAATCTAGCGTTGGTAACTGGAACCATGCATAGCGCCTGAAACAATCAATTAGAACAAAAAATAGAAGAAAAAAATTGGGGGAAAAAGCAAAAATTGGACAAAAATGAACACGTTGTACAAATAATATAAGATTCCCATGGTGTTGTTAGGCACCTGAGAAAATAAGCTGGTGCCCATTGCAGAGGGCTGATGTAAAAATGGCAAACTGAGAGCGGCGATAAAGAACAAGCGAAGGAAGGAGCGAAATGAGCCTTATCCGGAAAACTATCCTACAAGTTGCCCCTTCGCACTTTCCCTTTCTTTTTTTTTTTTTCTTTTTTTTTTTTTGTAAAAGTCACTTGAGGGACCTAAAAATTACGACACTCACATTTTTGCTTCTAAACTACTATTTTTTTTAACAAATTGACCTATAAAATCACTCTAAAAAAATGTAACAAAGTGGCCTCTAGTCAGTTTGTATTGGTATTTTTGGTATGATGGTATCATAAATCCATTTCATATGACATTGATCATATCATTGTGTTTTTTCATTTTTTTTTAAAATTCAACGCAACAAACGATATTAACAATGGATTTCAAAATCATCTATCAGTGATCAACCTTGACCGTTATACGAGTTTAATTTTGATTCTGAAATTGCCGATTATTTTGAATTCCGTTTGTTGCGTTATACTCCTTAAAACAACAACTATGTAGAAGTGTGCTCAAAACATACCCGAGTGAATCGTGTGTGGTGTCATTAACAATACCCTTTTCTTATATCGGGAAAGTGGATGAGGATTCAAACTCTGATTGATACAATGAAGTGCAATGGTCACCACGACTATACCGGGTAAAAAAGAAATTTATTGCAAAAAAAAAAAAAAAAAACGGTAGGCCCACAGCTTTACGGCATAGTATCTTGTTGGAAAGAGATCTTTTGGTTTAAGGTCCGTGATGAAAGGCATGAGCATGAGATGATATATCTATTGCAAACGAGCCTGGCACTCTCGAGCCTAATATAGAATACTGGCGGCCACCTCACCATACAAGGTGACATGGACTCAGTTCGATATCGAGTTCATATTAGCAAGATTATTCTTCAGTATGACGCAAATCGTCCGCACGCACACAACATATATATATATATATATATATATATATATATATATATATATATATATATCATTTGGGCCGACATGATGCGGGACATCCTTAGTTTTTCATAAATGGTACGACGCAGGTCGTCCTTTGTCTCTACTAGACGAATTAACGCATGTCACCACAATCACTTACATCCGACGTAATGCAGGCCGCTCTTGATCACAACAACGGTTATACTTCATTAATGAGCGTTCTAGACATTACGCAGGTATTACACAAAGATTGTAATTGTCGCAATAATGGCTCTGAGATATTCGCTTCATGGTGGCCTAAGCTATAACTGCTCCACGACAAGTGCCCCCAAATATTAAACATGCAATAAACATATATAAAGGGGTCCTTATCCGATCCAAGTACGCGTGCAATCCCACTCACAATCAATCGAAATTTCTCTATAATCATTTTGGCTTGATGGCGGAGTGACCGTCCGGAGAACTGTTGAAACAGTGTCCTAAACCCAATCGGGTTGGACCGAATCCCACCGGGACGGATCATTTCTACTATTTCTTTATGTTTATACATATATTAAATGGTTTTTCTGTTGTCATATATTTGTTCTTTTAAAGAACCAATTATGAATTATTATATGATAACGTTCATAGTATTAAACTGTAATAGAGAAACCATGATAGGCGATTATGGTTGATGAGATCTCTAATCACTTTAATAAGTTTGATACTTAAATGTCTCTAGGCTTATGTACTATTAAACAAGGCATTGATAGTACAAACAGACTAGCACGTATTAGATGTCTTTCGTCTTTTAAGGCGGAGGATAGATCTAAATCTATCGAAGTGTAGAGACACTTGATTTTGTATGTGGACGTGTATTAGAGAATGCTTACGTTAGATCGACCCACTTACGCCTGTTAAGTGTCACACCGTAATGGCGGTTGTGTAATTATCCTTAGGACTCTACATGACATCACGGTGTGGATTGTCATGCTTTAACACTATTGAGATTTCCTCTACCCACGGGGTGATCATGCGGTAGTGATTGAGAGTGATATCAAGCACGCGAAGTATACATGTTTGGTCATCCAGAATCCCGTACCACTATCGGTATGGGTGAATATCCGAAAGAGTTTTCTTATAAGGAATATCTTACTCTCGTGAATCTTTGCAAAGTGGAAGTAAATGAGTTACTTGAGAGAGCATGATATCAGGATTATAAGATACGGTCGTTGATGTTTGACACTCGACGCACTTGCATCGTATATGGATATTATTATAGCGATAGTATTCAATTTGCACGGTAACTGTTTCACATGAAAGGTAGTAGTCATTGCATTTGACTCTTCCGATGATTGGGGGTCACGGTGTGTTGCTAAACGCTATCCCATGATCCCTAGGTATGAAGGGCATTTTTGTAATTTGCACTTTGTGTCTACGGCCAACATATTCGGAAGCCTATCGGGTCACACACATAAGAACATCTAGCCGGATTAAAATGCGGTTATAGCCAAGGACGGAGCCAGGATTTTAATTTGGGGTGAGCTAATGGACTATATCGAGTTCGTCAGGTGGGCTGGATTAAGAATATTTTATGGATCCGACTAAACTACATATATTTTTTAGTGTAATATTTTTTTGTCCGGGTGGGCTTAGCCCCCTAAATTAACACACTAGCTCCGTCCTTGGTTATAGCGATAACCAAATAATGAAAGTTTTATCTCATACTATAAAGGTTATAGTGATAAATTAATATGATGATATTTATCTATTATGAATAAATATAATATAAGATATTAATTATGTTGATTAATTAAATATACATATAATGTATACATGTGTCAAAATTATATGTGTATATTGATACACATGTATTTTGCAAATTAATTAATCATAGTATTATATTAATTAAAGAATATTCTGGATGCCAACATGCTGGCATAAGGGGCGCATTCTTGAAGTGTATAAGATACACTTGGATTGTGCACTTTAATTAATAAGATTACCATAATATTAATATTATATATTAATTGATTTTTAAAAAATAGATTTATGGTAATAAGATAAAGATATATTCAATATAAGATATTGTCAATATATATCTTAGGAAAAATATTTAATATAAGATATTGAATATTAATGAGATAAATCAATCAAAGAGATTTTCCTTAATTTATTAGGAAAAAAGTTTTCTTTCTCCTCAATCTACTAGGTTTAATCCCAATCAGTTGGGAGACATAAGTGGCGCCTCACTCCCTATATAAGCAAGAGGTTGGCTAGCTTTTTACAGACATCACAATTCCAAGAAAGTAATAGTTACGTGAAAAAATAGAGCTTCTTAGAGAGAGATTAAAGAGAGAGAAAAGACCGGTCTAGCAACCGGATTATTCTAGTAGCAATCCATGATGGGATTCCGGCGGGCTGTTCGTGTGGATCACCGGTAGAGGCCGAACGCTTGGGCGGCTCCGTGCATCGCTACTCTTCTTAGAAGGTCAAAGCGTCGATCTTTTAAATCAACCAATGTTACCACCGTCTATTAGCTTATTTGTTTATTGCTTAAACGAAGTCGATATTGGATCGATAGGAAATAAATTTTAAATTCCGCTGCGTTTCCGCGTAGATTTCCTAACAATAACAACTCTTGACCCTCTTACGCCTTGTTTGTTTTGCAAGTTCGCTGAAAGGTCTCTTGTGTGATCACTTTGGAAGCCCAATTGGATATTGTTAGAATATGTTGTTAATTATGTATCTTTGTTATCCCTAATTATGGATTATTAGTTGTTAATCTTTTTCCCTAAATTCTATTGGGTTTCCTGTCTAAATCCAACTATCTGTTGGGATAACTACTCTTATATATAGACCTTTAGAATATTGAAGCTGCTTATCGTCTTAATGGGAAGAACTACTTGAATGTCAAAACCTTTCTAAAAGGTAGAGGCAAGATCAGTCATCTAATGGGCACTGGCCCCTCCCAAGATGATCCTAAGTATGCAAACCGGGATGAAAAGGACTCTATGGTGATGTCCTGGCTCTGTAACTCTATGAGCCCAGAGATCAATGGCACTTGTCTGTTCTTAGCTTCTGCTAAACAGAACTGGAACACTGTCAAACAAACCTATTCTAAGGTCAATGATGCAACTCAAATTTATGAGATCAGAACAGAAATTCAAATCAACAAGCAAGGGACAAATCTATTACTGAATACGCCAGTCACCTTCAGGGGACGTGGCAAGAATTAGATCACTATCAGTGTATCCAGATGAAAGACGGCGAGGATGCATCCTCAGAAGAGTTTTTGAAAAAGATAGAATATATTCCTTCCAAAATGGCCTAAATCAAACTTTGATCATGTCAGGGTTCAGATTCTAAGAAAGGATGATCTTCCTACTCTTAATGAAACTATCTCTATCATAAGGGCTGAAGAAGGCTTAAGCTGCTGAAGGATCAACCTTGATAGCTGGAAATACCAAAAACCTTTTATCCTAAGACCAAAGAGTCAAAGGGTTATCCTATGAAGAAGTTCCGACTCAGAGGAACAACATGAAACATAATGACAGAGTCTATTTTGTACTCATTGTAAGAAAAACCGTCACACTAAAGACTTCTGTTGGAAGTTACATGGAAAATCAGCAGGAACACCAATGAGGCTGTGGTATATGTTGTTGCCTATTCAAACATAGTTGAAGGAGGTGCTTAGAGACAAAACTTGGCTTCCCTTGGCCGGAAGGCTGGCCTTGGATTGTCAGAGATTCAAAAATTAAGGAAGTTTTTTGAGACTCTAGAAATCCCTCTGCTTCCCTGGTCTTCTTAGGTATGGCTTCCCTTAACCTTTTAGACCATAAAATTACAACAGATTGGGTTCTTGATTCTGGTGCCACAGATCATATGACCCCTACTATTGACAACCTTTCCCCCTATACTCCTAGAGTCAACAACAGAAAGATTGCAGTTGCTAATGGATCTTCTATTGCGTTGTTGATAGTACGGGGAATGTTGAGCTGAATAAACTCTTAATTCTTAAATGAGTTATCTACTAACCGTGTCTCTATCAGGAAATTACAAAGGATTCCAAATGTTAAGTTATGTTTTCTCCTAATACTGTGTGATTCATGAGCTAGGAACAATGAAGAAGATTGGAATTGCTAGGGCTAGAGAAGATCTTTACTTTTTGAAGAATCAGAACGTTGAGAAAGAAGAAATTTTATGTCAGAACAAGTCCTTGCTGTAATGCTGTCTAAGTTTGATTATGACAAAATCCTCTTGTATCATCGTAGACTTAGTCACCCTTCTTTTCCTGTTTTGAAATGTTTGTTTCTTGTTTTGTTGAAGGGTACTAATGTTGAGAATTTCAAATGTAATGAATGTGAATTTGCCAAACATAAAAGAGTTTTCTTTCCTTCCCAGTCTAACAAATCTTCTAATCCCTTTGCTTTGATTCATAGTGATCTATGGGGTCCTTCTACCATTTCGAACATAAATGGTGCTTATTGGTTTGCATCTTTTATTGATGATTGTACTAGGAAAACTTGGATTGCTAAAACATAAATCAGACTTGACTAATGTTTTTCCCGTGTTCTAGAACATGGTGTTGACAGTGTTGATGTCAAGATAAAGAGGATTATGACTGATAATGTTAAAGATTATTTTAACAAAGTCCTCAATCCCTTCCATGAAGAAAGAGAGATTATACATGAATCTTCTTGTGTACACACTCCTCAACAGAATAAGGTTGTTAAACACAAGAATACAATTATGGGAAACTACTTGGGCTTTTCTGTTTCAGATGAAGGTGCCAAAGAAGTCCTATTGATGCCCTAACTGAGTTCTTTCCCTCAACATCTGAAGGAGTTCTTCCAAAAAAAAAATTAGGTGTGAAATCTTTGCTCATGTCCACTCTCCTAATAGGGGGAAATTGGACCCAAGAGCTATTTAGTGCAGTTTTATTGGTTACTCTAATACCCAGGCTTTAAGCGTTACCCACCCTCCTATTGAGAAGTTCATCATATCCAAGGATGTTACCATCAATGAATTGAATTCATATTTTAAAAGTACATCTCAAATTCAAAGGGAGAACTTCTCCTCTAATAATAAAAGAGATATGTACCTCCTTGGTCTGACTTATGAGTCTCAAAGTAATAATGAATATATCCCAAGTACATCGTCTCTGCAAAATAATACTGAATCTATGGAGGATGATCAAAAGGAGAAAACTCCTATTATCTTTACCAGAATAAGGGGATCAATTTGACACAAGTTATTCCTCTTGAGAATAATTCCGAACCAGGACCAACTCCTAATGAGGATAGGCATCCATAACCTACTCCTAATAAGGACAAGGAACCTGTATCTATTCCTCCACACGATGAGGATCTTTCTATTGCCCTGAGGAAAATTTTCATGGCCTGTACTCATCACCCTATGAAAAGCTCCATGTCTTACAATAAGGCCTCAAACAATCACAAAAGATTCATGAAGAATCTTATGGATAATTCTATGCCAAGGAATCTGAATAAAGCCTTATCTAATGAAAAATGGATCAAGGCATGAAGGATAAGATGCTTGCCAAGGAAAAGAACAAGACATTGGAACTCACTACTCTTCCTAAATGAGCTAAAACTGTAGGGTGCATATGGGTGAGAAAGATACAAAGCCAGATTGGTGGCTAAGGGGTATACTCAAACCCATGGGATTGATTACTTTGAGACCTTTGCCCCTTCAACTTGGGTGAGAAATCAAATTGACGCAATCCACAATCTTAGCAAAGTAAATCAAATGAAGCAATCCACAATCTTAACTAAAGCAATGCTGCCAAGCTTATTGCATGCAGGAAGAAGAAGAGAAACAAATCAAACATGGTAGCCATTTGGGCCAAAAAGATCATAGCAAATCTCGCCAAATGATATTTACATATTGAATCCTTTATAAGGAGTGAAAAATGTAATTAATCATTACGAGGGTACTTTCTTAAAAGTACAAAATCATACTCCCTCCGTCCCAAAATATAAGACCATTTAGAGTTTTTCACACAATTTAAGAAAGCGGTAAGTGTCATTAATTTAATGATAAAAGTCTAAAATACCCTTCGACTGTCATTAATGAAATGGTTGTAAAGTAGTGAAAAGTAGATGAATATATATAATAAATGAGGGGTAAAATGAAGAAAAATGTAATAAATGTTCCATTGGCATTATAAATGGACTTACATTATGGGACAAAATCAAAAAGCTAAACGGACTTATATTTTGGGACGGAGGGAGTATATAAATAAGAGACTGGAGTTGAACTAACCTGACATCTAGGTCTCATCACAAGAACAGTCCTCCCAAACTTGTCTTTGTAATTCGCACTGTATATTTTTCCAGTTTCTGCTTCACTAGCAACGTCCTCCTACATCAAAAGATAAAAGAAAGATAACGAAGAAACAATTAAACAGAAGGAAGTAAAGCCAGAATCAAATGATCACAAAAAATGTGAATTAATGCACACCATCTAAGTAAGTATTATTCTTTAGTTCATGCCCAAGTTTTAGGCTACCATAATCGATACAGAAAGCATAAAAGTTGTCAATTTGTCATATAATCAAAAAATGCAAGAGCATGTCTCTTTTCCCTTTCATTTAGTTTTTTAACATCAATATCATCTAGAGACAATGCAACAGAAGGCTAAAAAAAACATAGGTCCATAATAGTTTCCATGTTGGACTTCCCTTTTACTACTTACGTTATTTAGAATAAGGAAATATCTATGAAATACACAAGCAATAGTCTGATAAACCGAATTTTTAATGTTTTTATAAATCGTAAGATGCTGAATCATCTGTAATCCTGGAAAAAAAAAGGGGCATTTTTTCCAGAAAAAACACATAAGCAGCATTAGTAAATGATTGTAAGAAAACTGGTCAAGAAATGAAGCAAAGTAACATTTACCCATCGAATATCTTCTGGCTTATACTCGCGTCTCCACTTCAACGAGGCTTTAAGCATTTTAGTTGCCTTCTTGACATTCCAGTTGCGTGCTCTGAGATATCTTGATATGCATGCATCTGTACAGTACAGGGACAACTTACCTGAGAGTGGACCAATTAGCGTTCTAACCTCATTAATCTGCATGTTAAAGATTGTCATTAGAACTCTCATTCCCCAACCCCTTCTCCTTTTATTTACTTTTTACGTTTTCTTTTTGCTGCCCGTTCTTCTCCAATTAACGCATTGAATACTCTATATATGATCCCAGCATGAAAGATACGTACCTTTCCTAGTTCCACTTCGGGAGTCATAGAAATCTCCTGGTTACTTGATTTGGCTTTGTTTATTCCGGAATTCATAGTCTGCGGAGATATCTGATGTTCAGCTAGAGAATAGACTGCACCAAACGTTTTATAACAGATTTTTCATGTCAGCTCCAAATTGAGGACCTCCACGAGTTAAACAGGGTAAAACCAAAAGGCTACAATGCTTTCAAAGAGGTAAGTAGGACAAACTGGATACATCCATGTTCGAGTCTATGATAATTGAGTCTTTCAAGAACCAGACAATGCTCCCAACAAACAATATATTCCCCTGATACAATATGTTAGATTAGTATTTTTTTATTTGTCTGCGGACTAGTTTTTTAGTCGTAGTTTAAAAGGTTTACAGCCTGGTTTATTAGCTGTTATCCTTGTTAGGTGGCAGGTGATTTAAAGACGGTTAGTATTTATTACAACTCCTTAGGTTGCTTTTATTTTTTAGGCGGCTAGGAAGCTGAGAAGTCTCATCCCACATGTATTTATTTGCTGTACTTCTCATTCTTTTGAATAAGGGAAAAAACTATCATAAAACTCTCTCTTCCTTAAACCTCTATTCTAACAAAATTTACAACTCTCCTCTCAAAAATCTACATGGTATTAGAGCCTTGAAGCATACTTTCAAGCACTCTTCTTGTTTAATATCAGATATCTCCTATGATAATATCCTCAGATTGCTTGAATCTACTACCATCTCGATGGCATCTGCTGGACAATCTTCATCTCGAACTCTCACTGGGATTGAAATGAAAATCTCACACTGCAAACTAAGACCATCAAATTGAATGGTAACAACTACCTTCAAAGGGTACAGTCGGTAAGAATGTTCACTGCAGAGCGTGGTATGATGGGCTGATGGGGTATCCTACTGGCTCTGTAACAACACCAAATATAACCGATTCCGATTACACATGGGAAACTGAAAATGCAACCATTTGTTGAAATAATAATTTAAAATTTCTAGAAAATATGTTAGAAAATATAATATGCAATAAATCTAGATAAGAATGTGTCTTGAATGTAAGATATACTAGTATTAGTCTACTACTTAAATATATATGTATATGTGTTAATGTAGTCATGAATAAAGATAAGCATAGTGCATGAACGGTTCTTAAAATGTGTGTGATAATAACTATAAATAGCCAAATATTGTAAGCATTTCGTATCAAGTGGAATAAAGTGAATAGATGCATTCAAAGTTTTAGTTTTAATGAAGGCTTTGCTTGGATCCTATGATGTGTGGGATCAAGTAGAGAATGGTGTTGAAGGAGATGAAACTGCTACCAGAAAGAAAGATCAAAAGGATCCAAGCATCATAGGTTCCAAGCAAAGCCTTCATTCTTATGCACCAATTATCATAATTATGTACCATTTGACATCATTTCCAAACATAAAAAAGCTTTGATACCACTTTGTTAGAAAATGGAGAGCTACTACTTGATAACTAACACACACAAGAAGTGGAGAAAAATTTTGAATGCCTGTATTCACTTTATTCCACTTGATACAAAATGCTTACAATATTTGGCTATTTATAGTTATCGTCACACACACTTCTAAGAACCGTTCATGCACTATGCTTATCTTTATTCATGACTACATTAACACATATATTTAAGTAGTAGAGTAATACTTGTATATCTTACATTCAAGACATATTCATGCAAGCTTATCTAGATTTATTGCATATTATATTTTCTAACACCATTATGGTCTGGCTCTTTAATTCATTGAAACCAAAAATTGGCTAAATGCATCTTTTTTTACCCAACTGCTAAAGACATATGGGATGCACTGACCGCTACATATTTTGATAACGGATTTTATGCCCAAGCCTTGGTGTCAATAAGTATATCAACACTTTGAAAAGGTTTTGGCAGTAGTATGTCCAACTCACCGCTAGTGAATGAGAATGTCCAGGTGATAGTAAACATTTTCATTAACTGGTTGAAAGAGAAGGTCTTTGATTTCCTGTGAGGGCTAAATCTACTATATGATGCAGCCAGAGAAAGAATTTAGTCCCAAGTTCTCCTCCCTTCTTCTGTTCAAGAAGCCTTTGCTACCATTATACAAGAGGAAAGCCGAAGGGGGGAGGGGACGGGCGGTCTCCTACCGACTCCAAGGGGAGAACAAAGTGAATCTTCCATTACAAGTAACCCATCTAGGACTTATCCAGGAAAGGGAGAAAATGGGAGACGCCAGGGATATTGTAGGGTGTGAAATGGGAAACCAACAAAATGCATCAAAGGGCTATGGGCTAAAGAAGGGGAACACAACACAAGGTCTGGTAAAAAGGCAGGGCCTTTGCAGATTCTGAACATGCCTTATAAAGGAGCAACCGGACGCTCATAATAACCTCTTTGACAAGAAAAATTAATTGTTAAAGATAATGTTATAGAGTTGTCATAGTAGTAGTTGAATTCTTATGTTTATTAGATAGGATTATTTTGGAGAGGTTTAGTTTATCCTGGGAGTAGTTTATCTCAAAAAGGAGTTTATCTTTAAAGTTTGAAAGGTGTGTCTTTCTAGTCGTAATCTCTCTTTTATCTAAATGAATAAAGCATGAAGGGATCAGCAGCAAGTTAATGCCAATCACATGTTTAAGTTTATTGTCTATTTATCACAACAAAATCATAACCTTTTTCCGCTTTAGTCTTCCCTCTCCAAATAAACCCTTAATTTATTTTTTTTTGTTTCATCGGTATACCCATGTCAAGAAGCTGACATGGAGAAAAAATCTGAATATTTTTGGGAGTGTTTCCGCACCCGCACTATCTGCAATTAGCTTTGTCAAATTATAAATGGGAAAAACTACACCTAATGGTCTCGTTCCGCGGAAATCTTCCTCACCGGGAAGCCAATGTATTATTATCTTAAACCAGAAAAGGACGATCCACGCATTGTTATGACACTTGTGCTAAATAACAACGAACCAACCAAATATCTCAACGTTGCTGTACATAAATTTTGCCTGTATATGCTAAATGCCAATCCACCTCTATATGTTTTGTCCTCTCATGGAACACCAGATTGGAGGCAATGTAGATAGCTGCTTTTCAGCACTCTAGGCTGACACACACTTAATAAAAAAAAGACACGACACCACACTTTAAGTACAACTATAATATTCTAACAATAGCAAATCAGATATTGACATTGCCAACAATTCCGTACAGCATGACAGAATCAAGCATCACAGAGATTGATAAACACTTTCTATCCACCTAACCTATGTACCAACAAAGATGCAAAGTTGTAGATTTTACAAAGAGGTTATCAACCAAGAGTTCCTTTCCAATTTTTTGTTGTAGCAGGCTTGGTTAATTAAAAATCTATAAACCAACTTGAGAAGAAGTGTTGATTAGTAACTTTAAAACTACCCTTAAAAAAAAGTAACTTTAAAACTACTCCTAGAGATGCATTATTAGACTATTTCCCTAACAGTCATATTCACAATTCTGTTTCTCCTAAAATATTTGGGTGCATTGCATTTGTCCACATATGCCCTCAATCAATTAGAAGTAAACTAGATCCTAAGGCCCTTAAATATATCTTTGTGGTTTATTCTCCAAATCAAAAAGGCTATAAGTGTTGTTCTCATGTCACAAGGAGGTACACTATAACAATATGGATGTAAGTTTTTTGCAGATAAGCCATTCTTTAAATCACAAGAATCTGAGTACACTAAAAACTGTCATAACCGGGATTTGGAATGCTCTGTTTTTCCTGTTTTTGTGAATGCTCCTGTCTTGTCTAACTTATAGTCTACTACTGAGGGCTCCAGGCAAGTCATACCCGAACCTCTTTATATCAGAATCGAAGCATTGATCACATGAGGGGCTAAGTGTCTTTTCCTCTAAGATTTTCAACAACATGCAAGTAACAGGAACTACATTATAAAAGGAAATCGAAATCGAACCAACTTTATGGTTTCAAATTCAGTTCGACACCTTAAAATGTGTTTACCTCAATGGATTAGTTTCAAAACGTATCAAATACGTACCAATCGGGACCAAAACCGGTGAAATGTTAATCCATTCCATCCAATAATTCTTACAGAGAAATTGTAGCCACATGTCCTAGCTATATATACCTTATATCACAACATGTCTACTAATAAAGCAATTAAAACAAGAAATTAAATCAGGAATAGAGAAAGAATATAGTCAATTACGATTCTTGAAAATAATTACGTCTTGGCTAAAAAAAATCCCATTTGTCTATCCAGAAGACGCAGAATCGAATTAACAAAGCAACTATAATCCAAATAAACGCAAGTAGAGCATGATGATTAAGTAATCTGCACCTCGGAAAATTTTAAGACTCGGCAGTATAATGTTGACTTTGAAAAGTGAAACCCATTAATTACAATAACAAAATTATGAACACAGCAAAACCATGTTTTTTTTTTTCCAAGAAAAATAAACTTCATATTCTCAAAAATAAATAAACTTCTTACCAGAATGATTAAAGGATCAATTGCTGATTATAAATCTCAATAGCAGCAATCAAGAATGGAGAGAGGGTCAAAAAACGAGCACGCCTGTTTGTTAACAAAAAAAAAACAAAAAGGTTTTTGCTGAGATTGATGAAGAGTAATTGAATTGTAAATATCTGATTTGATTTACTGGATTGTCGTTATGCGGTGGAAGCCATGTGCGAAGGTGGAAGTTACGCTACAGTGATTTTTCAAAGACAAATACTATAGTCTAATTAATTTCCTTAAGAACGGCGTTGAAAAAACTAAAAAACTTTGTTAATTCTCTACTTCTGTACTTAAATCTTTGAAGTTTCGTCTACAGCGGGAAGAATTAAATGAATATATATTCCTTCCATATGAAAAATATTCTATGAGTAGTATGTACCATTTCGTAAATTTTTTTTTTTTTAGGAAAGTATTTTTTTTTAAAACTTAATTGTGATGTCTCATTTATATTTAGTGTAATGTTTTTGTTTTTTTGAAGAGGATTTAGTGTAATACTTAGTATAGTGCCTTTAAATATCTGGAGATTATTTATTTTCTTCTTCTCGCTAAAGAATAAAAAAAAATACTATACACAATGTAATACCTTTAATCATTTTTTTATTTTTTATTTTTTATTTTTTTGACGGGTATACCTTTAATTTACCAATTTTAGTATTCCTGTTTTTGACCCAAAAGTGTCAATTATAATAACTTAAAAATATCAAGAAAATATGTAGCATGTCGTAGATTTTATGACCCATACTTGTATTAAAAACATTCTTGACTTTTTGTTGATAAAATAATATTGCTAAATAATTATATTTATTTAATATTGATAGACGTTTCATGGTAACGTTAACCTCTTAACTTAGTTTCCATTCTAAAAAAAACAAAAAAAAAAACTTAGTTTCCATTGTATCCTAACTTTAATACTTATTTAATAAATTCTTTTAAAGTAAGCAATTATATATAGGATGAGTGCGTGCGTGCGGGTGTGTCCCAGTTATCTCCTGTATGCGGGCCATCACACAATCATTGACCTGATCATTCGCAGTCAGAACATATCTTGGGCAAAAAAGCGAGGATGGGTGGACAATGTTCGGCTAATCTTCCCCTCAGCATGGGGTGCTCTTACCCTTATCCACATAAAGCCCACCGACAGGCAAGAGAGCGGGATCAACATGAGCTCCTCCTTCCAATAAACCTGAATGAGAGGTTTTTGAACCCCTTCTCCTTTGGAAGGAACCTTTATTCCTCTTAGAGCTTTTTTGGCCCTCTTTATGGTTCTTCTCAAAAAAAGACTCGGTCACGACAACAGAAATTGGAAGCTTTGAACCTCTTGAGACATCAACGGTAATTCTGTTATCTCTCACCAGGGTCGCAACGTCAAGCCTTTCAGGTTGGCCTAAGGAATCATAAGCCGCTAAGGTTGTGTTGAATAGGTGTCATAAACCCAATTGGGTTGGACCGGATCCGACCGGGTCGGGTCATTTACAGTCTGTTGTAGTTCATGTAATAACTTTATTATGATTAATAAAAGCGCTTTTTTTATTATATATTGTTTATCTTCATGTTATTGTTTGTATATATATAGTAACGTCCCTGGTGTCAAACTGTGATAGAGAAACCATGATAGTGATTATGGTTGATGAGATATCTAATCACTTTAATAAGTTTGATACTTAAATGTCTCTAGGCGTATGTACTGTCAGATGGGACATTGATAGTATGATCAGACTAGCACGTATTGGATGTCTCCTATCTTATTGAAGATATGGATAGATCTCGTCTACCGAAGTGTAGAGACACTTGAACTATACGTGGACGTGTATTAGAGAATGCGTACGTTAGACTGACTCACTTATATTAAGTGTCGCACTATGTGACAGTTGTGTAATTATCCTTAAAGACCGGAGTCTTCATGGCATCACGGTGTGAATTGTCATGCTTTAACACTATTAAGATTTCCCCTATCCACGGGGCGATCATGTAGTAGTGATTGGGTGTGATATTGAAGCATGCGGAGTACACATGTTAGTTTGTCCGGGAATCGTGTATCCTATGATTGGGATTGAATATCCGAAATGGTCATCTTATAAGGAATGTCTAGCTCTCGTGAATCTTTGCAAAGTGGGAGTAAATGTGTTATTCCGAGAGAGCATGATATCCAGATTATAAGATACGATCGTTAATTATTGACACTCGAGATATGATCGTATGGATATTATTACTGCGATAGGATTGTAATTTACACGGTAACTGTTTCACATGAAAGGTAGTAGTATTTGACTCTTCCGATGATTGGGGGTCACGGTGTGTTGCTAGACGCTTTCCCGTGATCGTTAGGCGTGAAGGGCATTTTCGTAATTTGTACTTTATGTCTACGGCCAACATATTCAGAAGCCTATCGGGTCACACACATATGAACATTGAGTCGGATTAAAATTAATATGGTAGTATTCATTTATTATGAATAAATAAAATACAAGATATATATTATACATAAATTATATTAATTAAAGAATATTTCGGACGCCAAATATTGGCAATTTGGGGCGCCACATTCAAGGGTATAAGATACGCTTAGATTGTGCAATTTAATTAATAAGATAACCATAATATTAATATTGGATATTAATTGATTTTGAAAAAATAGATTTATGGTAATAAGATAAATATAATCAATATAAGATATTGGCAATATTTATTATAATAAAAGAGATAAATCAATTAAAACAATTTTTCTTATTTTATTGAGAAAATGTTTTTCTCTTTCATCTATCTTCTAGGAAGCTTCTCCTAATCAGATTAGGGGGACATGTGGCGCCACTTTCACCCTATATAAGAAAGGGTTGGCTAGCTCTATTATACATCATAATTCCAAGCAGTGACGAACCCAGAAAAAAATCTCAGTGGGGGCACCGGAGTAAATTCGAAAGGCGAGTGGGGGCATCAATAGTGTTTTTACATTTTTTACTTATAAAAACACGTCAATTTTCGGATCTCAATGGGGGCCAATGCACCTCCCCTTTTGCTGCTGGGTCCGTCCCTGATTCCAAGAGCTAATAGTTCTTGAGTAAAATAGAGAGCTTCTAATAGAGAGTTAGAAAAAGAGAAAAAGACCGGTCTAGCAGCCGGATTTTTCGATAGCAATCCACGGAGGATTCCGGTGAGGAGTTCGTGTGGATTATCGATAGAGACCGGACGCGTGGACGGCTTGCTGCACAGTACTACTCTCCTTGACGGTCAAATCGAGGATCTTGTAGATCATCCAATGTATATTCCGTCAAACTACTTAACGTGTTTATTGTATTAAACGAAGACGATCTTGTAAAAATCAAAATTTTAAATTCCGCTGCGTTAAACTAGTGATTTCCTAACAGGTTGGAGCAACGGCCTGGCTAGAAGTGCCTTCATCCCGGTTAGCCTTCCTCTTAGCAACCAACAATATGGCTGAAAGATAACTCATCACATAGGATTGAAAGAAGATATTAATCTTTCTTTCACTATGAAGATTAAGAAGAAGACATAGTCAATGAAGACTTCAATGAAATAAATAACCTCATTTTATATCAAGAAGAAAAGGGGGAAAACAATAGGGCACCTCAGAACAACACCCTAATTAAAGGCTTGTAATGTTTCCGATAAAGGAGTCTTGATTACTCAACCGACGATTTGAGTTTTAAGAACGCAAGCTGAAATGCGTTCAGTAGAAGCCCATGCATCATAAACGGTTCAGATTCAACCTCTTGTCTCGTACCAGGTAACCTAAAAGCAGACCTAACATGCGATTTAGATGTATATCCCAGCTCCGGTCTACTGGGCTTTTGACATGGGCTAGATCGGCTATCATACAGGTGACAATTACACAACGGAGCTATGAGCGTAAGACCACAGTGTACCATCGAGATCGATCTCCCAGCATCGCCTGTTCATATTATATTGCCTAAGTATCAAGAGCTCGACAATGACCTCCGAGCTCGAAATCCACACAGTAGCTAACCGAGCCACAGCTCAATCTCAGTCATATCCAATAACACAGATCTATACAGTTTTGTCTACCGTTTTAACAACAGTTGGCATAACACATGGCGTCCACTTCCACAAGCAGCACTCACGCTTTACACGCATTGGGCATCGATGAAATACAATTTCGACAAGAATGATCATCCGCGCTACCACTTCCGATTGGATCACCTTTTCAACAAAAGTTCTCTATTAAAATGGATCGGCAGGAAATCATCTTGAAAACCTCACATTGCAGATTCAATGGTCAGATCATCTTGGACGATTTCAAGCATCGTCAGTAGACATTCCATGAAATTGAGCGTTCCCCGGATTTTTTAATTTTTTTTTTCTGAAATGTAATTCAACATTGACATCAAACAATAGTAGTACCTAGTTTTGCATAAACTCCGTCGTAACTAATGCAGGATATCAGATGTCTGAAAATGGATTTCCATCAGCTGTTTATAGAGATATTCATTTTACCAGTCATATAATAAGAACTTATAAAATAATTGACACAACGGAGCTCAAGAAAATATAATATGTATTTTTTTATGGGTAGATTATTTCGATTCACGGACAATGAAAAGTGGATTATTGATTTTCATCATCATAGAATGTTGTACCAAATGAAATACATTATGTACATCCATTTATACCCTCTTTCTTTCACATCGTAGGAGTGTGTATGTGTGAAAGAGAAGAAAACGATGGGACATGATTCACCCACTTGTTACAGCTTTCATACGATGGTTGTACCATAAATTTTCTCAGTGACATATTCCCTACATTTCAACCATGGGCTT